>CM069141.1:100353-684022 GCA_035221665.1 Okamejei kenojei | reverse complement strand
CCCCTCGCCGACCTCCACTGATTTTTTCGGCGACCCCTGCTGGCACAACATCACATCACTATTTACCGTCCATAGGGCCCGGCTGAACTGAAAGCCTCATTGTTGTTTGTGTGTATGTGTTGTGTTGTGCTCGCGGCTGGCCCCGCCAAGAAGAAAATTAGAAACCAAAGAATTGTTATTGTTGTGGTCCCCCATGTTTTGATCGCGATATTTTTGCCGTTTTTGCCTCTGCCTGACGTTGTTCACCACTTGGGTACTCAGAAGGGGTTGCATGGCAACACGTACGCATGGGGACTTAGTGCTCGGGAAAAATTAGCGAAAATTAGCAGGTTGTTGCCCGGGGCCCGGGTTGCCATTGACCACCAAAAGTGCGCTCGTGGGCAACCTCCTAAACGCCAAACCAACTCACTTTGGCCGGGCTTTGGCAAGCAAATACGGGTTTATGCCGCGATAGGACCAAAAAAACTGGGTAGTAACTCCGCGGGTCTCAGGATGGCAGCATCTCTGGAGATAGGAACATGGACTTTTTGTGTCGGCGAGTTGGCCGGGAGCCGGTGGCAGCTGTATTCCTCTAGTATTCTTTGATGCGGGGCAAAAAGAGATGACGAAAGGGTCGGAGCGATGGACGGGCCTCTCCTCGGCGCCTCGAAACAGCCCCCCCCCCACCCCCCCCCCCCCCCCCCCGAGCTGCGCTGGCAGCAGCTGGCCTGCGCGACAGACATCTTCCTCCGTCACTCCTCCTCCCGCACCCCGCCCGGCACAGTAGGAGGCTCCCTCTCACCTCCCTCCCTGCCTCCCGGATCTCGGCGTGCGAGGAGTGGTTGTTTTTGAAGGCCTCTTTCTTTGGGGGGAGATTTGTAAGGCAGCAGGGCCGCTTGATCGCCCTGACCCTTCACTTGATAATTAATGGTTCCGCTGCTTGCAAACACGCCAACCTTTGGTGATAACCGCTTTCAAAAACAAACCTCTTCCCACAGGTGAGTGGAGTGAGGGAGAGGGAGGTCTCCTTTCTGCCGCCTGCTCTGAAGCTGCTGCACCAAAGTTCCTACAGCTATAGGATCTTTGAGCTGCAACGCTCGGGCCCCAACCATACCCAGTTGGCTGGCGGAGGAGGGGAGAGAGACAGTCTGGGTGAGGAGGACTCAACCGCCTCCCCCCTTGGCGGGCTGGCACTTTTGGTGTTGGACAGGGTACGGCTAACTCGGCACGGGGGGGGCGTCTCGGCGATGTTGTCGTGGGAAGTGCTGACCTTCCTTCCACCCCATCTCCTCTGCCCCTTCCCCCCCCCTCATGTCTTCTCTTTCTCCTCTCTTCGTTCTCTCCTCTCTCTCTTCTCTCTTGTATGCCCCCTCCATACCCTCTTATCCTGCCCCACCACCCTCCTCCTTATCCTGGGACCCATCCTCGCCATCCCACACTGATCCCCATTCCCTCCTCTTATTCCGTCCTCGCTAACATCCCCTGTGCTCCCCTCCATTCTACCCCACCCCCCCCATCTATTCATCACCCTACCACCTCGCATTGATTCTCCTGCCACCCCCCCCCCATCCATCCTACACTGGTACCCCTATTCATCCTGTACTGACCCCACCCCCCTTTCCAACCATCCTGTAGGGTGATATCACCATTCATCTTTTACTGAAATCCCATTCATCCTGTAATGAAATTCCCACCTTATTCATCCGTACTGATCCCCATGCATTCCTATACTGAACCCTCTCATTCTATCCTGTATGTGCATCCCCACTCATCCTGCTGACGCAGAACCTCGATCCACCACTGTTCTGACCCCCACCCATCCCATCTGTGTACTGATCCCAATTCAATTCGACCCGAAACGTTGCCTATTTCTTGTAGCCTCCATAGATGCTGCCTCAACCGCTAAATTTCTCCAGCATTTTGTCTACCCCATTCATCCTGCCTGATCCCCACCATTCATTCCTCTTGTACTGACCCCTTCCCCCCCCCTCCATCCTTCCGTACTGATCCCCCCATTTCAACCAATGTTATCCCCGTGCTCTCCCTCACATTTTTACATACTCCAACCAACAATCCATCCATTCCGCGCCGATTGCCTTCTCAACCCCCCTCCCCCTCACAGCCATCTATCCACCCCGCACGGATTCACACACCCCCTGACCCTATTATGCTTCATGGTCTTCAGAGTGAACATTGATTATGTTTGATAACGGAATGTAATCAAATGTGTTTTAATTCCCAATGTTATTATTTGATTTGACACCTTTAAACATATGTAGTGTGCATGGTTAAGCATATATGTTACCATGGTCCAGGATTTATTGACACAGGTTGATCATATGCTGATAATCCAACCACATTTTTGTTTGGAAGTGGAAAGAACTAACAGAAATTGCATTAATTGCAATGTGTAATAAGAGTTGAGACATTGTAGTATAATTGGTTGCCTGCATGGTCATTGTGTATATATCTGTCTTGATTGGGTGAAATATGGTTTAGTTTGTGAGTTATTTGAAGCAGAAAGAAATAATATGAGAATGTAGACAAATTTTAAAGTGCCGGAGAAGTAATACTTCAGCGGATGCGGCGAGCATCTATGGAGTGGAAATTTATTCAAATTCTGGAGGGATGTGATGACAGAAAGGAAAAAAGGAGGTGCGTTATTCGTAGCGTTGCTGGTTAGAGAAGAGATTACGCAATAGAAAGGAAGGACATTAGCTGAAGGATGTGGGAATTCGATATGAGGTAGAGCTGCGAAAACACTAAGAGTCGTTGTACAGGCCACCTAACAGTAGTAGTGGAGTTGGGGATGGCATCAAACATGGAAAATTAGAAAATGCGATGCAAACATAGGGCTAAACACAGTTATAATGGGTGACTTCAATCTACATATAGATTGGTGTGAATCAAATTGGCCAGGGGGTTGCTGAGGAAGAGGATTTCTTGGACTGTATGCAGGATAGTTTTCTAAACCAACATGTGGAGGAACCAACGAGAGAGCAGGCTATTCTAGACTGGATATTGAGTAATGAAGAAGGGTTAGTTAGCAGCCTTGTTGTGCGTGGCCCCTTGGGCAGGAGTGACCATAATATGGTTGAGTTCTTCATTAGGATGGAGAGTGACATTGTTAATTCAGAAACAAGGGTTCTGAACTTAAAGAAAAGTAACTTTGAAGGTATGAGACGTGAATTGGCCAAGATAGACTGGCAAGTGATTCTTAAAAGGTTGACGGTGGATATGCAATGGAAGGCATTTAAAGACTGCATGGATGAACTACAGCAATTGTTCATCCCAGTTTGGCAAAAGAATAAATCTGGCAAAAGTGCATCCATGGATAACAAGGGAAATCAGGGATAGTATCAAAACTAAAGATGAAGCATACAAATTAGCCAGAAAAAGCAGCCTAGAGTCTAGCAGAGAAGGACAAAGTGCTTAATTAGGAAGGGGAAAATAGATTATGAAAGAAAACTGGCACAGGAACATAAAAACAGATGGCAAAAGTTTTTATAGAAGAGAAAAAGGTTAGTTAAAACAAATGTAGGTCCCTTGCAGTCAGAAACTGGTGAATTGATCATGGGGAACAAGGACATGGCAGACCAATTGAATAACTACTTTGGTTCTGTCTTCACAAAGGAAGACATAAATAATCTGCCTGAAATAGCAGGGGACCGGGGGTCAAATGAGATGGAGGAACTGAGTGAAATCCAGGTTAGCCGGGAAGTGGTGTTAGGTAAATTGAATGGATTAAAGGCCGATAAATCCCCAGGGCCAGATAGGCTGTGTCCCAGAGTACTTAAGGAAGTAGCCCCAGAAATAGTGGATCCATTAGTGATAATTTTTCCCCCCCCCCCCCCTGGTTCAAAAACCCTTTAGATTCTGGAGTTTTTCCTGAGGATTGGAGAGTAGCTAATGTAACCCCACTTTTTAAAAAGGGAGGGAGAGAGAAAACGGGGAATTACAGAACAGTTACTCTAACATCGGCAGTGGGGAAAATGCTAGAGTCAGTTATTAAAGATGGGATAGCAGCACATTTGGAAAGCGGTGAAATCAAAGTCAGCATGGATTTATGAAAGGTAAATCATGTCTGATGAATCTTATAGAATTTTTCAAGAATGTAACTAGTAGCGTGGATAAGGGAGAAGCAGTGGATGTGTTATATCTGTTCTTTCAAAGGCTTTCGACAAGGACCCACATAAGAGATTAGCATACAAACTTAAAGCACACAGTATTGGGGGTTCAGTACTGATGTGGATAGAGAACTGGCTGGCAGACAGGAAGCAAAGAGTAGGAGTAAACGGGTCCTTTTCAGAATGGCAGGCAGTGACTAGTGGGGTACCGCAAGGCTCAGTGCTGGGACCTCAGCTATTTACAATATATATTAATGATCTGGATGAGGGAAATGAATGCAACATCTCCAAGTTTGACACAAAGCTGGGAGGCAGTGTTAGCTGTGAGGAAGATGCTAGGAGGCTGCAAGGTGACTTGGATAGGTTGGGTGAGTGGGCAAATGCATGGCAGATGCAGTATCATGTGGATAAATGTGAGGTTATCCACTTTGGCAGGAAAAACAGGAGGGTAGATTATTATCTGAATGGTGGCCAATTAGGAAAAGGGGAGACAATTAGGAAAAGGGGAGACAAGTGCAACGAGACCTGGGTGTCATGGTACACCAGTCATTGAAAGTAGGCATGCAGGTGCAGCAGGCTGTGAAGAAAGCGAATGGTATGTTGGCATTCATAGCAAAAGGATTTGAGTACAAGAGCAGGGAGGTTCTACTGCAGTTGTACAGGATCTTGGTGAGGCCACACCTGGAGTATTGCGTACAGTTTTGGTCTCCTAATCTGAGGAAAGACATTCTTGCCATAGCGGGAGTACCGAGAAGGTTCACCAGACTGATTCTTGGGATGGCAGGACTTCCATGTGAAGAAAGACTGAATAGACTCGGCTTGTACTCGCTGGAATTTAGGAGATTGAGGGGGGATCTAATAGAGACTTACAAATTCTTAAGGGGTTGGACAGGCTAGATGCAGGAAGATTGTTCCCGATGTTGGGGAACTCCAGAACAAGTGGGTCACGGTTTAAGGATAAGGGGGAAGTCTTTTAGGTCCGAGATGAGAAGATCTTTTTTCACACAGGAGTGGTGAGTCTGTGGAATTCTCTGCCACAGAGGCCAGTTCATTGGCTATATTTAAGAGGGGGTTAGATGTGGCCCTTGTGGCTAAAGGGATCAGGGGGTATGGAGAGAAGGCAGGTACAGGATACTGAGTTGGATGATCAGCCATGATCGTATTGAATGGCGGCGCAGGCTCGAAGGGCCGAATGGCCTACTCCTGCACCTAGTTTCTATGATTCTATGATTATGAAATAGGCAACGTTTTGGGCCGAAACCCTTCTTCAGACTGAAGAGTTTCGGCCTGAAACGTTGCCTATTTCTTTCACTCCATAGATGCTGCTGCACCCGCTGAGTTTCTCCAGCACTTTTGTCTACCTTCGATTTTCCAGCATCTGCAGTTCCTTCTTGCACATAATATGTGAATGCTTCATTGAGCATCATTCCGACTGGTAACTATGCACTTCGTCCGTGCACATTATTGCACGCCTCATGCAAACTGTCTTAAATGACCACCTGAACTGTCATTTGGCAACCTAAAAAGCTGCCAAGATTGACAACATGGGATGGACATGGGCGACTGCCTATACCCCTCCCCCACCCACACCCACCCCCCCACCCTCCCAGCGCCCCCACACTGAGCCCACAGCTGCGGTTTGAACGGTGCGTGAACCCGGGTTTCTCCGCTGCCGTGTTTGCAGTGACGAGCAAAGATCTTCTATGATATTTGGTGAGGAGCGGAGCGACGACATTCCCAGAGAAACTTCCTCAACGCTTCCCGCTCCCACCGACATCTCTCTCATCGCCCGTGAGTATTTCTGCCGCCTTGCTGCTGCCGAGACGGGGCGGGCCTCAGTATCTCAGCATCTCACTGCGCTGCCGAGCCAGTCTCCTCTCTGCTCACCTGCACGAAGCCGCCGTCGAGCTGATGTTCGCTGCCTTTGCCACGACGGCCAGCGCCGCCACCGCCCGGTCCTGCAGCTGATCAAACACCCGGCCGCGGTGGCCGAGCTGGCGGAGGAGCTGCAGACACGAGCACTCGGAGCCGGCGCGATGCTCAGGGACATCAGCCGCCTGCGGTACCTGGACAACGTGGTGAAAGAGGTGCTGAGGATGCTGCCCCCTGTATCTGGCGGCTACCGGGTGGCCCTGCACACCTTCGAGCAAGCGGTGAGTTGTCAACCTCTCCGAATTATCTGTGCTGAGTTACACGTCTTGGGCTGCTTCATCGGGTTAATGTGCCTTTGAAATGTAAGATGTTGTTTATGCAGTTGCTCTTGCTGGAATTAAAGGCAATGAGTCAGAGAGTCAACAGAATCCAGTCCTTCGGCCCAACTAGTTCATGCCAACTAAGTTCCTCAAGCGAACTAGTCCCTGAACACTCTCCCTCAGCAAGGAAGTTGAGTGCGTGGACAGCGGCGAGTGATCTTCGGCAGTAGATGAGCGATGCACAGGTTGTTCATTGCTGGCTCAACAGTCCAGACCTTGATTCTGTTCTGCCCTCTCAGATTTTCCCCAGATCTCTTAATTCACCCCCATCGAGCACCCACTCAGGACTGAGACTTTTGGGACAATTATTGTGTTGTGGTAATGAAGTTTGATGACACCCCTCAGAGATAAAGGGATGAATAAATATATAATCAAGACTTGCATTATTTCTAACAGGGTTTCCAGGTCCCCAAAGGATGGAGTGTGTTGTACAGCGTTCGTGATACACACAACACTTCTCTGATCTTCCAGGATCCTGAAGTATTCAATCCAGATAGATTTGACAAAGACCAAATGGAAAGCAAGAACCTTCGCTTCCATTACCTGCCTTTTGGAGATGGTGTTAGACAATGCCTTGGTAAAGAGCTTGCAAAACTCATCCTGAAGGTCTTTGTGATTGAGTTGGTCAGCGTCAGTCATTGGGAGTTAGCCTCCAGGACCTTTCCCAAGATGCTATTGGTGCCAATCGTGCACCCTGCTGATGGACTACGTGCAGTTTTTCAGCTCAGGTTCGGAACAGGAACACTATTTCTGAAGGAAACGCGTGTGGTGCAATGCGATGGAATCTTTAAGAACCCACTATCATGCTGGGCTTACCAAATTGCAAGCAGCACTTTTCAATTCCAAAGGGGGGGGGGGGGGGGGGGGGGGGGGGTTCAGATATTGCACTAACGAGAACTTGTAACTGATCAAGTAAAATTATTAACACGCTCGGGCGAAGGAATACATATAAGAACATTAAACTTATTCAAAGGGGATTTTTGGACCCAGTGTCAACATTAAACATTTAGAGTATTGTAGACACAAAGTGTTGAGGAATAACTCAGCAGGTCAGTCAGCATCTCTGGAGAGAAGGAATAGATAACGTGTTGTGTCGAGACCTTCAGAGTATAGTGTTCAGTTCCGGGCACAATGTTATAGGAAAGATGTTTTCGGAAATGTTATAGGAAAGATTCAAAGAGGAGGAAGTACTGACACTTTTGAAAAATATAAAAGTGGATAAGTCTCCAGGTCCTGACAGGATATTCCTTAGGACATTGAGGGAAGTTAGTGTTGAAATAGCAGGAGCTATGACAGAAATATTTCAAATGTCATTAGAAACGGGAATAGTGCCGGAGGATTGGCGTACTGCGCATGTTGTTCCATTGTTTAAAAAGGGTTCAAAGAATAAACCTAGCAATTATAGACCTGTTAGTTTGACGTCAGTGGTGGGAAAATTAATGGAAAGGATTAGAGATAATATATATAAGCATCTGGATAAACAGTGTCTGATCAGGAACAGTCAACATGGATTTGTGCCTGGAAGGTCATGTTTGACTAACCTTCTTGATGAGGGAAATTGATGAGGGTAAAGCAGTGGACGTTGTCTATATGGATTTCAGTAAGGCCTTTGGCAAGGTTCCCCATGGAAGGTTGGTTAAGAAGGTTCAATCTTTGGGTGTTAATGGCGGAGTTGACGTGGATAAGCTTTTCCCATTGAGGGTAGGGAAGATTCAAACAAGGGGGCATGACATGAGAATTAAGGGACAGAAGTTTAGGGGTAACGTGGGGGGGAACCTCTTTACTCAGAGGGTGGTGGCTGTGTGGAATGAGCTTCCAGCAGAAGTGGTGGAGGCAGGATCGATTTTAACATTTAAAAGTAAAGTGGATAGGTATATGGACGGGAAGGGAATGGAGGGGTATGGTCTGAGTGCAGGTAGATGGGACTAGGGGAAAACAAATGGTCGGCACGGACTGGAAGGGCCGAGAGGGCCTGTTTCCGTGCTGTAATTGTTATATGGTTATATGGTGTCAAATTGGAAAGGTTACGGAGAAGATTTATGATGTGTTATATCTGGACTTTCAGAAGGCTGGATGTGTTATATCTGGACTTTCAGAAGGCTTTCAACAAGGTCCCACATAAGAGATTAGCATACAAACTTAAAGCACACAGTATTGGGGGTTCAGTATGGATGTGGATAGAGAACTGGCTGGCAGACAGGAAGCAAAGAGTAGGAGTAAACGGGTCCTTTTCAGAATAGCAGGCAGTGACTGGTGGGGTACCGCAAGGCTCAGTGCTGGGACCCCAGCTATTTACAATATATATTAATGATCTGGATGAGGGAATTGAATGCAACATCTCCAACTTTGCGGATGACACGAAGCTGGGGGGCAGTGTTAGCTGTGAGGAGGATGCTAGGAGGCTGCAAGGTGACTTGGATAGACTGGGTGAGTGGGCAAATGCATGGCAGATGCAGTATAATATGGATAAATGTGAGGTTATCCACTTTGGTGGCAAAAACAGGAAAGTAGACTATTATCTGAATGGTGGCCGATTAGGAAAAAGGGAGATGCAACGAGACCTGGGTGTCATAGTACACCAGACATTGAAAGTAGGCATGCAGGTGCAGCAGGCAGTGAAGAAAGCAAATTGGCATCCATAGCAAAAGGATTTGAGTACAAGAGCAGGGAGGTTCTACTGCAGTTGTACAGGGTCTTGGTGAGGCCACACTTGGAGTATTGCGTACAGTTTTGGTCTCCTAATCTGAGGAAAGACATTCTTGCCAAAGAGGGAGTACAGAGAAGGTTCACCAGACTGATTCCTGGGATGGCAGGACTTCCATATGAAGAAAGACTGGATAGACTAGCCTTGTACTCGCTGGAATTTAGAAGATTGAGGGAGGATCTTATAGAGACTTACAACATTCTTAAGGGGCTGGACAGACTAGATGCAGGAAGATTGTTCCCGATGTTGGGGAAGTCCAGAACAAGGGGTCACAGTTTAAGGATAAGGGGGAAGTCTTTTAGGACCGAGATGAGAAATGAGAGTCTTTTATGACCGAGAGTGGTGAATCTGTGGAATTCTCTGCCACAGAAGGTAGTTGAGGCCAGTTCATTGGCTATATTTAAGAGGGAGTTAGATGTGGACCTTGTGGCTAAAGGGATCAGGGGGTATGGAGAGAAGGCAGATACAGGATACTGAGTTGGATGATCAGCCATGATCATATTGAATGGTGGTGCAGGCTCAAAGGGCCGAATGGCCTACTCCACCTATTTTCTATGTTTCTATGAGGATGTTGCCAGGACTCGAGGGTCTGAGCTGTAGGGAGAGATTGAGTAGGTTGGGACTCTATTCCTTGGAGCCTTGGAGAGGATGAGGGGTGATCTTATAGGTGTATACAATCATAAGAGGAATAGATCGGGTAGATGCAGTCTCTTGCCCAGAGTAGAGGAATCGAGAACCAGAGGACATAGGTTTAAGGTGAAGGGGGAAAGATTTAACAGGAATCTAAGGGGTAACTTTTTTACACAAAGGGTGGTGGGTGTATGGGACGAGCTGCCAGAGGAGGTAGTTGAGGCAGGGACTATTGCAACTTTTAAGAAACAGTTAGAAAGGTAGATGGATAGGACAGGTTTAGAGAGATATGGGCCAAAAACAGGCAGGTGGGACACGTTGGTTGGTGTGGGCAAGTTGGGACGAAGGGCCTGTTTCCAGGCTGTATCACTAAACATTTTCACGTACCCAAGTTTGATTGAGATAACGTAACATTTGTACTAAGCTTCCCCACTATAGGTGAGGCTCCACCAGGGTCTCCTCCGTACCTCGTGACCCCACCACTTGCCACATCTTCCCATCTCCCCTCCGTCTGCCTTCCGCAAAGACCGCTCCCTCCGCAACTCCCTTGTTAATTCTTCCCTTCCCTCCCGCTCCCCGGGCACTTTCCCTTGCAACCGCAAGAGATGCTACACTTGTTGCTTTACCTCCCCCCTCGACTCCATTCAAGGACCCAAGCAGTCGTTCCAAGGTGTGACAGAGGTTTACCTGCACCTCCTCCAACCTCATCTACTGCATCCGCTGCTCTAGATGTCAACTGATCTATATCGGTGAGACCAAGCAGAGGCTTGGCGATCGTTTCGCCGAACACCTCCGCTCGGTCCACAATAACCAATCTGACCTCCCGGTGGCTCAGCACTTCAACTCCCCCTCCCATCCGTATCCAACCTCTCTGTCCTGGGCCTTCTCCATGGCCAGAGTGAGCAACACCGCAAATTGGAGGAACAGCACCTCGTATTCCGCTTGGGGAGTCTGCATCCTCTTGGCATGAACATTGAATTCTCTCAATTCTGTTGACCCTTGCAGTCTCCTCCTTCCTACCTCTCCCTCAGGCTTCTCCTTTTTCCTTTCTTCCCCCCCCCCCCCCCCCCCCCCCCACCCTCCTACCATTGGTCTGAAGAAGGGTTTCGGCCCGAAACGTCGCCTATCTCGCTCGCTCCATAGATGCTGCTGCACCCGCTGAGTTTCTCCAGCATTTTGTGTACCCTCGATTTTCCAGCATCTGCAGTTCCTTCTTTAACCCTTCTTCCACAGCTTGTAGTGAGATTTTCTTTGGACCTTGTACATCAGCAACTCATGGGCTTGAGTTGCTGGGTTAGGAGCCAATCAGCAACATTTGTGCTGTTGACTCTGGGTTGAGAGATTCCAATGATTTTAGGTTAACTAACCCAACATTCCAATCTCAGTACACGTTGAATTCAGTACATTATCAAAATGAATGATGATTACCAGATCTAACCAACCTTTGAAATGCATGTCCACTTTGTATCTATTACAAGGTTAACATTTCTATCAAAGCCTTTTTATGCACAATTGTCATGTTATTACTTTTCCACAATGTACTGTAATCAATATGGCAGTATTTGAAAGGTCAATGCACTGTATGGAAGATGTGGAGGCTTTGGAGAGGGTGCAGCAGAGGGTAACCAGGAAGTGGCCTGGATTCAGTCCAATGAAAGTTGTACAACTGTAATTTTTGATTTATTTACCCTCTCATTTGCGTTCACCTGAAATAAAGTTGGAATCTTACACATTTTTGCTATTTCAGCTTTTACTTCTGCCTTTGCTTATTCTAATTACTTATTTCTAGAAATGTACTTTTCATAGCTAACTCCATAACACACTTCTTTTAATAGCAGAATTATTTAACTAAAAGGAAACGGTTTTAAGTGTGGACTTGATGTCAAACATCAGGTGAAAAGTGAAACAAATCATTGGGGTGGTAGAGTGCAACTTTCACGTGGTCCACCCTGTTTCGACTAATGCAATCAATCCGACGTACACAAATAGATCAAAAAACAAGTTGACTTACAACTTTAGGCTGTGCACACCCTACGCAAGAAGATTGATATTTAATACACCCAACTGAAAAGTGGGAATCCCCAACAAAAGATTTTAATCAGTTTCTATTTCATTACTGTTCAAAGAGGTTCATCACAATATTTTGGTGAAGACACCTTAAATAAAACATTAATTCAAACTAACAATTGTACAACTGATTCTCCACATTATTTATCATTTAAAATCAGGATGTTGAAGTGGTTCACGTATTGCATAAACACTCAGTTTAATATTTAAACAATACAGCTCAACAATTAGTACAAAGGGCAAGGTGTGCTTGTGTGTGTTAACGTGTTGACTGTGAAGTGAAGTCTAGCTCTGTCATCTGCTGCACCCCGCCAGCTGTGGGCCCAGATCACGGGTAGGTCCAGACCAAGTGGCTCGGCCCCCACAATGTAGATTGGAATGTTTTTGGCAATTTCCAACTATGAATAATTTGCGTCTATTCCTAATAATACATTGATAATTTACTAACACAGGAAGCAGCAGCATTCCATGCCTGGTTGTTACATTTATGCTCATAAATACAGGCAACAAAATACAATCACAGTTTCAAATGCAGTCAGATAGAGAAGTGTCAAAATAGGAACTGGACTCCAAGGAAATAATTCAGATTCATTTCTTCCACTTGTTTGTACATATATTTAAATTTAACTGGTCTTGCATCCATCCATGTCGGAAGGAACTACAGATGCTGGTTTAAACCGAAGATAGACACAAAAAGCTTGAGTAACTCAGCGGGTCAGACAGCATATATGGAGAAACGAAATAAGTGTCTTTTCAGGTCTGAAGAAGGGTTTCGACCCAAAACGTCACCTATTACTTTTCACATGAGATGCTGCTTGACCCACTGAGTTACTCCAGCTTTTTGTGTCTATCTTTGAATGCATCCATCCTTAATTTATCTAATGCACACCCATAATTTGTGTAATTTCTAATTTATTGAACTGTTTATTTAAATAAATGGACAGTTTTAATTGGCACCTGACCATAACTAATCAAGCAATGCGTTTTGGATAACAAAAGTAGAATGTAGAGGAAGTGAGAGAGAAAACAGGTGACCTTTTTCTAGGTTGATGATCTTCAATTGGAATTGAGTTCTGATGTTTTGGATTTTCTGCCACTGAATTCACTAGATGTTCTCAAGAGAGTGTTAGATATAACTCTTAGGATATAGGGAGAAAGCAGGAACGGGGTACTGATTTTGGATGATCAGCCATGATCCTATTTTCTATGTTTCTAATTCAAAGATTTGATTCTTTCAACAACTTCTTTCACCAATAACAATATAAAAGTTTTTATTGTTTAGTGTTCAGGTATGACAGATTCTCCATTCTAGCCAACCTTTTCACCAGCACAATTTTAAACAAACAAAATAAACCAACAATTTCACATTTTATCATTTAAAACATGTTTTCCAACTGTTTCTAGACACATCAAGGTTAGAAGAAATGGTTTAAAAGCAAACAATTTTAAACAACAAAGTCAAATGTGAAATGTAAGGAAGCCAGTCGACATATTTCACTACCCATTTTTCAATGAGTAACTTGCTGACCAAGCTGCTTATTGCAGCATCTACTTCAGCTATTTTCAACTTGGAAGGTATATTGAAGCTCGATGAGCCATCTGACATTCCCAAGCAGAACTGGTGTGCTACCACACCTGCACAGCAACTGGGAACACTCTCCCTCAAGTGAGCGATAGGCATCACAATCCTCAGTACTAATTCTAAACCGTTGTTTGGAAGGCAAGTGATGTATCAAGGCTTCATTGTTTTGTATTTGGTTCATTATGGATCAAAATCAAGGAACTATGCTTAAACAGTTTGAATACAAAACGATATCTGGCCAAACATCAGTTATAATGGGCAATGATTTAATATGTCTGAATACTTTAAATACCAATACCATCTCAGAGGTCTACTAGGTACACTCTTAGTTCTAGAAGACAAGCATGCTTCTTTAAGAAACACATAAGCAAGAATTTGAGTTAAATGTGGATGAAGACAAAGATCTAATTTTGACTGAGGCCAACTTAAAATAACAAGCCACTTCATGTGTATATTTAGGACAGTGAAATAGAAACCCCTCACCTTATCTTTGACACCAGCTGCAGAACACAATAACCCATAGCTTTTGGAGCAATTCTTTGAAATGTTCACTTTGCCACTGTATGTGTTCCATGTAGACAGTAAAATATCTGTGCTTTATATATTGGACTTTCTAAATACTCCATTTTGATATTAAGAAAGTGTACAATTAATGAAAGGGGAAAAAAATGATTTTTTTAATTGTCCAATTCTGTGAAAATTGAACTGTTTGGATTTTTATGGAATACTATTTATTTTTTAATGTAAAAAATACCTTGAATCGCCTTAAAATATGTGAAGAAACACAGTGCCTTTGAGTCCTTGCGTGCATGACTGCACATGCATAATTTACGCAAATATATAAAATACGGTTACACTATATTGTTAATATGCAAGATCTGAAGCAACACTTGCAATTCTTGCGTCTTAATTATCCATTTGAAAGGTTATAATGGCTCAAAATGTATGCAGCAAAGACAGCAGTGGGAATAAACTCAAAGAAACTCCGCCATTCCATTCCAGATTTTGTGTTTTCATGCAGGTATGATGCAAATATCTAAACTCCCGAGAGCCATTATGTTGTATAAAAGTCCTAACTTCACCGAGCTCTTCAATATTTCCTTCAATATATTTGACTAAAGTAGAAAATCGTGGGCGGCGAAATGGAGTAAACACACAATAGAGGTTGTTAACAATATTCCAAGTCTACAATAGTCTAAAAATATAAACAACATTGTTGGGGACTTTCAAGATACATTTTTTTATTCTTGCATTGAGAATCAGTTGGTTGGTCATTCAGATTTGTTAAACCTTCCTTTGTCAATTTAGGACTTGACAAGTTCACAGGGACTACAGTGCCTCAAGTTACAATTTAAAATTAATACAACAGTAATATTAAAAAGAAACTATTTCTGCAATTAAAATCTTAACAACCATAGTTATTTCCATAACATCTAACCATAACGTTAACTAAACACTTGGTCCTAATGACACTGCATGTGACAGTGGTCAGTCAGTAAGAGTTGTACATTTTCTGGTACAAACAAAATCATAGAAGTGATATCTGCAATTTTTTAGTTTAATTTGTAATATCACAACAAGAATGTAATATGGTTTTTCAAAATGCTTACAAAACTAAACTAGCTGATTGCTTTCACGGAATAACTAATCTTTTGGGGAGAGAAATCAATTTACACAACACTTCATGGTAATTTATGTTGGGAAGAAGGTAAGATCAAATTCAAATGCACTTTGTACATTTAGACATTGACACTTTCTTGTTTACAGGTGCTTATGTTTACAGGTGACAATATTTCTTATTTATATAAGACTGAATAAATGTATAAATAAAAGAGTATTTTAAGAAAACAGACCATGTGGTGCATTTTTCCACACACTTAAGGAAACCTAAAAAAGTGTACTTAGTTTGGTTTGAGATGGATGGATATTAGTGTTGGTCCAATGTATTACAAACCCAGATTACAAAATCCCCATTTATGGTTGTAAACATAACAGAACTACAACAGTAATTTTAACTAGCAAGGAACACTGATGGATATGATCAATTTTCTTTTAACGTTACATTTATTACCATTTCACTTCTTAAAATGGATTTCTTTCAGAAGAATATTCACTCCATCACTATCAGTTACAATGTTATCAATTAATCTGAAAAAACATGGCCAGTGATGAGTGATAACAAGTTCTTCTTTCACAAACAAATTTCAGGTGTTTAAACAGAATCAATATTGCATGCTACAAGTTTTTGATGCAATGGTCTATTTTTGTGAAGTTGCAATGTCCACTCTTTAAAAAGATTTTGAACCATATTTCTAGTACTGAGTGTGGAAGTTTGAAAATATAGGTACCAATGAGAAACAGAACTTGGAGTAAATGTTTGGGGTGTTAATGAAAGATCAGGATGAGCCACTGGTAACTGGATGTCAGATTAGGTAGCCACCTACAAGTGGGGATACATTTAATGGCTTTAAAACCATCAACAAAAATGAATATGAAAAGTTGTCACAAATTGTTAATGTTTCAAAATGTTTTTGCAGCCCTAAGTTTTTGAACATTGGAACACAAGACTCTTGTAAAATGTTCCAGTTCCAAATTATTAAAAGGTCATGTCCCCAGGGTAAATATCTTCAGTAATACTGGAAAGATGCTTCTCACTGGGCTGTAGGCGCTTGTTCAGTCACTCGGAATGACTTGCTGCTGCTTCTCTTTCCAGTACCCCACAGCTTGCTTGTCCAGCACTTTCTGTAAAAATGCAAAGTAAAAGGTGTTAACAACAAAAGATCTATCCCCTTGGTACAAAACTCAAGCCGACTCTCCAACAAAGTCAGAAACATGATAATTAAGTTATAGAACCGGGGGTCACATTTTAAGAATAAGAGGTGGCTATTTATGACTGCGATGGGGACAAACTTCACCCAGAGTGAATCTGTGGAATTATCTGCCACAGAAGGTAGTGGAGGCCAATTTAGCTCTTTGGGCTAAAGGAATCAAGGGATATGGGGAAAAATCAGGAACGGGGTACTGATTTTGGATGATCAGCCATGATCATATTGAATGGTGGTGCTGGCTATGCTATATTTGCCCCACTATCGGGGCACTCCAAAGGCAATTCCATGGATGAGATTTTACCAAAATATCTGAATGATGCATGAATAGTTGAATGGTGCAGTAATCAATGGCGATTGGAGGATAAAAGGAATTGACAACCCAGAAGGACCCCCAAATAAACCAAACATGGAGCATTTCATTTTTCACTCTTTCAGTGAGTGCTCCAATTATCTTGTCCAGTAGGGAACCATAGCGGTGGGTTACTCCATCATCAGAGATGCGGACAGGAGATTCTGCGGCAACACAAATGACATAGGAAGGAGGTTCTGCAACTCGAATAGAGAGAATTAGGTAGGAGGCTGAAAAGCAGGACCTCCAGGGTAGTTATCTCTGGTTTGCTTCCAGTACCTCGTGCTAGTGAGGGCAGGAACAGAAAGATAGGGGAGCTGATTGTGTGGCTCAGGAGTTGGTGCAGGGGACGGGGATTTATTTTTCTCGATCATTGGAATCTGTTCTGGGGCAGGGGTGACCTGTACAAAAGGGCCGTGTTGCAACCTAACTGGAGGGGGACCAACATTCTGGCAGGCAGGTTTGCTAGTGCTATACGGGTGGGTTTAAACTAAACAGTGGGGGTAGGTCAACAATGTGGAAGCTTATGCGTGGAGTTAACATGAGGGAGAGTGCAGAAAAGGTCACGGAAGTCTCTGGAAATAACAGGACAGAAAGTTTAAAAATGAAGAATACAGTAAGGTAGAGGAAAATTGTGTGGCTGTGAGAGGAGGGGTGGTCAACACCGAATTGAAGGAATTATATTTGAATGTGCGTAGCACAAGGAACAATGCAGATGAGCTTGTAACACAGTTGGAAATTGGCAGGTGTGATGTTGTTGGCATTACGGAGATGTAGCTGCAAGAGGATTGGAGCTGGGAGCTGAATATTTAGGGTTAAACGTCCTATCAAAAAGACAGAAAGGTGGGCAGAAGGGGTGGGGTAGCTCTGTTGGTTAGGAATGAAATTCACTCCTTAGCAAGGGGTGACAGAGTCATTGTGGATAGAGGCGAGAAATTATAAGGGTAAAAAGCGTTATTTACAGGCCCCCAAACAGTAGCCAGGATATAGGGTACAAGTTGCATCCAGAGATAAAATTGCCATGTAAAAAAGGCAATACTACAGTGGTCATGGGACATTTCAATATCCAGGTAGACTGCGAAAATCAGGTTGGTACTGAACTCCAAGAAATTGAATTTATAGAGTGCCTCCGAGATGGATTTTTGGAGCAGCTTGTAGTAGAGCCTACCAGGGAAAAGGCAATTCTGGATTTAGTGTTATGTAATGAAACAGGTTTGATCAGGGAACAACAAGGAAAAGGAACCATTAGGAGGTAGCGACCCACAACATAAGTTTTAGACAAAAATGCTGGAGAAACTCTATGGATGAAGCCGCATCTATGGAGCAAAGGAATAGGTGACATTTCGTGTTGAGACCCTTCTTCAGACTTAAACAACATAAGTTTTGAGAGGGAGAAGGTGAAATTGGATGTGTCAGTTTGTAGCTGAGCAAAGGGGACTACAGAGGCAGGAACTGGCCAAAGTTGACTACAAAGGGACCCGAGCAGAGGTGACGTTGGAATAGCAATGACAGAAATATCAGGGAATAATCCGGAAGATGCAGGACCTTTTCTTTCCAAAGAGGAAGAAATGTTCAAGGGGAGAAAGAGAAGACCGTGGCTGACAAGGGAAGTCAAGGACAGTATAAAACAAAACAGAAGGCATATAACATAGCAAAGATTAGTTGGAAGCCAGAGGATTGGTAAGCATTTAAAGAACAAAAGAAGGTAACTGTAAATGCATATGGGGAGAAAAGATGAAATACAAAGATAAGCTAGCCAATAATATAAAAGAGGATATCAAGAGAAAGTTTATTCAGTTATATATAGAGTAGGAAAGAGGCAAGAGTGGTGGATGATGCAGGAGAAGTATTAATGGGGAATAAAGAAATGGCACAGGAGTCGAATAACCTTTTAGCACCAGTCTTCACAGTGCAAGACAGTAGCAATGTGCCTGATATTCAAGAGAGTCAACGGTGCTCAAGAACATCAAGGCAATCAAAGAAAGTGATATTTCACATTCCAAGATGATTAAATGTTACTCCTTGCTAAACTATATTACTGAGAACACAAGCTGATCAATATTCTATGTTAATGTTTCTTGTTGTTAATACTATTGCCGAACAGAAGACTTTCTTGGAAAGAGATAGGTTCCGAAGGATAGCTTAAAAAAAAAGCTTACCTTAAGTCTCTGGTAATGTTCAATGGTGCCACAATGAGTCTGCTTCGCTGTCTCCTCTTTTGTATAGAAGAGACAACAGAGTTTGCAGTAGAAGCCTGTTTTTGGAACAACATAATCTAATCCTGAAAGGAATCATAGTGTGTCAGTTTTTTCTTTCCTAATATAGAATCTCTAGAAGTGATGGAGTTCACAGCTAACACAGCACATGTACAAACAAAACCTATATTGGTCTCAGAAATGTCCAGAAACAGGATAACACATAAAATAATAATTAATTGGCGTCTTGCAAGACAAAATATTAACAGCAGTTCTCTTTTACGAGCAAGTCCTTTGCTTTAATGGCCAAAACATTTTGAACTAAAGAAAAAACATTTGAATAGTCTTTCAATTAATCTTGATTCAGTTCTTAAATATCAACTTTAGTTATGATCTATACCCAACCCAGCAATACGTCACAATAAGACAAATGACCAATACAATGATCCGAGATCTAACATCACTACAAGGTGATATTGCTCCAAGGAAATTAACTGGGTCCTGCCTACATCATCTAAAACACAAACACTGGATTCTATCACATAGAACAGTACAACAAAGGAAGAGGCCGTCGTCCCACACGGTCTGTGCCGAACATGATGCCATGACTCTTCTTAACAGCCTGCACATAACCCTATCCCTCCATTCACAGCATTTCCATGTGCCTATCAAAACCATTCCTAAATGCCACTATCACCAACCCCACCAGTGCATTCCAGGCACCCACCACCCTGTGCATTAAAAACTTTGAACTTTGCCCCGCTCACTTTAAAGCTATGTTCTCCAGTATTTAATATTTCCAAGATCGACACAAAGCACCGGAGTAACTCAGCGGGACAGGCAGCATCTCTGGAGAGACGTTTCGGATCCCATCCTGGGAAAAAGGTTAGGGCTCTCTACCCTATCTGCGCCTCTCATAAATGTATATACTTCTGTCAGGTCTCCCCTCCGACGTTCCAGAGAAAACAATCAAAGAAAGCAGAGACCAAGCCTGTCCAACCTCTCCCTGTAGCTAACACCCCCCTCATCCAGGTATTCTGGTAAACCTGCTCTGCATCGTTTCCAAAACTTCCACATTCTTCCTGTAATGGGGTGACCTGAAAGAGATATAACCTAAAGGTTTCAAAATATCAAGGAAACTAATTAGCAGAATGGAACAAAAGTATTTATGCTGGTTGAACAATCCAGGACTGGGACAGCCACTTGTCTGCTCCACTGGCCACAAGCTGAACCTAACGTTGTATATTAATGATTTGGATAAGGGGATTGAAGAATTTGCAAGATTGCGGATGACACTAAGCTGGGGGGCAGTGTTCGCTGTGAGGAGGATGCTAGGAGACTGCAAGGTGACTTGGATAGGCTGGGTGAGTGGGCAAATGTTTGGCAGATGCAGTATAATGTGGATAAATGTGAGGTTATCCACTTTGGTGGCAAAAACAGGAAAGCAGACTATTATTTAAATGGTGGCCGATTAGGAAAAGGGGAGATGCAGCGAGACCTGGGTGTCATGGTACACCAGTCATTGAAAGTAGGCATGCAGGTGCAGCAGGCAGTGAAAAAAAGCGAATGGTATGTTAGCTTTCATAGCAAAAGGATTTGAGTACAGGAGCAGGGAGGTTCTACTTCAGTTGTACAGGGTCTTGGTGAGACCACACCTGGAGTATTGCGTACAGTTTTGGTCTCCAAATCTGAGGAAGGACATTATTGCCATAGAGGGAGTGCAGAGAAGGTTCACCAGACTGATTCCTGGGATGTCAGGACTGTCTTATGAAAGAAAGACTGGATAGACTCGGTTTATACTCTCTGGAATTTAGGAGATTGAGAGGGGATCTTATAGAAACTTACAAAATTCTTAAGGGGTTGGACAGGCTAGATGCAGGAAGTTTGTTCCCGATGTTGGGGAAGTCCAGGACAAGGGGTCACAGCTTAAGGATAAGGGGGAAATCCTTTAAGACCGAGATGAGAAAGACTTTTTTCACACAGAGAGTGGTGAGTCTCTGGAACTCTCTGCCACAGAGGGTAGTTGAGGCCAGTTCATTGGCTATATTTAAGAGTGAGTTGGATGTGGCCCTTGTGGCTAAGGGGATCAGAGGGTATGGAGAGAAGGCAGGTACGGGATACTGAGTTGGATGATCAGCCATGATCATATTGAATGGCGGTGCAGGCTCGAAGGGCTGAATGGCCTACTCCTGCACCTAATTTCTATGTTTCTATGTTTCTATGCTAAGATATGGGGATGGGTAGGCAGTGTAGTGGAAGCAAGGACTCTGTAGAAGGACGTGGACAGGTTAGGAGGGTAGGCAGAGAAGTGGCAGATGAAATTCAGTGTAGCAAAGTGCGGTCATGCATTTTGGTAATAAGAATAAGGGCACAGATTTATTTTCTAAATAGAGAGAATCCAGAAATCGGGCGTGCAAAGGGACTTGGGAGCGCTGGTGCAGGACTCCCACAAAGTTAATTTGCAATTTGAATCAGTAGTAAGGAAGGCAAATTCAGTGCTCGCATTTATATCAATAGGACTGGAATACAAAAACAGAGATGTAATGCTGAGGCTCTATAAGTCGCTGGTCAGACTGCATTTGGAGTACTGTGAGGAAATTTCGGCCCATGTCTGAGGAAGGTTGTGCTGGCTCTGGAGATGGTCCAGAGGAGGTTTACAAGAACTATTCCAGGAATTAGTAGGTTAGCATATGATGAGCACTGGGCCGGTACTTGCTGGAGTTTAGAACGTTGAGGTGGAACCTCATTGAAACTTACAGAGTAATGAAAGGCATAGAGTGGATGAAGAAAGGATGTTTCCACTGGTGGGAGAGTCTAAGACCAGAGGTCATAGCCTCAGAATTAAAGGGCACTCTTTTAGAAAGGAGGAACCTCTTTAGTCAGAGGATAGATAATTTGTGGAACTCATTGTCGCAGAGGGCTGTGGAGGCCGTCAGTGGATATTCTTAAGGCAGAGATAGGCAAATTCTTGATTAGGTCAGGTGTCAAGGGTCATGGGGAGAAGGCAGGAAAATGGGTACTGATTCTGGATGATTAGCCACGACCATATTGAATGGCGGTGCTGGCTCGAGGGGCCAAATGGCCTACTCCTGCACCTATTTTCTATCAGACTGTTTTGTTGTTTGTGTTTAGTGTTCAAGAGCCTGATGGTCTTGGAGGTCAGCCACAATTAAATGGCTGAGTAGGCTAGATGGGCCAAATGACCGAATTCTACTCCTATAACTTGTGAACACGAATGGCCGAATCTGCTCCTGTAACTAATGAACTTGGGAAACTAGGTTGGCATGGACAAGCTGTGTACAGGAGCATGTTTCTATCTTGTATAGCTCTATGACTGCAAGTGGTTGAAGTTCTCTTCCACAAACAGCAATTGTTGCTTGATAAATTAATGCTTTTCTAAACTCTTCTGATAAACCAGATGAACAAAGGTGGATAAGTGTCGGTAGATAGGTCCTAGATTTGCCATAGGCTCAAGGGGATTAAATGACCTCTCTATTTTGTTTACAAAATATCCATAACAATTCAAAACAAACTACATTCAATTTGGAAGACCTACCAAACGTCATTTGGCATGGAACAGTATTGTAATACAAATGAGAATCCAACAAAAACTTTGCACCAATCATTTTAGAAATGGTTTGTCATCTTACCTACAGGATTGTTGGGTTTATATGGCCCAAGCTTGTATTCATCAGGTAGGGGAGAGAGCACCTGGATCTGTTCAGTTGACGGTTCAGCACATATGGGACTGCTTTTCATTAATCCATCGCCACTTTGAATATCAGGTTCAGCTTTTTCATCCAGGGTGCATCTTGTATCGGAACTTTGAGTTTTGACATCTTGGTCTTCTTTGACCAAATTAGCATCAACTTTGTCTCCTTGCATAGATCTTATTTTCTTAGAAAGGACAGAATTTTCATCATCTATCTCATCGTGAGCAAATAATTCCTCCGTATATTCTGGACAATGTATGCCACCTGATCTCTGAAAGGAAAAATTCACAAAACCACTTTTGAAATGTTAAAGTTTGCAATGTGTAGAAGCTTCACTTATGGAGATGCTTAACAGTAGCCAAATGTTTTGGGCTAATATTTTCATCTAAGGCAACAGAAGAATGGATATATTAATAATACGTAGTTATGGCATTATCGCCTGTAAGGTGAAAGGATTGCTAAAAATGATAATCCAAAAGGTGAAATTGCCGATAAACTCCAAATAATTACTTTCTGGAATTAAATTTCAGTCATTCCGAAAGGAAGTAAATTAAAATCAGATTTTTTTTCCTAAGCATAAGCAGCTGTGACCATAACGCACTTGAATTTCTCTAAAAACAAGAGGTTCTTTGTGTCATCCCCAAGAGATGAGATATTGTTAAGTATACGGGTTCATGAAAGATTCAGCATGCTTACATTTGTCAAAGGACCTTGAGGGCATTTGGGTTATGGGCTTGTCCCAATTAGGTGATATTTAGAGCAACTACAGGTGACCACCGCAAATCTTTTTAACATGTTGAAAAATTTTATACATTTGGTTTCACCATGTAGAAATTACAATGTACCCCCCCCATTTCAGGGCACCATAATGTTTGGGCACAGCGATGTCATGTAAATGAAAGTGGTCATGTTTAGTATTTTGTTGCATATTCTTTGCATACAATGACTGCTTGAAGTCTGCGATTCACCAGTTGTTGGGTGTCTTCTTTGGTGATGCTCTGCCAGGCCTGTATTGCAGCCATCTTTAGCTTATGCTTCTTTTGGGGGCTAGTCCCCTTCAGTTTTCTTTTCAGCATATAAAAGTCATGCTCAATTGGGTTCAGATCAGGTGATTGACTTGGCCACTCAAGAATTGACAATTTTTTAGCTTTTAAAAACTCAGTATGTTTGGGATCATTGTCTTGCTGTAGAGTGAACCGCCGGCCAATGGGTTTTGAGGCATTTGTTTGAACTTGAGCAGATAGCATCTATACACTTCAGCATTCATTATGCTACTACCATCAGCAGTTGTATCATCAATGAAGACAAGTGAGCCAGTACCTTCAGCAGCCATAAGTCTTCTGGGGACAGTGGTCATTGACAAATCCACACCCGACTCCTGACTGGTCTGTCGGACAGGTGTTTGGGGATTTTTCATTATTATAGAGAGAATTCTTCTGTCATCATCTTCCTAGGCCTGCCAGTCCCTTTGCGATTAGTAAGCTCACCAGGGCTCTCTTTCTTCATAATGATGTTCCAAACAGTTGATTTTGGTAAGCCTAAAGTTTGGCTGATGTCTCTAACAGTTTTATTCTTGTTTCTCAGTCTCATAATAGCTTGTTTGACTTTCATTGGAACAACTTGGTCCTCACGTTGCTAAACCGCAATAAACGTTTTGAAAGGTGATGGAATTACTGGAGGAAAGACTAGGTGCTGAGAGCTCTCTTATACCTGCATTATGGAGGCAATTAAACAGGTGTTTAATTGTCTCCATAATGCAATTACACCTGTGAAGCCATGTGTCCCAAACATTATGGTGCCCCGAAATGGGGGACTGTATATAAACACTGCTGTAATTTCTACATGGTGAAACCAAAATGTATGAAAATGGCCTTTATTAAAATCTGACAATGTGCACTTTAACCACCTGTGATTTTTTTCTATTATAAATCTCAAATTGTGGGGTACAGAGGCAAATAAATAAATGATGGGGTTTTGTCCCAAACATTATGGAGGGCACTGTAAAAGCAAGTCAAAGCACTCTGAGAATACCAGGCAGTCTTAAGGCCAATAGGAAGCAGGACCTTAGCATTAATCGCCTGACCTAGTTGCCACTTGCAATGCACTTCGATTCACAGGAAGACTTGGGGATGAAGGGTCAGCCCTATTTCTTGATCATGTCAGACTAAGCAGGTGAACACTATGTACCCAAAGGCAAGCAACAAGCTGGGCCTTCTGTTTCATAACATTTGTAAAATACTGCATATTTTTTACTATCTTACAAACATCCTCCATCAGAACATTTGAATTCTATAGCAGTGAAATAAAAAAATAGGCATGAATTCACACACCAATTTTTTTTTTCTTTTGGATGATTCTTAAGATTGTACATTAGAATTTAGAGAGTTCCTAAATAATGGTTGCTGGAATAATGCCTACCTTTTCATTTAATGGTTTTGTATTCTGAGTGCTAGGTTCTGCATCATTAGCTCCACCATCATTGAAGTGCCCAATTTCTATTTCTCTTTCCGATTCCACCTCCTTATCACCCTCTTTACCACTTAGATCAGACTCGATGTTCATTGACTCGTGGTAAGTCAGTAACTCCACTGACCCATCCAGCTCCTCACAGATCTCAGTGCCCGTGGAAGGACCACTTGTTGATTTTATATTTTCCACATTCACTCCGTCCATCTGTTTTTGATCCGTTTCCTCTTCAACTGAAGGAGAACCTATCTGTGCACTGTCTTGATCGGATTCCTTTGAAGTGTCCAATTTTTCCTGAGCTTTTCTCTTATTGGTGGGGGACCGCGCTCTTTTGGAAGGAGGACTGTGAGAACGAACCCTTTTCCTAAAATCAAATCAAAAAAGTAAATATCAGTAATTTAAAATATTTATATGTTTAATACTATGTGTTTTATTAACGAAAATAATCAAAACTCTGACGGTATAATATTTGTTTCGAAGCAATGATAACTTGAATCAGATAATTATGATTTTGGAAGTCTAGAATGAAAGGATTTCTCAGAGGGAAAATTAAATTGATTGAAACAGAGAAAAATGGTTACATGAAAGCAATATAATGTTTGATAAACTTCTCGTTCTTTGTAAATGTAGCCAAGTGGATACAGAGGAAGCACTAAACACTGTGTACCTGGATTTCTGGAAGGCATTTGATAATGTGCCACATAGCAGATCAACATAGAAGAATGCTTTGGGTTTGAGATAATAAAGATGGTGTGAATAAAGACATGGCTATCTAACAAAATAAATACAAAAAGGCCAGATGGTTCATCTCTGCATTGTCAATCAAAAATAACTCATCTATAATGAAGACTAAGTTTTTTTTAAATGCTGAAAATACAAAAAGTTGTGAATGGTAACATAAAGCTTGCAAAGATATACGAATAGGTACAGAAATTGGATAAATTGACAAAGGAGTGTAAAATGAGCAAAATGAGATCAGAAGAATTAAATCAATTTATTGTTTAAATGAAGTGAAATTGAGACATTTTGCAGGACAAAATAATCTGGAGCTTCTAGTGAAACATAAAAATTAGCATGCAGGTAAAGCGAATAATTAGGAGGGCGAATGGAATGTTGGCACTCATTCAAAAGGCAGGGAACAGACATTTTGAATGCGCTGTTGCGCGGGGGGGGGGGGGGGAGAATTTGGCGTCTCACACACTAACCCCCCTCCCCCTTGAGATTATATTAATATTATTCATTTGCTCCTTTTACCCCATCACCCGCCCTATCCACTCTAGCATAACCCCCAACTGCGCAGGCGCGGCTAGAGGAGGGGGGGGGGGGGGTGGAGGGGGGGGGTAAAGAGCAAGAGAGGGAGGGTGGTAGAGATTGAGGGGTGGGGGGGCGGCATCACAGGGGAGTCTGGTTCTTGAACGCAATAGGAGGGGGGGGGGAGGGGGGGGGCAGGGTGGGTGTCAGAGGAAGGCCCCCTCCCCCCCCCCCTCCACTCTCCTCCCCTGTCTCCATCCCCCCACCCCCCTCTGTATCTCTGCCACGGGGAGGGGGTAGAGGCAGCACCTCCCAAAGTTGTAGAGCACAGGCTAGGCACGAGCTAGGCTGCGGCCCGTCGTGCACCGGAGAGATTTGAGGATGGGGGGGGGGGGGGGGGGGGTTGATGGGGGGGGAGGAAGATGGGTGGGGTAGTGGAGTGGGTGAGGGAGTAGGTGAGAGAGAGGAGAGGGATGGGGGAGAGTGGTGAGTGGGGGGAGAGGGGGGACGGGAGGCGGAGGGGGAGGGGATACAATGATGCAATTTATTTGTTGTCATTTGAACCTCATTGAAGTTCAAACAAAATTTGGTTTCTGCAGTCATACAAACAATAAAAAGAACCAAGACACAACACAATTTACACAAACATCCATCACAGCGAATCTCCTCACTGTGATGGAAGGCAAAGTCTTATCTCTCCCCTGCACTCCCCATCCTCCTCCCGATGTCATAGTCAAAGCCCCGGCGGGCGCTAGCAAGTCCCGCGGCCATTAAAGCTGCGCCGGGTGATGTAAGGCTCCGCTCCAGGTACCCCGCAACTTGGGTGGAAGAAGTTGCCATTGCGGAAGCTCCCAAAAGCGGTCTCCCCCCCCTCCCCCAGGGACCCACGAGCTCCCGATGTCACCGTCCACCGGGCTGCGGCTGGAGCCTCCGAATCTCCGGGGTCGGGCCGCAGTAGCGCATCACCACAGCTCCTCCCGTTCTGAACTCGGCCAGCTCCACGATAGTGTGTAGTCCGCAGGCTCCGCAACTGGAGCCCCAGGTCGTTCAGGTTGGAGGCCGCTCCACGGCAGGGAGAGAGAGGGGGGGAGAGAGAGAGGAGGGGAGGTGGGGAGAGAGGGGAGGTGGGGAGAGAGGGGAGGTGGGGAGAGAGGGAGGTGGGGAGAGAGGGGAGGATGGGGAGAGAGGGGAGGTGGGGAGAGAAGGGAGAGAGGGGAGAGAGGGGAGAGGGAGAGGGGGGAGGGGGGAGAGGGGGGAGGGGAAGGAGGGAGAGGGAGAATGGAGAGGGGGAGGAGGGAAGGGGGAAGAAGGGAAGGGGAAGAAGGGAAGGGGGGAAGAAGGGAAGGGGGGAAGAAGGGAAGAAGAGGGAAGGGGGGAAGAAGGGAAGGGGGGAGAAGGGAATGGCTGTAGTAGCCATTTGGCCTGTTTTGCATGTCACTGATGATGGCATGTGCCTTTAAATTTTTAGACTGATTTATGACGTGTTTTTGGGCGTGTTTGGAGCTTAGATGCTTGCGCAGAAGTTTAGTTTTTAGATTAGTTTGGAGAGCAGATGGGGAAGGTTGACCCTTCTACCATGTGAGATCATGCTAGCCATGCAGGATCCACGGGAGATCTAAAGATCATATGGATCTTGCCAGTGTTACAGAGACACGAGGAGTTTTCTAATCTCTAAAGTAATGCTGGAGTTCGAAGATGATTGTAGCAACGAGTTGGAAGAAACTTTGATGTATCTTACTGTTTTCTAGCAACAATAAAGCATTTATTGATCAAAAGACTGTTTTGAAGTCATGTCAGAGAAGAAGCTGAAGGTTGAGAGGAGACCCCCCCCCCTCCCCTCTCCTCTCTATCTCTCTGTCTGAAGGTCACGTTAGAAGACAACCCCTTCAACCATTCTCATCCAAATAGCGGCTAGGGTGCTAATTACCTGAATGACATGATAATCTGCCGCTATGTTAAGTAGAAGGGTACCTCCGGTGGGGGTTAAATACCAGTCCTAGAGAGTGGGACAGAAGATTGAATCGAAGCAAAGAAGGCTAAGACCTCGGAGAGGCACAGCCAGAGCAGGACGACCAGGCTAAGACATCGGAGAGGCGCAGCCAGGGAAGGCCGTCAAGGCTAAGACCTCGGAGAGGCATAGCCAAAGAAGACTGGTTCCAGTCGTGGAACTGAAGAAGAAATTACAAGTCCCAGAGAAGAGAACAAAAGATTGGCTAAAATTCTCGGAGAGGTTTTAGCCAGAAGGAGGAACTGAAGATAAAGATCTCAGCCAGGAAGATCCTTGAGGTCTATCGACAGAATCGAGACGTATCTGAAGACGTATCACTGGATTTGTGAGTACAAATTGATTATTACTCTTTGAATTAAAATTACAGCTTTATTACAAGACCTGTAACAGAACTGAGAAGATGTTTTCTCCAGCTAGTCTGGGGAAAGCAGACCTACCTTGGATTGTGTTGAGTCCTGTGATAAGCTTTTTTTTTTTTGCAGCAGTACATAGAAGTATCAACCAGAGAAGGGGCGGTGCTGGACCTCCTGTTAGGAAATGAGGCAGGTCAGGTGACGGAGGTATGCGTTGGTGAGCACTTCGGGACCAGTGATCACACCACCATTAGTTTCAATATAATTATGGAGTCAGAACTGGACCTAGGGTTGAGATTTTTGATTGGAGAAAGGCTAACTTTGAGGGAATGCGTAAGGATTTAAAAGGAGTGAATTGGGACACTTTGTTTTATGGGTACGATGTAGAAGAGAAATGGAGGACATTTAAAGGGGAAATTGTAAGAGTACAGAATCTTTATGTCCCTGTTAGGTTGAAAGGAAATAGTAAAAATTGGAAAGAGCCATGGTTTTCAAGGGAAATTGGACACTTGTTTTGAAAAAAGAGAGATATCTACAATAATTATTGGAGGCAAGGAGTAAATGAGGTGCTAGAGGAGTATAAAGAATGTAAAAAGAATCTTAAGAAAGAAATTAGGAAGGCTTTTAAAGAAGATATGAGTTGCTTTGGCAAGAAAAGGTGACAGTAAAATCCAAAGGGTTTCTACAGCTATATTAATAGTAAAAGGAAAACGAGGGATAAAATTGGACCATTAGAGAGCCAGAATGGACAGCTATCTGCAGAGCCAAAAGAGATGGGGGAGATATTGAACAATTTCTTTTCTTCGGTATTCGCAATGGAGAAGGATATTGAACTCTGTGAGTAAGGGAAAAAAGTAGAGTAGCTATGGAAACTATGAGATTCAAAGAGGAGGAAGTACTGACACTTTTGAAAAATATAAAAGTGGATAAGTCTCCAGGTCCTGACAGGATATTCCCTAGGACATTGAGGGATGTTAGTGTTGAAATAGCAGGAGCTATGACAGAAATATTTCAAATGTCATTAGAAACGGGAATAGTGCCGGAGGATTGGCGTACTGCGCATGTTGTCCCATTGTTTAAAAAGGGTTCAAAGAATAAACCTAGCAATTATAGACCTGTTGGTTTGACGTCAGTGGTGGGCAAATTAATGGAAAGGATACTTAGAGATAATATATATAAGCATCTGGATAAACAGGGTCTGATCAGGAACAGTCAACATGGATTTGTGCCTGGAAGGTCATGTTTGACAAACCTTCTTGAATTTTTTGAAGAGGTTACTAGGGAAATTGATGAGGGTAAAGCAGTGGACGTTGTCTATATGGATTTTCAGTAAGGCCTTTGACAAGGTTCCCCATGGAAGGTTGGTTAAGAAGGTTCAATCTTTGGGTGTTAATGGCGGAGTAGCATGATGGACTCAACAGTGGCTGAATGGGAGATGTCAGAGAGTAATGGTGGATGGCTGTTTGTCAGGTTGGAAGCTGGTGACCAGTGGGGTGCCTCAGGGATCTGTGTTGGGTCCACTGTTGTTTGTCATGTACATCAATGATCTGGATGATGGGGTGGAAAATTGGATAAGTAAGTATGCAGATGATACTAAGATAGGTGGTGTTGTGGATAATAAAGTAGATTTTCAAAGTCTACAGAGAGATTTGGACCATTTGGAAAAGTGGGCTGAAAGATGGCAGATGGAGTTTAATGCTGATAAGTGTGAAGTGCTACATCTTGGCAGGACAAATCAAAATAGGACGTACATGGTAAATGGTAGGGAATTGAGGAATACTGTGGAACAGAGAGATCTAGGAATAACTGTGCATAGTTCCCTGAAGGTGGAATCACATGTAGACAGGGTGGTAAAGAAAGCTTTTGGTGTGCTGGCCTTTATAAATTAGAGCATTGAACATAGGAGTAGGGAAGTAATGTTAAAATTGTACAAGGCATTGGTAAGACCAATTCTGGAGTATGGTGTACAATTTTGGTCGCCTAATTATAGGAAGGATGTCAACAAAATAGAGAGAGTACAGAGGAGATTTACTAGAATGTTGCTTGGGTTCCAGCAACTATGTTACAGAGAAAGGTTGAACAAGTTAGGTCTTTATTCTTTGGAGCGCAGAAGGTTAAGGGGAACTTGATTGAGGTCTTTAAAATGATGAAAGGGATAGATAGAGTTGATATGGATAAGCTTTTCCCATTGAGGGTAGGGAAGATTCAAACAAGAGGGCATGACATGAGAATTAAGGGACAGAAGTTTAAGGGTAACATGAGGGGGAACTTCTTTACTCAGAGGGTGGTGGCTGTGTGGAATGAGCTTTCAGCAGAAGTGGTGGCGGCAGGATCGATTTTAACATTTAAAAGTAAAGTGGATAGGTATATGGATGGGAAGGGAATGGAGGGGTATGGTCTGAGTGCAGGTAGATGGAACTAGGGGAAAACAAATAGTCGGCACGGACTGGAAGGGCCGAGAGGGCCTGTTTTCCGTGCTGTAATTGTTATATGGTTATATGCACATTCCATTGAATTAGAGAGATGTTCTCTACATTATCAGTATGTTTTGGTTTTCAAAGAAATTATTGACAAAACAAGCCACAGCTACTAGCAGACTTTTGTTCGATTAATTAAAAGACTTGGCAATCTGCCAAGACCTCTTTAAAATGATGAATTTATAAGATTAAGGCAGGACTACGCCAGATGAACCACCTGGTGGTGAAGAAAGACCCAGGCAACTTGAAAAAACAGATATTTCACATGCTGCCTATTTGAGGGAAACCGAGAAAGAGAAATGAATTATGGTTGCAGGTGTCCAGATTAATTGATACACAGAAGAAACTAATGGAATCAGAACAGAACGTGATCAAGGTGAAATCTAATATGAGCCAACTATGGAACCTCATCCAGGAGGTTGGCAAGAAACACAATATACTGCTGTGTTCAGTGCTGTCTTGGGAAGAACGCAGAAGACATACCCAGTGGGATAAAGAAAAGAAGATATTCAATGGCTTCATGAAAAAGGCAGAGAAGTGGTTATCTGAAATTATGTCACAAGTTAGGAGTTTAGTAGGTGGATGTGCGAAGCAACAAGGTGCCAGAATGGAAGATGAAATTAGACGACTAGATAATGTCTCCAATATATCTTCACGAGGATCAAGACATAGATCTGGTTGCTCAGCCAGTTCGCTTTCGAGGGCTTCTGCTCAATTGGGAGCAAAAGCTGAGTTAGCAGCGCTCTCAATAGAAGCAGATGCCATGAAGAAAAAGTATGAGATGGCGCGACAGCAAGAAGAGAGGACGCGACGTCAAGAAGAGATGACGCAACAGATGGCGCGACAGCAGGAACAACTGGAATTAGACACAAAGATGGCAGTGGCCAAAGCCAGGAAGGACATACTGGAAGGTGAGGGGTCAAGATGCAGCTCTAGATCGTCGAGGACGATGAGCTCTGGACCAAGAAGAAAAACTGCTCAAAGTGGTTCAGCAGTTGGATCAATTCCACAATCGAGGTCCATCGGATTTCTAGGCTTTGAAAACCCATTGGAACAAAGGAAGATGGGTAAAACTTCATCTCAGCAAATGAATGCTAGATCAAAACCAATTACTTTTGTAGCGTCTGTGGATGCCCGACACAAACCAATAGCGGACCATGCTTTTTCGAGGCAGCAAGCCAGTTTGAATCACAAAGGCCTGTTTATGAACAGGTGGAGCAAGACAGAGTTTTCAGGATGGATTATTGGCACTGTTGAATAAGCAATCTGAATTCAACGAGATTATAGCTCGGCAAAATACCTCTCTCATTCTACCACCAGTAGAAATTCCTACATATGGTGGAGATCGTTTGCAGTATGAAACTTTCGCAAGGGCACTAAAGGGGGTGTTAGGGACGAAAGTCAAGGATGAAAAAGAGCGCTTACTATTTCTGGTGAAGTACACGTGGCAGTGTGAAGGTACTTGTAGAAATGTGTCAGATGGGGCCAGGCAACCATGGCGAGAAGATTACTTGAAGTACGCTTTGGTGATGAACAGTAGATTGCGTACGCATACATTGAGAAGGCCCACGCTTGGAAAGAAATTAAGCCAGAAGAAGTGGAAAAATTGAGTGATTATGCAATATTTCTGAGAGATTGTTGCAGCTCGATAAGAAATCTCAGCTACATGGAGGAAATGAATCATGCAAGTAATATGAGAATCATCATTAACAAGTTGCCCAGAAGGATGAGGGAAAAGTGGAGAGACAGGGCAGGCGAAATATGAGAAAAGAGCAAACAAGTAACCAGGCTACCAAACCTGGTGGAATTCTAGGACAAAGAAGTACGGTACATGTCAGACTCATACCACGGAACTATTGAAGATCGCAGACCACTTGCAACTTATAAAGGTTCTACCTTTTCCAAAACCGAAGAAAGATCTCAACCTAAGAGAAGTAGTTTTGCTATCATGACCTTATCTGTGGAAAAGACAGACGAAAGAAAATGGAAGGTGTCTACTAGCAAGCAAATAGTATTTTGTTTGTTTTGTGATGAAGTTGGTCACACCATGAAATGGTGTTGAAGATTCAAGATGAAAGAATATGAAGACAAGGTGGATTTCTTGAAAGAGAAGGGAATCCGTTTTGGATGTTTGAAAAAAGGACATATGGTGAGAGACTGTAAGAGTCCTATAATTTGTTATGAATGCAATCAATATCATCCTGAGGCACTTCAAATTGAAGAAAAAGAAGAAGAGGAAGAAGAAGAAGAAGCAGAAAAGAAGAAGAAGAAGAAGAAGAAGAAGAAGTGGTGGAACAAACGGATGATGAGTTACCAGAGCAAATAGAAGAAGATGAACCGGAACAAACAGAAGAGGGCGAGAAGCCAACCACTAAAAATGCTATCACCTCGCCTCAAGTATCTGCTCATATTGGGGCCGGGGTTGAAGCTCGTCATTTTTCTATCTTACCAGTGCAAGTAAGGAACAGCAAGACGAATGCAGTGTTGCAAACATATGCTTTTCTGGATCATGGAAGTTCGACTACCTTTTGCACAGAAAGCCTGACGAGAAGGCTGAATATCAGAGAAGAGACTAAGATTTGATTATGAACCATGAATAAAGATGAAGAGAGCATGAGCCATTGCATTACGAGTATGGAGATATCCAGTTTGGATGGAGATAATTTCATACCAGTATCTGAAGTGTTCACGCATAGAATTATGCCTGTTGGTCGTCAAAATATACCAAGACATGAAGAATTAGAGCAATGGTCTTATCTGAAGGACGTGAAGATATCTGAAATAGATTCTAGTGCTGATCTACTTATCGGAATGAATGTTTTGAAGGCTTTGGAACCTATACAGATTGTTAGGAGCCCAGGTGAAGGACCGTATGCTACGAAAACCCGACTTGGATGGGTTATCTATGGCTCCTTGAAAAGGAACCACAAAATCGAAAATCAGAAGAACTGTCCTGTCAATCAAATGTCTACTGATAAATTAGAAAAGCCGGTGATGGAGCCATACAATCATGACTAATGAAAATACTAGCAAGCCATCTGAAGAGATGTCGAAAGAAGAATTGAAGTTCATAGATGTTATGAACTACTCAGTGAAAACTGACGGACATTAGATTCAGAAAATGCCAAAGAACCAACTATAGATAAACATAATAAGATAATAATACTAAAATATAAACTAAATAAAATTTTAAATCGGCCAGAATAATGAGATTATTTCAAATTACAAAACAAGAAAATTTTGAATTTGGTGATAAACCTCATAAACTCTTAGCACGCCAACTGAAAAAAAGGGACACAGAAAATACAATTACTAAAATTAAATCAGACAAAGGGGAATTACTAACACTACCTAAAGATATTAATAAAAGATTTGCTCAATTTTATCAAAACTTATATACATCGAAAACCTCTGCAAATAATACTCAAATTGCAAATTTCTTAGATAATTGTAATCTTCCAAAAATTAAATATGGTGGAACAAGAGGCATTAGGAGCTCAGATTACACTACAGAAATAGAAGATACAATTAGTTCGTTGAAGAACGGCAAAACCCCAGGACCAGATGGCTTCAGTAATGAATTCTATAAAAGATTCTACGAAATAATTTCTCCACGGTTGCAAGATTTATATATATACATTTTTAAAGAAAATAAACTACCAGAAACACTAACTGAATCAACTATTACACTTATACCAAAAAAGGATAAAGATCTAGAAGACCCAGGCTCATATAGAGCTATTGCACTCCTAAATACAGACCAAAAAATATTAACGAAGACCCTAGCGAGAAGATTGAGTAAATATGTTAGTAAACTAATAAATCCGGACCAAACAGGGTTCATACCAAAGAGATACTCATTTAACAATTTGAGACGGTTGTCTAATATAATGTACTCACATAATACTGAAGAAGAACTAGCAATTATTTCATTGGATGCAGAAAAAGCTTTTGATCAAGTAGAATGGCAATATTTATTCAAAGTATTGGAAAAATTTAATATGGGAGATAATTTTATTTCATGGGTAAAACTATTATATGATAAGCCGACGGCTAGAATACTGACTAATAATATATTATCCCTGAAATTCCACTTAGCAAGGGGCAATAGGCAGGGGTGCGCGTTATCGCCCCTGCTTTTTGCACTAGTGATAGAGCCTTTAGCTGAAAGTATAAGAAGCCATCCGAACATTCATGGGTATATTACCAAACACTCAAATAATAAAATTTCATTATATGCAGATGACATATTATTATATATTACAAATTCGCAAATTAGCATACCAAAATATACTAAATTTAATAGAGGAATTTGGTTCTTTTTCAGGATATAGAATAAATTGGAACAAAAGCGAAATTATGACGATAAAACCTCAAGAGTCGACACATCTGTTGAAATTCCCTTTTAGAATTACAACAGAAAAATTTAAATATTTGGGCATCCAAATTACTAGGAACTATAAAATCATTACTCAACGCAAACTATATGCCTTTATTAACTAAATTAAATGGGCTGATTAAATTTTGGAAGACACTGCCGATGTCATTAATAGGCAGAATAAACGCGATAAAAAATGATCTTCTTACCACAAATATTGTACCTATTTCAATCAATACCAATATACATACCTAAAAAAATTATTCAAAAAATTAGATTCTGATATTATAAACTTTATATGGGATTATAAATCACACAGAATAAAAAAAAAAACACTTGTGTAAAATCTAAAGAATCAGGGGGACTGACACTCCCTAACTTATTGTATTATTATTGGGCAGTGAATATTAAAAATATAATCTACTGGTTGGACAGTTCTGCCCAACAGGTAGATTGGATAAGAATGGAGAAAGAGGATTGTTCCCCTTATAATATAGGAGCGATCCTTCTTTCCCCCCCCGATAAAACTGAACAATGTAATATACAAGAAGAATCCAATTATTCATAGTATAATACGAATTTGGAAACAAATAAAATTAACTTTAAAATTAAGAAAATTATCGCTTCTTTCTCCAATAGCTAATAATCCCTCATTCAAACCATCCATTATTGATAAAACGTTTACCCATTGGGAAAGAATAGGAATTAAAATGATGGGAGATATGTATGAAATGGGAAAACTTTTATCATTCCAACAATTACAACTAAAATATAATTTGAAAAGTAATCAATATTTCAAATACCTTCAAATTCAAGATTATTTGAAAAAGTATATACAAGGATATCAAACTTTAACCCCAGATCTACTGGAGGAAGGAATGAATAGAAAGGCAGAATCAAGCAATTTAATATCTTACTTATATAATATAATTCTAAATATAGAAACACCAACGACAGAAGCAATTAGAAGAGACTGGGAACAAGAGTTATTGATAAAAATTCCGAACGATAGATGGGATAAAAATCTATTATATGTAAACAAATGTTCAATGAATGTAAGACATAACCTAATTCAATTTAAAATTTTACATAGATTATATTATTCGAAAACAAGACTGAATAAAATATTTTCAAATGTTTCCCCCATCTGCGACAAATGTCTAACTCAAAATGCCACTATAGCACATTCCTTTGTCTCTTGTACAAAACTGTATACATTTTGGAATGAAATTTTTGGAATTTTTACAAAACTATTTAACACAAAAATTGAACCCCAATACTGAATTGATTATCTTTGGATCAATGGAAGAGGGAAGTAAACTAACTATATTCCAAGAAGCCTTTCTTAATTATGGTCTAATAACAGCGAAAAAACTTATACTTAAATTTTGGAAAAAAACGCACCTACGCCAACATTCAAAATGTGGATCTCAAATATGTCTGAAACGCTACATCTTGAAGAAATGAGATTCCTCTTACTAGGCAAAGTAGACCAATTCTTAAAGATTTGGTCTCCGTTTATCAACTTTATACAAGCATATGGTGCAACATAACATAACCTTAGAAATTAAATGGTTCAGAACTGGGTGACGAATGGGCAAAAAATATGAGATAGGTAGATCTCTCCTAATCTTTCATTTCTTATTACTTTTTCCTTTTCTTTTCAATCTTTTAACTTCTCACCTCTGTCCTTTATTTTTTTTTACTTTCTGTTTCTACTTGCTTGTCTATCTATTCCGACACTCTTTATTTCTCTTTTCTCTCACTGTTCTTTTATTATTGCACCAAAAATATGAAGTTGTACAAGAATGAAAATATGTATTTATGTATTATGTATTAGGTACTTAAGTACCAGACTACTGTACTTACTTCTAACAAAAATAAACAAACAAAAAAAAAAAAAAAAGAAAACTGACGGACACTGTTGTGGAGACTTGCATTTCAATCAAGAAAGTCTGCCAAATAATTGTAGTATGGCAGAGCAACGTACCCAGACTTTGAAACGCAAGTTTGGCGAGAAGAGTAAATTGAATTAATTAAGGATCTCTTTGATGAATAATTTCTACAAGGATGATTGCTTAAAATCTGTCCACTGAGCAGGAAACAATGCTACCAGTAGAACGTCTGACTTCTCTTTGCAATAAGGGAGGATTTATACTTTCGAAGTGGGACAGCGACAATTGTGAAAGCATTCCACTAGCTGACAGAGAGTTAGATTTGGACAGACACGATCTGCCAATGGAGAGAGCATTGGGAGTTACTAATGTGGTGCAACTGAAATACGTTGAGACAGAAGGAAATCCTGGCAATGAAGTTTCCAGAGAACTGACAGTGAACTGTTTCTTAATCGAGAAGAAATGGATCAATGAACTAAAATCTCTCTGCAAGCCAGACTGAGAGTGGCCAAAGCTTGAGCTGGGAATTAAAATCTCTGCTAAAGACTTGGACATTAAATCAAACTTAACGGTGAACTTTATTGCTAAAGATCCTGTTATTCCTTTGAAGGATTTTCATACTTCAACATTGTTGTTACAGCACATCAATGAGTTGATTGGAGATGGAGGAGGACGTTTCATGTTGTCAAAGCTTTGGTCTATTATCTTTTGAACTATATACTGGGTACCATGCCTGATTTTAAGGGTTTGGTACGCATGATACGACTTTGAATTAAACCACTGTTATAATAAGATTAATAACTAAGCTTGCTTCTAGAAGATAAAAGTGAAGATGGAAGAGTTGATGAAGAATTCGGATTGCAGATATATAGTGCATGCTATTTTTTCCTCGTTAGTATAGTGATTAGTATCCCCGCCTGTCACGCACGCGGTAGACCAGGGCTTGATTTCCCGACGAGGCGCCACAGGGTTTTATTCCCTGACCTTTTGATTTTGATGTATGTATAGCCTTTATGGACACTATTTTAATGTTTATTAGTAATTGCCTCATTATGTATTCAGAACAATTAGGGGCCGGTATGTAGTGGCCATTTGGCCTGTTTTGCATGTCACTGATGATGGCATGTGCCTTTAAATTCTAGACTGCCCGTTATATTGTGGAAGGGATTTATGACGTGTTTTTGGGCGTGTTTGGAGCTTAGATGCTTGCGCAGAAGTTTAGTTTTTACATTATTTTTGAATAACGTTATTTTTGAATAACGTTTTGAAGTCATATCAGAGATGAAGCTCTGAAGGTCTCTGTGAGTGAGCTTGCATGCATTTAGAAGACACCCCCTTCAACCATTCTCATCCAAATAAGGCTATGGTGCTAATTACCTGAAAGATATGATCATCTGCCGCTACAGGGGTGGAGAAGGGAGGGTGAAAGAAGTGTGGGAGGAGAGGGGTAGGGATGAGAGAGGGGGAAGAGTGGGGAGGGAGGGGGGGGGGGCGAGAGAGGGGAGGGGAGAGAGAGGGGAGGGGAGAGGGGGAGGGGGACAGAGAGGGGAGGGGGAGAGAGAGGGGGAGGGGGAGAGAGAGGGAAGGGGGGAGAGAGAGGGGAGGGGGAGAGAGGAGGAAGGGGGAGAGAGGAGGGAGGGGGAGAGAGAGGGGAGGGGGAGAGAGAGGGGAGGGGGAGAGAGGAGGGAGGGGGAGAGAGGAGGGAGGGGGAGGGGGGAGGGGGGAGAGGAGAGGGGGAGAGGGGAGAGAAGAAGAGAGGGGGCAAGAAAGAGAGGGGTAGGGGGGAGAGAGGAGGAATAGTGGGGAGGGAGGGGAGAGGGGTAGGGGGAGAGAGGGGGAAAGAGTGGGGAGGGAGGGGGAATGGAGGAGAGGAGGGAGGGGGAACGAATGGGGAGTGAGGGGGCGAGAGGGGAAGAGGGGAGGGGGAGAGGGGTAGGGGGAAGAGGGGAAGAGTGGGGAAGGAGGGGGAGAGGGGTGGGGGCTGTCCAAATCTATTCCCAAACCCCCCACTCCCTATCAACCCCCCCACTCCTCCTCCCACCTCCATCCCAAACACATCACCCTCCAACCACCCACCATACACCACTTCCCCCTACCCCCAAAACTCTCTCCATCTACTCCCCTAACCATCTCCCTCAAACCCCCCCCCCCCCCACCCCCCCCTCTCTCCCTCTCCCTCTTCACCTCCCCAGGATCTCGCCTGTCCTCCGGATTTGCAGAACTTGCTCGTTCACAGAGGGACACAGAAGAGGGGGCGGGGGGGGGGGGGGGGGGGGGGGGGGGGGGAAAGGCTGCTGACATAACTCGGCCTTGCGACGCCCGCAGCCGTTGATAACTGCCAGTTGACAACAGCCGTTTTAAGCCACTAAGGCAAGACGCGGTTGCCCAGGAGCGAACGTTGACAGCAAAGAAGCACCGGCATCTAATTCTCTGGAAACCCACAGCTTGAATGAGCGCGCAGGGGATGGGAGGGACGGGGCTTCACGAGCTGCGCCGACAGTGAGGAGAAGGTTCAGCGCGAGAGGAGCCGCTGACCCGAAATCTGCAGAAGAAAGATCGTATGGCGGAACGGTGCTGTAGAATCTTTGTTCCCAGAACTTAATCGATCTTTCTGCGCCTTTAATCCACAGCGGCGTGGCGCGGGGGGAGCCAGGAGGCTGGTGGGCCTGGATTGGTGGGCATGTGGGCATTGTGACGTCAGCAGTTGGCAAGCGGCGATTATATTTTAAAAAGTGAGTTTTGTGAACAACTTTATTCAAAATCTGGGGAAATAATTGACCAAATTTAGAGAGGAGTGCATTTATGAAGTCGCAAGTAAAATCCCTACCGAAATTGTAAAAATCTGCGCGTTTTTGCGTCTGGTTTTCGAGGGGATGTGTTTCAAAGGCCAAATGACATACATGCACCCACAGAGGTTTAATATATACAGACCGTTGGGTCTGTACTTGCATTAACAGGGCAGAGATTAATTTTTTTTCCACATACTGCAAACTAGCTATGGCAAAGAAGACATCATCTGCAAGGCCTTTAGCAAAGATGGCCAGAAATGAGGAACAGAGGTCAATATAACAACATTGTCCTTTGCTTTCTCTTCTCGAGGTGCAAATTTCACGATAGAGACACAAGCGAAAAAATCTGGAAATTGAGCAGATAAAGTGCGCTGACTGCCTTTAAAAAGAGATGTTAAACCTGCAATTAATTTTCAGGGTACACAAAAGGCTGGAGAAACTCAGCGGGTGCAGCAGCATCTAAGGAGCGAAGGAGATAGGCGATGTTTCGGGTCGAGACCCTTCTTCAGACTGGTCAGGGATCAGGGAAACGAGAGATATAGACAGTGATGTGGAGAGATAAAGAACAATGAATGAAAGATAAAGAATGAATTTTCCTCCCGTGAATATTTCAAAATGGAGCAGAGGATTTATTTCCAGTCCCCATCCGGTATTTATCCTGCATTAAAAAGCCTATCTGATCATTATCACAATGTAGTATTGTATTGTACAGCTGTAAAGCGATTTGAAATAATGTCATGAAAGGCAGTGTGAAACACATGTCTCTGATTACATTTCTAAATAGCTACAATGCCCTTCATAATGTTTGGGACAAAGACCCATCATTTAAGTATAAAAAATAAAGTGGATGAGCATGAGGTTCAGCTAAAAATGGCAAGTATGATGTTGTGGGAATTACTGAGACATGGCTGCAAGAGGACTAGGGCTGGGAACTGAATATTCAAGGATATACCTCCTATCGAGAAGACAGACAGGTGGGCAGAGGGGGTGGCGTAGCTGTTGGTGAAGAATGAAATTCAGTCCCTTGCGAGGGGCGACATAGAATCAGGAGATGTAGAGTCAGTATGGATAGAACTGAGGAATTGTTAGGGTAAAAATACCCTAATGAGAGTTATCTCTGGGACCCCAAACAGTAGCCTGGATTTAGGGTGCATTGAATCAAGAGTTAAAATTGGCATGTTGCAAAGGTAATGCTACGGTTGTTATGCGGGATTTATGCGAGGTAGACTGGGAAAATCAGGTTGGTACTGGACCCCAAGACAGGGAGTTTGTGGAGTGCCTCTGAGATGGATTCTTAGAGCAGCTTGTACTGGAGCCTACCACTGGAGCCTACCAGCGAGCAGGCAATTCTGGATTTAGTGTTGTGTGATGACCTGATTTGATAATGGAACTCAAGGTAAAGGAGCCATTAGGAGATAGTGACCATAATATGGTAAGTTTTAATCTACAATTTGAGAGTGAGAAGGGAAAATCAGAAGTGTCAGTATTACAGTTGAACAAAAGGGACTATGGACCCATGAGGGAGGAGCCGGCCAAGGTTGACTGGAAAGATACCCTAGCAGGTCGTCAGTGGAACAGCAATGGCAGGTATTTCTGGGAATAGTATAGAAGGTGCAGGATCAGTTCATTCCAAAGACGAAGAAAGATTCCAAGGGGAGTAAAGGGCGACCGTGGCTGAAAAGGAAAGTCAAGGACAGTATAAAAATAAAAGAGAAGTACAACATAGCAAAGATAAGTGGGAAGCCAGAGGATTGGGAAACTTTTAAAGAGCAACAGAAGATAACTAAAAAGGCAATACGGTGAGAACAGATGAAGTACAAAGGTAAGCTGGCCAAGAATATAAAGGAGGATAGTAAAAGCTTATTTAGGTATCTTAGAGGAAAAATATAGTTAAGACCAAAGTTGGACCCTTGAAGACTGAAACAGGTTAATTTATTATGGGGAACTAGGAAATGGCAGACAAGTTGAACAGGTACTTTTGATCTGTCTTCACTAAGGAAGACATAAACAATCTTCCTGATGTACTAGTGGCCAAAGGATCTAGAGTGACGGAGGAACTGAAGGAAATGCGCATTAGGCAGGAAATGGGCAGACTAATGGGATTGAAGGCTGATAAATCCACAGGGCCTGATGGTGTGCATCCTAGGGTACTTAAGGAAGTGGCTCTAGAAATTGTAGACGCATTGGTGATCATTTTCCAATGCTCCATAGATTCAGGATCAGTTCCTGTGGATTGGAGGGTAGCTAATGCTATCTCACTTTTTAAGAAAGGCAGGAGAGAGAAAACAGGGATTTATAGACCAATTAGCCTGACATCGGTGGTGGGGAACTGGAGTCAATTGTAAAAGAGGAAATAGTCGCACATTTGGATAGCAGTAACAGGATCGGTCTGAGTCAGCATGGGGGTCACAGGATTTACAAAGGGGAGGAATGGAATCTTGCACAGAGGGTTGAGGCTAATCTTGTGGCTGGAATTTGGAGAGAAGGCAGGTTTTAGGGTGTAACTAGGAAAATGGACAAGGGAGAGCCAGTGAATGTAGAGTATCTGGACCTTCAGAAAGCATTCGATAAGGTCCCACACAGGAAATTAGTGGGCAAAATTAGAACACATCGTATTGGGAGTAGGGTACTGACATGGATAAAAAAAATTGGTTGACAGACAGGAAACAAAGAGTATGGATTAACTGGTCCCTTTCAGAATGGCAGGCAGTGACTAGTGGGATACCGCAAGGCTTGGTGCTGGGACTACAGCTATTTACCATATACATCAATGATTTAGATGAAAGGATTCAATGTAACATTTGCAAAATTGCAGATGACACAAAGCCAGATGGCAGTGTGAACTGTGAGGAGCATGCTATGAGGATGCAGGGTGACCTGGGCAGGTTGGGTGAGTGGGCAGAAGCATGGCTGATGCAGTTTAATATGGATAAATGTGAGGTTATCCACTTTGGTGGCAAAAAGAAGGCAGATCTTATTGAAACATAGAATTATTATGGGATTGGACACGTTAGAGGCAGGAAACATGTTTCCGATGTTGGGGGAATCCAGAACCAGGAGCCACAGTTTAAGAATAAGGGGTAGGCCATTTAGTACGGAGATGAGGAAAAACGTTTTCACCCAGAGAGTGGTGAATCTGTGGAATTCTCTGCCTCAGAAGGAAGTGGAGGCCAATTCTCTGGATGTTTTCAAGAGAGTTAGATAGAGTTCTTAAAGCGAGACGGGTCAGGGGATATGGCGAGAAGGCAGGAACGGGGTACTGATTGTGGATGATTAGCCATGGTCATATTGAATGGCGGTGCTGGCTCGATGGGGTGAATGGCCTACTCCTGCAACTATTGTCTATTTATTTGCCCCTGTGCTCCACAATTTGAGATTTGTTAATAGAAATCAGGTGGGTTTAAATGCCTCCTTAATGCAGGTATATGAGAGCTCTCAGCACCTAGTCTTTCCATCACCTTTGGAAACTTTTATTGCTGTTTAGCAACATGAGGACCAAAGTTGTGCCAATGAAAGTCAAAGAAGTCATTATGAGATTGAGAAACAAGATTAAAACTGTTAGAGACATCAGACAAACCTTAGGCTTAGCAAAATCAACTGTTTGGAACATCATTAAGATGAAAGAGAGCACTGGTGAGCTTACTAATCGCAAAGGGACTGGCAGGCCAAGGAAGACGATGACAGAATTCTGTCTATAATAAAGAAAAATCCCCAAACGCCTGTCCGACAGATCAGAAACAATCTTCAGGAGTCAGGTGTGGATTTGTCAATGACCACTGTCCGCAAAGAGTCGGAGGCCACTTGTGGGCAAAAATAGGATTACAGAAGACGGCAAGATGAGCAGAGCGAGAGAGCAAAGTGTGGAGGAGAGAAGGAACTGCCCAAGATCCAAAGCATAACCACCTCATCTGAGAAACATGGTGGTGGGGGTGTTATGGCCTGGGCATGTATGGCTGTTGAAGGTACTGGCTCACTTATCTTCATTGATGATACAACTGCCGATGGCAGTAGCATAATGAATTCTGAAGTGTATAGACATATCCTATCTACTCAAGTTCAAACAAATCGTGTTCTAAAAACCTGTGCGGACCAACTAGCTGGAGTTTTTAACGGACATTTTCAACCTCTCACTTCTGAGGTCTGACCTGCTTTAAAAGGGCATCAATTATACCAGTGCCCAAGAAGAGTAAGGTGACGTGCCTCAATGACTATCGACCAGTGGCACTAACGCCTGTGGTGATGAAGTGCTTTGAGAGGTTGATCATGGAGCAAATCAACTCCTACCTCGACAAGAACCTGGACCCACTGCAGTTCGCTTACCGCCACAACAGATCAAAAGTGGATGCGATCTCGCTGGCTCTCCACTCCGCTCTGGACCACTTGGACAACAAAAACTCATATGTCAGGCTGTTATTCATTGATTACAGCTCGGCATTTAACACAATCATCCCCTCCAAGCTGGTTACCAAACTCGCAGAACTGGGTCTCTGCGCATCCCTTTGCAATTGGATCCTCGACTTCCTCATTCACAGACCAGTCTGTTCGTATTGGTGGAATAATGTGTCAGCCTCGATAACAATCACCACGGGAGCACCTCAAGACTGCGTGCTCACCCCCCTACTCTACTCACTCTATACTCACGACTGCGTAGTCGGTCACAGTGCAAACTCCATCATCGAGTTCGCTGACGACACCACTGTTGTGGGACGTATCACTGATGGGGATGAGTCGGAGTACAGAAGGGAGATCGAGCAACTGTCCATATGGTGCCAGCACAATAACCTGGCCCTCAACATCAGCAAAACCACAGAACCGATTGTGGACTTTGGAAGGACTAGGATGGGGACCCACAGTCCCGTTTATATCAACGGGTCGATGGTTGAAAGGGTCAAGAGCTTCAAATTCCTGGGCGTGCACATCTCTGAAGATCTTTCCTGGTCCGAGAACACTAATGCAATTATAAAGAAAGCACATCAGCGCCTCTACTTCCTGAGAAGATTACGGAGAGTCGGTTTGTCAAGGAGGACTGTCTCTAACTTCTACAGGTGAACCAAGCCACGGTTGCATCGTGGCTTGGTTCGGCAACTTGAGCGCCCTAGAGAGGAAAAGACTACAAAATGTAGTAAACATTGCCCAGTCCATCATCAGCTCTGACCTTCCTTCTATCGAGGGGATTCATCATAGTCGCTGCCTCAAAAAGGCTGGCAATATCATCAAGGACCCACACCATCCTGGCCACACACTCATCTCCCTGCTACCTTCAGGTAGAAGGTACAGGAGCCTGAAGACTGCAACGACCAGGTTCAGGAATAGCTACTTCCCCACAGCCATCAGGCTACTAAACCAGGCTTGGACAAAACTCTGATCATTAATAACCCATTATCTGTTATTTGCACTTTATCAGTTTATTTAATCATGTGTGTAATAATGTTATATAATGATATATGGCCACACTGATCTGTTTTGTAGTAAATGCCTACTTTGTTCTGTGTGCTGAAGCAAAGCAAGAATTTCATTGTCCTATCAGGGACACATGACAATAAACTCACTTGAACTTGAAATGCCTCAAAACGCATTGGCCAGTGGTTTATACTACAGCAAGACAATGATCACAAACATACTGTAATGCAACAAAGGAGTTTTTCAAAGCTAAAAAACGGTCAATTGTGAAGTGGCCAAATCAATCACCCGATCTGAACCCAATTGAGCATGCCTTTTATATGCTGAAGAGAAAACTGAAGGGGATTATCCCCCAAAACAAGCATAAGCTAAAAATGGCTGCAATACAGCCCTGGCAGAGCATCACCAGGGAAGACATCCAACAACTGGTGATGTCCATGAATCGCAGACTTCAAACAGTCATCCCATGCAAAGCATTTGCAACAAAATTGCTACTTTCATTTACATGACATTGCTGTGTCCCAAACATTATGATGGCCTGGAATGGGGGAACTATGTATAAACACTGCGTATAAATTTCTACATGGTGAAACCAAAATGTATAAAATGATCTTTATCAAAATCTGACAATGTGTACTCTAACCGCATGCGATTTAGAAACATAGAAATTAGGTGCAGGAGTAGGCCATTCAACCCTTCGAGCCTGCACCGCCATTCAATATGATCATGGCTGATCATCCAACTCAGTATCCCGTACCTGCCTTCTCTCCATACCCTCTGATCCCCTTAGCCACAAGGGCCACATCTAACTCCCTCTTAAATATAGCCAATGAACTGGCCTCAACTACCCTCTGTGGCAGAGAGTTCCAGAGACTCACCACTCTCTGTGTGAAAAAGGTCTTACTCATCTCGGTCTTAAAGGATTTACCCCTTATCCTTAAGCTGTGACGCCTTGTCCTGGACTTCCCCAACATCGGGAACAATCTTCCTGCATCTAGCCTGTCCAACCCCTTAAGAATTTTGTAAGTTTTTATAAGATCCCCTCTCAATCTCCTAAATTCTAGAGAGTATAAACCGAGTCTATCCAGTCTTTCTTCATAAGACAGTCCTGACATCCCAGGAATCAGTCTGGTGAACCTTCTCTGCACTCCCTCTATGGCAATAATGTCCTTCCTCAGATTTGGAGACCAAAACTGTACGCAATACTCCAGGTGTGGTCTCACCAAGACCCTGTACAACTGAAGTAGAACCTCCCTGCTCCTATACTCAAAATCCTTTTGCTATGAACGCTAACATACCATTCGCTTTTTTCACTGCCTGCTGCACCTGCATGCCTACTTTCAATGACTGGTGTACCATGACACCCAGGTTGTGCTGCATCTTCCCTTTTCCTAATCGGCCACCATTTAGATAATGGTCTCCTTTCCTGTTTTTCCCACCAAAGTGGATAAACCTCACATTTTATTCCACATTATACTGCATCTGCCAAACATTTGCCCACTCACCCAGCCTATCCAAGTCACCTTGCAGTCTCTAGCATCCTCCTAAGAGATTAGTATACAGCAACGGTATTAGGGTTCGTATGATGTGGATAGAGAACAAACAGGAGCCTAAAACGGGTCCTTTTCACAATGCCCTAGTGGGGTACCGCAGGGCTCACTGGACCCCAGCTATTTACAATATATATTAATGATCTGGATGAGGGAATGAAGGCCAATATCTCCAAGTTTGCGGATGACACTAAGCTGGGGGGCAGGTACTGACTGGATCTCAAATGTTTGGCAGATGCAGTTAATGTGGATAAATGTGAGGTTATCCACTTTGGTGGCAAAAACAGGAAAGCGGACTTTATTTAAATGCCAGCAGACTGGGTTCATGGTACACCAGTCATTGAAAGTAGGCATGCAGGTGCAGCAGGCAGTCTTCAAGCAAAAGGATTTGAGTACAGGAGCAGGGTTCTAGTATATTGCGTGCAGTTGTGGTCTCCCAAATCTGAGGAAGTGACTGATTCCTGGGATGTCACTCTTACAAAATTCTTAAGGGGTTGGACAGGCTAGATGCAGGAAGATTGTTCCACACAGCTTAAGGACAAAGGGGGAAATCTTCCCTTTAAGACCGAGATGAGAAAGACACACGAGAGTGGTTTGAGTCTGTGAACTCTCTGCCAAGAGGGTAGTTGAGGCAGTCCTATATTTAAGAGTTGGATGTGGCCCTTGGGCAAGGGGATCAGTACCAGCTGATCATATTGAATGGCGGTGCAGGCTCGAAGGTCTGCACCTCATTTCTATGTTTCTATGTTTTCTATGTTTCCTCACAGCTTGCAGCTTAGTGTCAAAAAGATATTGCCTTCAATTCCCTCATCCAGATCATTAATATATATTGTAAATAGCTGGGGTCCCAGCACTGAGCCCTGCGGTACCCCCACTAGACACTGCCTGCCATTGTGAAAAGGACCGTTTACTCCTACTCTTTGCTTCCTGTTTGCCAGCCAGTTCTCTATCCACATCAATACTGAACCCCTAATGCCGTATGCTTTAAGTTTGTATACTAATCTCTTATGTGGGACCTTGTCGAAAGCCTTCTGAAAGTCCAGATATAACACATCCACTGCTTCTCCCTTATCCACGCTACTAGTTACATTCTTGAAAAATTCCACAAGATTCGTCAGACATGATTTACCTTTCGTAAATCCATGCTGACTTTGTCCAATGATTTTACCACTTTCCAAATGTGCTGTTATCCCATCTTTAATAACTGACTCTAGCAGTTTCCCCACTACCGATGTTAGACTAACTGGTCTGTAATTCCCCGTTTTCTCTCTCCCTCCCTTCTTAAAAAGAGGGGTTACGTTTGCTACCCGCCAATCCTCAGGAACTACTTCAGAATCTAAAGAGTTTTGAAAGATTATCACTAACGCATCCACAATTTCCTGAGCTACTTCCTTAAGTACTCTGGGATGCAGCCTATCTGGCCCTGGGGATTTATCGGCCTTTAATCTATTCAATTTACCCAACACCACTTCCCGACTAATCTGGATTTCACTCAATTCCTCCTTTGACCCGCGGTCCCCTGCTATTTCCTGCAGATTATTTATGTCTTCCTTAGTGAAGACGGAACCAAAGTAGTTATTCTATTGCTCCGCCATATCCTTGTTCCCCATGATCAACTCACCAGTTTCTGACTGCAAGGGACCTACATTTGTTTTAACTAATCTCTTTCTCTTCACATATCTATAAAAACTTTTGCAGTCAGTTTTTATGTTCCCTGCCAGTTTTCTTTCATAATCTATTTTTCCTTTCCTAATTAAGCCCTTTGTCCTCCTCTGCTGGTCTCTCCCAGTCCTCTGGTATGCTGCTTTTTCTGGCTACTTTGTACGCATCATCCTTTGCTTTGATACTATCCCTGATTCCCCTTGTTATCCACGGATGCACTACCTTCCCCAATTTGTTCTTTTGCCAAACTGGGATGAACAATTTTTGTAGTTCGTCCATGCAGTCTTTAAATGTCTTCCATTGTATATCCACCGTCAACCCTTTTAGAATTAATTGCCAGTCAATCTTGGCCAATTCACGTCTCATACCCTCAAAGTTACCTTTCTTTAAGTTCAGAACCATTGTTTCTGAATTAACAATGTCACTCTCCATCCTAATGAAGAACTCAACCATATTATGGTCACTCTTGCCCAAGGGGGCACGTACAACGAGACGGCTAACTACCCCTTCCTCATTACTCAAAACCCAGTCTAAAATAGCCTGTTTTCTCGTTGGTTCCTCTACATATTGATTTAGATAACTATCCCGCATACATTCCAAAAAATCCTCTTCCTCAGCACCCCTGCCAATTTGATTAACCCAATCTATATGTAGATTGAAGTCACCCATTATAACTGTTTTGCCCTTGTCGCACGCATTTCTAATTTCCTGTTTGATACCATCCCCAACTTCATTGCTACTGTTAGGTGGCCTGTACACAACACCCACCAGCGTTTTCTGCCCCTTAGTGTATTGCAGCTCTACCCATACCGATTCCACATCCTCCAAGCTAATGTCCTTCCTTTCCATTGCGTTAATCTCCTCTCTAACCAGCAACGCTACCCCACCTCCTTTTCCTTTCTCTCTATCCCTCCTAAATATTGAATATCCCTGGATGTTCAGCTCCCAGCCTACGTCACCCTGGAGCCATGTCTCCGTGATCCCAACTATATCATAATCATTAATAGCTATCTGCACGCTTAACTCGTCCACCTTATTACGAATACTCCTTGCATTGAGACACAAAGCCTTCAGGCTTGTCTTTACAACGCTCTTACCCCTTATACAATTATGTTGAAAAGTGGCCCTTTTTGATTTTTGCCCTGGTTTTGTCTGCCTGCTACTTTTACTTTTCACCTTGCTACCTATTGCTTCTACCCTCATTTGACACCCACCTGCCTCTCTGCTCTTGTACCCACCCCCCTGCCACATTAGTTTAAATCCTCCCCGACAGCACTAGCAAACACTCCCCCAAGGACATTGGTTCCATTCCAGCCCAGGTGCAGACTGTCCTGTTTGTACTGGTCCCACCTCCCCCAGAACTGGTCCCAGTGCCCTAAAAATTTGAATCCCTCCCCCTTGCACCATTTTTCAATTCATCTGCAATATCCTCCTATTTCTACTCTGATTGGCCCATGGTACTAGTAGTAATCCAGAGATTATTACCTTTGAGGTCCTACTTTTAAGTTTATCTCCTTGCTCCCATAAATTCACCTTGTAGGACCTCATCCTTTTTTTTACCTATATCGTTGGTGCCAATATGCACCACGACAACTGGCTGTTCACCCTCCCCCTCCAGAATGTTCTGCAGCCGTTCAGTGACATCCCTGACCCTTGCACCAGGGAGGCAACATACCATCCTGGAGTCTCGTTTGCGGCCGCAGAAACGCCTATCTATTCCCCTGACAATTGAATCCCCTATTACTATTGCCCTTCCCCTCTTTTTTCCCCCCCCTCATGTGCCCCAGAGCCACCCATGGTGCCATGAACCTGAGTGGCCCTTATTTATTCAATTACAAATCTCAAATTGTGGCGTACAGAGGCAAATAAATAAATGATGGGTCTGGCACGGTATTTATGGCTAAAACTGCCTAAATATATTACATCTTGCTACGCATAAAATTTTACATTGTAGCCCAAGTGGATTTTCAATTAGTTGTAAAGTCTGCACAGATGAATAGAACAGTTTTCAAATGTATTGTTTTTAGCACGGAAACCTACCGGTTTTCTCGCTCTTTGTTTTTTCCGAGCAGTTCGTCTACATCCCTACCTTGTTTCTGAAAGAGGAATTAAATCATTACAATCCTTTCTGGAACCATCAACAATTCTTGAAATATAGAAAGGAATTTATCAGGTAGTAATATCTAACACATTTAAATAGGAACTCCCTTATTACAAAGTTAGTTATTTTTATTGTTGAAAAGACTATAGCCTTTTCACAAATGGCAAGAGGCAGCCAATGTGCACGCACGATAAAATTAGTCTGAAAAACTGTGAATATGCATCAGAAACAGCTATTTCAGTTGTTTAAAGCAGCACCCAGCTCTTCACTTGCTTCTGCTGGAACAGGAAAGATTTTACTCAGGTAACTAACAGCTCAAGGTACTTTGGTTAATGGGAATGATATCAGAATAATAATATAAATTATAAAAGCATTTTGAAATGTGAGCACTGCCTGGGTCATGGTGAAAACATAATCCTGATCACATGACTTACTCTCAGCACAAGATTCTTATATTTTTGAGACAAGTACACTTTCAGTTCTCTGTCATGGAACATCAGAGGGACTTTCTTGAACTTCTCAATCATGGTCATCGCTATATGATGTGTTTCCATTTCTAGGAAAACCTGTAATTAATCGACACAAGGATAATCAGAAATCATAATTAAGGCTCAATTCAATTGCTGGGTCCCACGTCACACAATAAATCCATATGTAGAAATTTAACAAACTTTCAAAGAAAACAAAAGCATAAGGAATAGGAATAGACATTCAACTTCTTGTGCCTGCTGCATCACTGCACAAGATGGCAACTAATACTTCTACCAACAGGATTTTTCTGCCACATCCCTATATTATTTAATACCTTTAATATTCAGAAATTAATGATCTCTTGTGAACATAAGCAATGCCGGAACAGAGAATTTCAAAAACTCATCAAGTGAAGACATTTTTCCTCTTTTCAGTCTTAAGTAACTATTTTGAGACAGCCTCTATGGCCTAGATTGGCCATAGAGGCTGTCTAGGCCAATCTAGACAGCCTCCTGGTCAGCAACCTGGTTCTGCATAGGAGCCAGGACGCATGTCTGTGAGTGGCTGGCGGGCCACATCTATCCCGTCCCCATCCTGGCCCGGATGGCAGGCAATAATCACGTGTTCACATAGATCCCGCCCTTTCGAAGACGCCACCCCGGAGCACTGGCCCTAGTTACGGGCGCTCATGAACATTGCTTTGGCTCTTTCGTGAAGGCGGTGGCTCAAATACTCACACTCACTTGTCCCCGCCTATTGACAACCCCAATCCCGACAGTGAAAACCCAAACACAGAAGGTGGCTATGCGCAGGATGCGGTACAGCCAGAGCTCGGCGCCCGGTCTCACTCGGCGCTGCTCGGCGGCTCCACCATTGCAGCGCAGGCCTCCTTGCTTCACCGTGCCTGGGCATCGCGGCCTTGGACCCGGGAGGTACCAGAGATGACGGAAGTCTGCGGGCCGGATAATTACGGGAAAAAAAACGCTTACGGGCCGGATGATTTCGGGTTATGGGCCGCATTCGGCCCAGGGGCCGCAGGTTGCCGACTCCTGGCCTAGATGATTAGTCATGCCAACATCCTCGCTGAATCTGACTGTCAGCATTTTAAGACATTATTGCATGTCAATGAGGTCAGATCTTATTCTTTTCATATGTGTAGAATAGAGATAATCCATTCAATTTCCCTTCTATGACCTATCTGCTATCTCAGGAACCAATCTGGTGATTCTTTGTTGCATTCCTTCCATAGCAGGTGTGCCATGTTTTTGGGTTAAGGACATCACAATTGTACACAATGCTCCAGATGTGGATTCACCAAGATCCTATGTGATCGAAGGAAGCTGTTTTAATTTTTGTACTCAAACCATTTTGCCATTTGAATCCATATATAATAGTGTAGCAGGTGGCACTCCTACACATCAGAGTTCAATTTATGTTTAGTGTTAGACTCCTCTCCTGAATCTCTTTAAAGGATCGTTTTATTTGAACTGCCTTCTCTGCTTCAAGGAAACCTGCCCCAGTTTATCCAATCTTTTCTGTTGGCAACAACTTCCAAAATCCCCTTCACCCACTCCAATGCAATCACAGTCTTCTGGTAACACAATCACCAGAATTGCAAGCAGTCCTCAACAGTTAAATGCACCCTGAAAATAACAGCCGTGTCAGCTGAAAGCATAAAATAGCAACTAAATGCTGAATCAATCCAAATGCCTTTGCACATCAAAGAATTACTATCCAAATGATTCAAACCATATAATTATTAACAAAGTGTAGGAGCAAAACTAAGAAACTCACAATGTAGCACAAACATTTTGGAGGCCACCAATAAGAGAAAATGTTTTCTGCATCTTGCGGAATTTATGCCACAGTATTGAAGAATATTTTCTCAGTCACTGCAATGCCAGTTAGTGAAATTTGCTGCTATTTATTCATATGTTAATATTTCAAACTGAACCTAACCTGAGGAAACTCAATAGGCTTACCATGAATGTAACTGTACTTATTGAAGTATCTCACATTATTGCTAGTATTTCAAATAGTTGAGTACCTGATTTTTAACTCTCATCAGTAGGTAGTTAGTCACTTTGCCAAAGGGTGTACCAAGGCGCACAACATCTGCATCAGAGTAACCAAGAGAGGGCAGGTTACTGATGTGGACCACTCGGCAGCGGTCTTCACTTTCCTTGCCCTACAAGTAAATGGGTGAAAATGCATAAATGGAACAATCCCAAATACATTAAATAAGGGCAAATCAGGTACAAATTATCACAACAATATATCACCTTTATTATTTGAACATAACACCGCGGTTGATTAGGTTTGGAACTCATAGCAGTTCAAATTGAAGTACAAAAGTAATTTGTACCTTGTACTCCAGATCCGAGGGGTATCTCATGCTGGATGGAAATATTTTATTATTCTATCATCATTTCTGGATCTAAATCCTGAAACTCCTCCTCACACCACTTGGATGTAAATGTGGATAGGTTAGTTAGCAAGTTTGCAGATCGCATCAAAATTGGTGGAGTTACAGACAACGAGGAAGGTTGTCAAAATATACAGTGGGATAAATCAGTTGCAGAAACAGACATAAATATGGCAGGTGGCGTTTAATATGAGCAAGTGCGAGGTGTTGCACTTTAGGAGGTCGAATGTACGCAAAAAATGGCAAGACCCTTAACAGCATTAATAAACAGAGATACAAGCCCAAAGCTCCCTGAAAGTGGAAACACCAGTTAAGAGGTGAAGAAAACACATGGTATGCTTGCTTTCATCGGTCAGGGCAATGAGCAGAAAAGCTGGGATATCTACAGCATCCGGTGTTCCTAAAGGGGTCTCCTGTACATCAGCAACACCAAGATTAGACTCGGCGACTGCTTCACCCTACACTTGCGCTCGGTTGCCAAGCTCTCTACTGGATCTCCTGGTTGCTTACCATTCTAACTGCCTTACTTCCCATTGTGACCTGTCTGTCCCGAGCCTCCTCCACTGCCAATGTGAGGCCACATGCAAACAAGAGGAACAGCATCTCATAACAATCTCACAGCTGTTCCTTTTGTTTGCCTGTGGCCTCACTTTGGCAGTTGGGTAGCAGACAACCCAGCGGTATGAACATTGAATGCTCCAATATTTGGTAACCTCTAATAAACTCCTCCCACATTCTCCCCTGTGCCCCACCTGGACTCGCACCCATTTCATCTCTTCCCCCCAACATTCCCTTCTCTGGCTTCATAACTTGCAACTCGTCAATCCTTTTGTCTCACAACTTTTTTTTTCATCTCTGCCTGTCCAATCATCTGCCTATCAACCCCACCCCCCCCCCCCCCCCCCCCCCCCCCCCCCCCCCCCGACCTCGCCTGTGTTCACTCATTACTTGCCACGCCTTTTGTTGCTGCTTCACTGTGTCAGCTTTCTCCCCGCCCACAATCAGTCCGAAGAAGGGGCCCATCCCAAAACGCCACCTATCCCCATTCTCCAGCCGTGCCTTTTTTTAGGAAGTCATGTTGCAAAATTATACAACTTTGGCTGGGCTACATTTGAAGTATTGTGTGTAGTTCTGGTTGTTCCATTAGTGTCAGATGCTGTGGGTAGGGCTGATGGAATTGTGTAAAATTATATGAGGCATAGACAGGTATCCCGAAAATTAATGAATTGAAATATTATGCTCAATACATAGTGAATGCACATTTTCAACCATAAGAATTGATGAATAAGATGAACATTAATTACAATGCACACTTTGTATTTATAAAGTCCTGAAAAACAGTGAGGTCTTAAATCATTGGTTCTTGACCCCTGGACCACACTAGGGCCAATTCTTTCACTTCCGAGAAGTTGGACTGCACCCTGTAGTGCCAGTTCTATATTTAACACCGGTATTCTGAATCCATCAAATGAACCTATACCCACAGTCAGGGAAATTGTATAAATATGAAAACTGATTAAATAATTCTCTCCTAGTACTATGTACAGATACCTTTATGGTCAACTTTTTATATTTTTGAGACAGTTCTGCTCTAATAAAATTGCCATCCACAAAAGTAGGTTTCATCTGGTAAAACTCCACCATGGCTTGAGCTGCTTCAGGGTAGGCCAACTCCACAAATCCCTGTAATTAAAAACAAAACACTGATTGCAAACTGACACATGGTCTGATGTAATTAATTAACTGAATTAATTACCCGCTCACACGAGATCTGTTATCCCACATTCGCATCCACTCCCTACGCACGAGGGGCAATTTACAGAGGCCAATTAACCTACGAAAACTCCACGTCTTTGGGATGTGGGGTGAAACTGGAACACCCAGAATAAATCCATGTAGCTATAGGGAAAACATGCAAACTCCACAAAGACAGCACCCGAGGACAGGATCAAGATTCAAGAGAGTTTATTGTCATGTGTCCCAGATAGGACAATTAAATTCTTGCTTTGCTTCAGCACAACAGATCATAGTAGGCATACATAAATACAGAACAGATCAGTGTGACCATATACCACTGAATATATATATATATACACACACACACACATACATAAATAAGCAGATAAAGTGCAGTGGGCTATCAATGTTCAGAGTTTTGTTTGAGTTGAGTTTAATAGCCTGATGGCTGTGGGGAAGACGGCTATTCCTGAATCTGGGTGTTGTAGATTTCAGGCTCCTGTACCTTCTACCTACCTGAAAGCAGCAGGAAAATCAGTGAGTGGCCAGGATGGTGTAGATCCTTGATGATGCTGGCAGCCTTTTTCAGGCAGCGACTGCGATAGATCCCCTCGATGGTTGGGAGATCAGAGCTGATGATGGACTGGGCAGTGATTACAACTTTTTGCAGTCTTTTCCGCTCCTGGGCGCTCAAGTTGCTGAACCAAGCCACGATGCAACCGGTCAGCATGCTCTCTACTGTGCACCTGTAGAAGCTCGAGATAGTCCTCCTTGACATACCAACTCTCCGTAATGTTCTCAGAAAGTAGAGGCGCTGATGTGCTTTCTTTATAATTGCATCAGTGTTCTCGGACCAGGAGAGATCTTCAGAGATATGCACGCCCAGGAATTTGAAGCTCTTGACCCTCTCTATAAACAGTACTATGGGTCCCCATCTGACCCCTTCCAAAGTCCACAATCAGTTCCTTGATTTAGCTGGTGTCGAGAGGCAGGTTGGGGTGGAAGATTGCAACCTTCACGTGGTCCACACTGTTTCAACTAATGCAATCAACTCGACGTGCACAAACGGAAGATGAAATAGAACAAGTTGTCCAACAAGTTAGTTAGTTAGTCTAACATCGGTAGTGGGGAAACTGCTAGAGTCAGTTATTAAAGATGGGATAGCAGCACATTTGGAAAGTGGTGAAATCATTGGACAAAGTCAGCATGGATTTACGAAAGGTAAATCATGTCTGACGAATCTTGTGGAATTTTTCGAGAATGTAACTAGTAGCGTGGATAAGGGAGAACCAGTGGATGTGGACTTCCAGAAGGCTTTCGACAAGGTCCCACATAAGAGATTAGTATACAAACTTAAAGCATATGGCATTAGGGGTTCAGTATTGATGTGGATAGAGAACTGGCTGGCAAACAGGAAGCAAAGAGTAGGAGGAAATGGGTCCTTTTCACAATGGCAGGCAGTGACTAATGGGGTACCGCAGGGCTCAGTGCTGGGACCCCAGCTATTTACAATATATATTAATGATCTGGATGAGGGAATTGAAGGCAATATCTCCAAGTTTGCAGATGTCACTAAGCTGGGGGGGCAGTGTTAGCTGTGAAGAGGATGCTAGGAGACTGCAAGGTGACTTGGATAGGCTGGGTGAGTGGGCAAATGTTTGGCAGATGCAGTATAATGTGGATAAATGTGAGGTTATCCACTTTGGTGGGAAAAACAGGAAAGCAGACTATTATCTAAATGGTGGCTGATTAGGAAAAGGGGAGATGCAGCGAGACCTGGATCTCATGGTACACCAGTCATTGAAAGTAGGCATGCAGGTGCAGCAGGCAGTGAAAAAAGCGAATGGTATGTTAGCTTTCATAGCAAAAGGATTTGAGTATAGGAGCAGGGAGGTTCTACTTCAGTTGTACAGGGTCTTGGTGAAACCACACCTGGAGTATTGCGTACAGATTTGGTCTCCAAATCTGAGGAAGGACATTATTGCCATAGAGGGAGTGCAGAGAAGGTTCACCAGACTGATTCCTGGGATGTCAGGACTGTCTTATGAAGAAAGACTGGATAGACTCAGTTTATACTCTCTAGAATTTAGGAGATTGAAAGGGGATCTTATTGAAACATGCAGGAAGATTGTTCCCGATGTTGGGGAAGTCCAGGACAAGGGATCACAGCTTAAGGATAAGGGAGAAATCCTTTAAGACCGAGATGAGAAAGACTTTTTTCACACAGAGAGTGGCGAGTCTCTGGAACTCTCGGCCACAGAGGGTAGTTGAAGCCTGTTCATTGGCTATATTTAAGAAGGAGTTAGATGTGGCCCTTGTGGCTAAGGGGATCAGAGGGTATGGAGAGAAGGCAGGTACGGGATACTGAGTTGGATGATCAGCCATGATCATATTGAATGGCGGTGCAGGCTCGACGGGCCGAATGGCCTACTCCTGCACATAATTTCTATGTTTCTAACAACTTTAGGCTGTGCACGCCACACGGAAGAAGAAGAAGAAGAAGAAGGCAGATTATTGTGCTGGCGCCATTTGGTCAAACGGTCGATCTCACTTCTATACTCCATCTCCACCAGTGATACGTCCCACAACAGTGGTGTCGTCAGCGAACTTGATGATGGAGTTTGGACTATGACCAGCTACGCAGTGATGAGTATAGAGTGAGCACAGCAGGGGGCTGAGCACGCAGCCTTGAGGTGCTCCCGTGCTGATTGTTATCGAGGCTCACACATATTCACCAATACGGACAGACTGGTTTGTGAATGAGGAAGTCGAGGATCCATTTGCAGAGGGATGCGCAGAGACCCAGTTCTGAGAGTTTGGTAACCAGCTTGGAGGGGGTGATTGTATTAAATGCTGAGCTGTAGTGAATGAGTCCAGCTTCAAGTTTCTAGGCACTCACATCTCAGAGGACCTCACATGGTCCACCAACACCGCTGCGCTGGTCAAAAAGGCACAGCAACGACTGTTCTTCCTAAAAACATTGAAACGGACTGGTCTGCCCCAACAGCTGCTGACGACCTTCTACCGCTGCACCACAGAGAGCATCCTAACGTATGGCATCTCTGTGTGGTATCTCAGCTGCACGGAGTCGGAGAGGAGAGCTCTTCAGCGCGTTGTCCACAGAGCACAACAGATTATTGGGACACCGCTACCAGCCTTGGAGGGCATCTACCACACACGGTGCCTCAGGAAGACCGTCAGCATACATAAAGACTACTCTCACCCTTGTAATGGACTGTTCGAACTACTCCCTTCCGGCAGACGTTATAAGGCCTTCTACGCCCGCACCACCAGACTCAGGAACAGCTTCATTCCCAGAGCTATAGTGGCTCTGAACCGGCGCTGCTGAGTTACCCCCCCCCCCCACCCCCATAGACTGTCTCCCCCGGCCTCGCACCTTAGTCTGTGTTGATTTTACTGGTCTAATCTTTGTTTTTACAAACCTTGTTCTCAGGATATTTAAACCTAAATTTTATTTGTCGATTAAGTTATGATATCGGATGGAAGTTGCAAACCAAATCTCGTTGCACTTATCTTTAATGACAAGATATTATTGTTATTATGAATAACAGCCTGACATATGAGTTTTTGTTGTCCAAGTGGTCCAGAGCGGAGTGGAGAGCCAGCGAGATAGCACCCACCGTTGATCTGTTGTGGCGGTAAGTGAACTGCAGTGGGTCCAGGTTTTTGTCGAGGTAGGAGTTGATTTGCGCCATGATCAACCTCTCAAAGCAGTTCATCACCACCGACATTAGTGCCACTGGTCGATAGTCACGTCACCTTGCACGTCACCTTGCTCTTCTTGGGCACCGGTATAATTGATGGTAGTTAGATAATTGAGAAAGGTAACTTTGAGGGTATGAGACGTGAATTGGCCAAGATAGACTGACAATTGATTCTTAAAGGGTTGACGGTGGATATGCAATGGAAGGCATTTAAAGACTGCATGGATGAATTACAACAATTGTTCATCCCAGTTTGGCAAAATAATAAATCATGGAAGGTAGTGCATCCGTGGATAACAAGGAAATCAGGGATAGTATCAAAACTAAAGATGAAGCATATAAATTAACCAGTAAAAGCAGCCTACCAGAGGACTGGGAGAAATTCAGAGTCCAGCAGAGGAGGACAAAGGCCTTAATTAGGAAAGGGAAAATAGATTATGAAAGAAAACTGGCACGGAACATAAAAACTGACTGCAATTTTTTTTATAGATATGTGAAAAGAAAAAGATTAGTTAAAACAAATGTAGGTCCCTTGCAGTCAGAAACTGGTGAATTGATCATGGGGAATAAGGACATGGCAGACCAATTGAATAACTACTTTGGGTCTGTCTTCACTTAGGAAGACATAAATAATCTGCCGGAAATAGCAGGGGACCGGGGGTCAAATGAGATGAAGGAACTTATGAAATCCAGGTTAGCCGGGAAGTGGTGTTGGGTAAATTGAATGGATTAAAGGCTGATAAATCCCCAGGGCCAGATAGGCTGCATCCCAGAGTGCTTAAGGGAGTAGCCCCAGAAATAGTGGATGCTATAGTGATGATTTTTCAAAACTCTTTAGATTCTGGAGTAGTTCCTGAGGATTGGAGGGTAGCTAATGTAACCCCACTTTTTAAAAAGGGAGGGAGAGAGAAAATGGGAAATTACAGACCAGTTAGTCTAACATCGGTAGTGGGGAAAATGCTAGTCAGTTATTAAAGATGCGATAGCAGCACATTTGGAAAGTGGTGAAATCATTGGACAAAGTCAGCATGGATTTATGAAAGGTAAATCATGTCTGACGAATCTTATTGAATTTTTCAAGGATGTAACTAGTAGAGTGGATTAGGGAGATCCAGTGGAGATGTTATATCTGGAGTTTCAGAAGGCTTTCGACAAGGTACCACATAAGAGATTAACATGCAAACTTAAAGCACACGGTATTGGGGGTTCAGTATTGATGTGGATAGAGAACTGGCTGGCAGACAGGAAGCAAAGAGTAGGAGTAAACAGATCTTTTTCAGAATGGCAAGCAGTGACAAGTGGGGTACCGCAAGGCTCAGTGCTAGGACCCCAGCAATTTACAATATATATTAATGGTCTGGACGAGGGAATTGAATGCAACATCTCCATGTCCGCGGATGACACGAAGCTGGGGGGCAGTGTTAGCTGTGAGGAGGATGCTAGGAGGATGCAAGGTGACTTGGATAGGTTGGGTGAGTGGGCAAATGCATGGCAGATGCAGTATAATGTGGATAAATGTGAGGTTATCCACTTTGGTGGCAAAAACAGGAAAGTAGACTATTATCTGAACGGTGGCCGATTGGGAAAAGGGGAGATGCAACGAGACATGGGTGTCCTGGTACACCAGTCATTGAAAGTACGCATGCAGGTGTAGCAGGCAGTGAAGAAAGCGAATGGTATGTTAGCATTCATAGCAAAAGGATTTGCGTATAGGAGCAGGGAGGTTCTACTGCAGTTGTACAGGGTCTTGGTGAGACCACACCTGGAGTATTGCGTACAGTTTTGGTCTCCTAATCTGAGGAAGACATTCTTGCCATGGAGGGAGTACAGATAAGGTTCACCAGACTGATTCCTGGGATGTCAGGACTTTCATATGAATAAAAACTGGATAGACTCGGCTTGTACTCGCTAGAATTTAGAAGATTGAGGGGGGATCTTATAGAAACTTACAAAATTCTTAAGGGGTTGGACAGGCTAGATGCAGGAAGATTGTTCCCGATGTTGGGGAAGCCCACAACAAAGGGCCACAGCTTAATGATAAAGGGGAATAAATATAAAGGTGGATAAGGGGATGTTGTCTATATGGATTTCAGTAAGGCCTTTGACAAGGTTCCCCATGGAAGGTTGGTTCAGAAGGTACAATCTTTGGGTGTTAAAGGCGGAGTAGCAAGATGGATTCAACAGTGGCTGAATGGGGGATGTCAGAGAGTAATGGTGGATGGCTGTTTGTCAGGTTGGAAGCCGGTGACCAGTGGGTTGCCTCAGGGATCTGTGTTGGGTCCACTGTTGTTTGTCATGTACATCAATGATCTGGATGATGGGGTGGAAAATTGGATAAGTAAGTATGCAGATGATACTAAGATAGGTGGTATTGTGGATAATGAAGTAGATTCTCAAAGTCTACAGAGAGATTTGGGCCATTTGGAAAAGTGGGCTGAAAGATGGCAGATGGAGTTTAATGCTGATAAGTGTGAAGTGCTACATCTTGGCAGGACAAATCAAAATAGGACGTACATGGTAAATGGTAGGGAATTGAGGAATGCTGTGGAACAGAGGGATCTAGAAATAACTGTGCATAGTTCCCTGAAGGTGGAATCGCATGTAGATAGGGTGGTAAAGAAAGCCTTTGGTGTGCTGGCCTTTATAAATCAGAGCATTGAATATAGGAGTAGGGAAGTAATGTTAAAATTGTACAAGGCATTGGTAAGACCAATTCTGGAGTATGGTGTACAATTTTGGTCGCCTAGTTATAGGAAGGATGTCAACAAAATAGAGTACAGAGGAGATTTACTAGAATGTTGCCAGGGTTCCAGCAACTATGTTACAGAGAAAGGTTGAACAAGTTAGGTCTTTATTCTTTGGAGCGCAGAAGGTTAAGGGGGGACTTGATTGAGGTCTTTAAAATGATGAAAGGGATAGACAGAGTTGACGTGGATAAGCTTTTCCCATTGAGGGTAGGGAAGATTCAAACAAGAGGGCATGACATGAGAATTAAGGGACAGAAGTTTAGGGGTAACGTGAGGGGGAACTTCTTTACTCAGAGGGTGGTGGCTGTGTGGAATGAGCTTCCAGCAGAGGTGGTGGAGGCAGGATCGATTTTAACATTTAAAAGTAAAGTGGATAGGTATATGGATGTGAAGGGAATGGAGGGGTATGGTCTGAGTGCAGGTAGATGGGACTAGGGGAAAACAAATGGTCGGCACGGACTGGAAGGGCCGAGAGGGCCTGTCTCCGTGCTGTAATTGTTATATGGTTATATGGTTATATGGGAAGTCTTTTAGGACCGAGATGAAAAAAACATTTTTCACAGAGAGTGGTTTCACAATCTGTGGAATTCTCTGCCACAGAAGGTAGTTGAGGCCAGTTCATTGGCTGTATTTAAGAGGGAGTTAGATATGGCCCCTGTGGCTAAAGGGATCAGGGGGTATGGAAAGAAGGAAGGTACCGGATACTGAGTTGGATGATCAGCCATGATCATATTGAATGGGGGTACAGTCACGAAGGGCCGAATCGCCTACTCCTGCACCTATTTTCTATGTTTCTATGTATCTGGACTTCTTGTAGTCCTGGTCTCTGACACTGTGAGGCAGCTGGCACTGGAAGGCCCAGATTAGGTCCAAATAAATGCAGTCAAATGTAATGGCAAAGCATTGTGTAGCAGAGATATTTAAAGAGTTTCTAATGTTGAGTTAATGTAGAGAAACAATCTTACACGCCAAATGCTGCTGCTGCAACCAGAACTGTTAAGAGATCCAGTAGGCTTATGCCGAGTGTGGGAGCTGAGCTTTGATGCGAGAACTGCCATTTTTCAGTGCTGTTACACGTGTCAAATTTCTTGAGGGAGTGTTCATTTGCAAATCTGTTTTGACGCTAACATAATATACATGAGCCTATAATATCTATTACATTTTCATAAGTTGTGCTTACCTCACCCTTTGACTTGATAAGCAAAAAGTTAGTAACTTTTCCAAATGGTTCAGCCAGTTTGATTAAGTCACGATTCATACATCTACCTCGCTGCAACTCACTAATGTGAACCACTCGCCCAGGCTCTTCATTTACATTCTGAAGAGAGAAACGAGCATCAGCTGTAAAGTTCATGCATTATGACTGAGTGCAAAGTAATGCTAATACTTGGACAAACAACGTCCATATCTGCAATGGCACATTGAGGCCGGATTTAGAATCCTACCTTAAAAAGCATAGCTCGGGTTCAAGCAGCAACAATTATTCACTGTCATCAGGCAAATCAACCATGCATTATTGAAGTCACATTATGCTTCCTAATGCTGTGCAATGTGTAGATCACTATTTCTCAGGACCTATGTGCTGCTTCATACAAAGTGCTTTTTATTTTATTGAGAGATACAGCGCTGAAACAGGCCCTTTCGCCCACCAAGTCCGCACCGACCAGCGATCCCTGCACTTTAACACTATCATACACACACTAGGGACAATATTGTATTTTTACCAAGCCAATTAACCTCCATATCTGAACATCTTTGGTGTGGGAGGAAACCGATGATCTCGGAGAAAACCCACACAGTTCAAGGAGAGAATGTACAAACAGCACTGTAGTCAGTATCTAACCCGGGTCACTGGTGCTATAAGGCAGTAGCTCTACTGCTATGCCACCATGCCACATCAATACATGGAACAATGCAACCCCTTGACTTCTTTTAACCTTATAGTAAATATGCAAATTAAAGTAGTAATACAGAAGGTAAGTGCATTTCAAATAGGACTCACAATTGCAAAGTTATTTTCTTAAATTTGAAATTTCTCAATTTAATACTGATTAGTCAAAATGTACCAGATTCAAACACAATTTGAATTGATTCAATATACCATACAAATATCGGCATTGAAAGACTCTTTATTTTCCTATTTTTATCTTCCTGTTTTGGAGATAATCCTTGCCACTTGAACAATGAAATAAATTTGTTTTGCTTATTTTCCTGGACCGCTTAACAGTACATTTACAAATAAAATTCCTCGTATATTGCAAAACATACTTGGCTAATAAATTACGATTATGATTATGAAATTCATCCATACATGGAACAATGCAACCCTCCCTGGCTTCTTGATGCTCCACACAAAATGTAATTGTTTAAAAGCATTAAACTGAGCATCTAATTTTTAAAAAATAATGGCGATTTTACCTATAGATATCACAACATTCAGATACAATAGTACTATTTCAATATCATGGAACAGGATCAAGGCAATGGCAAGACAACTCTTATCTGCATCGACATAACCCATAACCTTCTGTTCTCTGCATAACCATGTGCTTACCTTAAAGTGCCACTATCATATCAGCCTCAAAGTGTTTTCCAGGTCCCCTATCTGGAAAACCCTATCGAAATATATTGGCAATATATCTGCAGATATTTTGTTCATACCCACTGAGTTGAATTCAATACAATTCCGCTATAGATACGGAAAATACTACAATTTTGCGAATATATCATATGATTAGTTATGTGCTCCATAAAATTAGAAAACATGGTTCACAAGAATGCGAAACACTAACCATTCTGAGTGGCTTCTTTATCCTCTGGATATTGTTCCCTTGCTTGTTATCCATGGGACCTTTCCTATTTGATGCTGAAACAAAAACATCAAGCAATATTTATTGTTCTTTTAATTGCTACTCAATTATTTCCCCGCTTACATTTTTATACTTCTGAAAAAATGTACCATAATGTAGAATGCTTTACTGAAAATTAAGCAAATAATGTCAACTGTCACAACTCTGAAATACCTGCATTGCTTGGCATTGCCCGTGTTAAGAGTAAGGCAATAAAATATCATAATCCATGAATGTATGAGTAATCAGATATTAAGCTCTGCCTTCATTTAATAGTATGTTTTCCATTGCATTTTGTAAAAGGGTACTTAACGAACTAGAACCAGCACAGAATCAGGCTGTTCAGCCCACAATATCTATGCTCAACACAATACCAGGAACAACTCTCGTTGAATAATATTATAAACCCACTTACTCCCACAGCTATCTAGATGTCACTTCTTCCCACCTGCTTCCTGTATAGACTCCATCGCCTACTCCCAATTCGTCCGTCTAAGCCGCATATTTCCCAAGATGAGGAGTGCCATACCAGGTCATCTGAGATGTCCTCATTCTTTAGGGAACAGGGATTCCCCTTTTCCATCATAGATAAGGCACTCACTAGGGTCTCCTCAAAAACCCGCAGCACCACTCTTGCTTCCCCCTCCACCCAGTCGCCACAGGGATAGAGTCCCCTTAGACCACACCTTTCACCCCAGCAGCATACAACGCAATCCTCCTGCATTTTCGCCACCTCCAACGTGATTCCATCTTCCCATCTCCATCCCTTTTTGAGGAGACTATTCCCTCTGCAATTCCCTGGTTAACTCGCCCCTTCCCACCCAAACCACCCCACCCCCAGGTACTATCCCCTATAACCTCAGAAGATGCAGCACCTGTCTTTATACCTCCTCCCTCGACTTAATCCAAGGACCCCAACAGTCTTTTCAGGTGAGGTAGAGGTTCACTTGTACTTCATCTAATGTATCCGCTGTTCCAGGTGTGTACTCCTATATATCGGCAAGACTAGGCGCAGGCTCGGCAATCGTTTTGCTGAAAATCTCCTCCAAGTCCACCTAAACCACCTGATCTCCTGGTAGCTCAACACTTTAACTCCCTCTCCCATTCCCACACTGACCTTTCTGTCCTGGGACTCCTCCATTGTCAGAGTGAGGCCCAGCGCAAATTGGAGGAACACCTCATATTTCGCTTGGGCAGATTACGCCACAGCGGAATTAATATTGACTTCTCTAACTTCAAGTAATGCTTGCCTTCCCTCTCTCTCCATCCTTTCCCCCTTCTCAGTTCACCGACTAGTTTGACGTCCTCATTTACATTTTATTTCTGTTTGCTTTGTTGTTACCTTTTCCTAGCTAACAATGATCGATGCTACATTGTCCTTGATCTCCATCCCCTGGGCCAGTGGTTCTTAATCTGGGGGGTCGTGACCCCCATGGGGGTCGTTTGGTGTTTTTCCCGGGGTCATGAAGGAGTTGTAAATAATATCAATTTGTTGAACCCATTTTTAGGAACCTAACAAAGGTACATACCACAGTATTTAGTTTGCGTATGCGCATACGTATACACAGGGCCTATGAGAGAGGGGTGCATGGGTTACATCGTACCCGGGCCCGGAGTCCAAAAGGGACCCTGGGAGCCGAAGGAGTGGGGCCGGGAATTTCCTGAAATCTCAGAAAATGTTTGCATAGATTTTGTGAAGACTAGCATTTCACATTTTGTGTGAGCATACAGAGTTTTATATATCATAATTCGTAGAAATTGTCATCCATAATAAAGCGGGGAATGTTAACTGGCGGGTGTGTGGTTGGGGTAACCCGATTAAAAGAGGGGGAAGGGGAAGACCCATCACTACTGATGGGTCTTCCCTGTAGAAGAGAGGGGGGGGGGGGGGAGAGACGCTAGGACCCTGCAGTCATCACTACTGATGGATCTTCCCTGTAAGGGGGGTGGGGGAGAAGGGGGGGTTCTAGGACCCAGCAGAGTCATCACTACTGATGGGTTTTCCCTGTAAGGGGGGGGGGGGGGGGAAAGAGGGGAGCACTCGGACACAGCAGAGGCAAACCACGTGCTGTCTGCATGGTGGAGGTTGTGGGCCTGGTGCTGCGCCTGGAACTCTGGTGAGGTGACAGCTCTGGCCCGTTGGTGACCGGTGGAGAGGCGAGGGTCAGCGGAGTTGCTGGTGAAGGCCCATGAGGAGCTCGAGTACAGATAAGCGAAGCATCATTGGTGGCTTTCTGAAGATAGTGGAGGTCAGCGACAGTGGACCCGCCCGGGGAGGTGGCGAGAGTCGGTTGGGTGTGGGTGAGTGGGTGGGTCAGTGGATGTGTGTGAGTGGGTGGGTTTGTGTGGGTGAGTGGGTGTGGGTGGATGGGTGAGTGAGTGGGTGTGTGTGGGTGAGTGTGCATGTGTGAGTGTTTGTGTGTTAGTGGGAGGGTGAATGTTGTAAATGCAGTTAAAACCATTAGATTTGTTGAACTTGTTAACAGAGTATAGACTTGGTGACCTGTTTCTAAATGTTTGTATTAGCTTAAGAATATTATTAACATTAACAGGCAGAAAAGGTGACGAGGTCCTGAAGGGAGAATTTAGAGAGTTGGGGGGAAAGTTAAGGAGAAGGACCAAAAGGGTAACGATTTCAGGATTACTGCCTGTGCCGCGTGACAGTGAGAGTAGGAATGAAATGAGGTGGAGGATAAATGCGTGGCTGAGGGACTGGTGCAGTGAGCAGGGATTCAAGTTTCTTGATCACTGGGACCTCTTCTGGGGAAGGCATGATCTGTACACAAAGGACGGGTTGCACTTGAACCCGAGGGGGACCAATATCCTGGCAGGGAGATTTGCAAAGGCTACTGGGGAGACTTTAAACTAGAAAGGCTGGGGGGAGGGACTCGGGTAGAGGGGGCTAGGGGTCAGGGTGTGGGGCAAGAGGCAGAGAAGGGAAGCACTCGGATCCAAAATGTAGGCGAGAAAGATGAAAAAGATAATAGACAGAGAATAAGGGACGGTGGGTTTCTAAAATGTGTATATTTTAATGCTAGGAGCATTGTAAGTAAGGTGGATGAACTTAGAGCCTGGATTGACACCTGGAAATATGATGTTGTGGCAATTAGTGAAACATGGTTGCGGCAATTAGTGAAACATGGTTGCAGGAGGGCTGTGATTGGAAACTAAATATTCCAGGATTTTGTTGCTTCAGGTGTGATAGAATTGGAGGGACCAGAGGGGGAGGTGTTGCATTGCTTGTCAGAGAAGATATTACAGCAGTGCTTTGGCAGGATAGATTAGAGGGCTCGTCTAGGGAGGCTATTTGGGTGGAACTGAGAAGTGGGAACGGTGTAGCAACACTTTTAGGGATGTATTATAGACCGCCAAATGGGGAGCGAGAATTGGAAGAGCAAATATGTAAGGAGATAGCAGATATTAGTAGTAAGCACAAGGTAGTGATTGTGGGAGATTTCAATTTTTCAAACATAGACTGGGAAACACATTCTGTAAATGGGCTGGATGATTTGGAGTTTGTAAAATGTGTGCAGGATAGTTTTTTGCAGCAGTACATAGAGGTATCGACCAGAGAAGGGGCAGTGCTGGACCTCCTGTTAGGAAATGAGGCAGGTCAGGTGACGGAGGTATGCGTTGGTGAGCACTTCGGGACCAGTGATCACAATACCATTAGTTTCAATATAATTATGGAGAGAGTCAGAACTGGACCTAGGGTGGAGATTTTTGATTGGAGAAAGGCTAACTTTGAGGGAATGCATAAGGATTTTAAAGGAGTGAATTGGGACACTTTGTTTCATGGGAAGGATGTAGAAGAGAAATGGAGGACATTTAAAGGGGAAATTGTAAGAGTATAGAATCTTTATGTCCCTGTAAGGTTGAAAGGAAATAGTAAAAATTGGAAAGGGCCATGGTTTTCAAGGGAAATTGGACACTTGTTTCGAAAAAAGAGAGATATCTACATAATTATAGGAGACATGGAGTAAATGAGGTGCTAGAGGAGTATAAAGAATGTAAAAAGAATCTTAAGAAAGAAATTAGGAAGGCTAAAAGAAGATATGAGGTTGCTTTGGCAAGAAAGGTGAAAGTAAACCCAAAGGGATTCTACAGCTATATTAATAACAAAAGGATAACGAGGGATAAAATTGGACCATTAGAGAACCAGAATGGACAGCGATCTGCAGAGCCAAAAGAGATGGGGGAGATATTGAACAATTTCTTTTCTTCGGTATTCACCAAGGAGAAGGCTATTGAACTCTGTGAGTTAAGGGGAAAAAGTAGAGTAGCTATGGAAACTATGAGATTCAAAGAGGAGGAAGTACTGACACTTTTGAAAAATATAAAAGTGGATAAGTCTCCAGGTCCTGACAGGATATTCCCTAGGACATTGAGGGAAGTTAGTGTAGAAATAGCAGGAGCTATGACAGAAATATTTCAAATGTCATTAGAAACGGGAATACTGCCGGAGGATTGGCGTACTGCGCATGTTGTTCCATTGTTTAAAAAGGGTTCAAAGAATAAACCTCGCAATTATAGACCTATTAGTTTGACGTCAGTGGTGGGCAAATTAATGGAAAGGATACTTAGAGATAATATCTAAAAGCATCTGGATAAACAGGGTCTGATCAGGAACAGTCAACATGGATTTGTGCCTGGACGGTCATGTTTGACAAACCTTCTTTAATTTTTTGAAGCGGTAACTAGGAAAATTGATGTGGGTAAAGCAGTGTATGTTGTCTATATGGATTTCAGTAAGGCCTTTGACAAGGTTCCCCATGGAAGGATGGTTAAGAAGGTTCACTCTTTGGGTGTTAATGGCGGAGTAGCAAGATGGATTCAACAGTGGCTGAATGGGAGATGTCAGAGAGTAATGGTGGATGGCTGTTTGTCAGGTTGGAAGCCGGTGACCAGTGGGGTGCCTCAGGGATCTGTGTTGGGTCCACTGTTGTTTGTCATGTACATCAATGATCTGGATGATGGGGTGGAAAATTGGATAAGTAAGTATGCAGATGATACTAAGATAGGTGGTGTTGTGGATAATGAAGTAGATTTTCAAAGTCTACAGAGAGATTTGGGCCATTTGGAAAAGTGGGCTGAAAGATGGCAGATGGAGTTTAATGCTGTTAAGTGTGAAGTGCTACATCTTGGCAGGACAAATCAAAATAGGAAGTACATGGTAAATGGTAGGGAATTGAGGAATGCTGTGGAACAGAGGGATCTAGGAATAACTGTGCATAGTTCCCTGAAGGTGGAATCGCATGTAGATAGGGTGGTAAAGAAAGCCTTTGGTGTGCTGGCCTTTATAAATCAGAGCATTGAATATAGGAGTAGGGAAGTAATGTTAAAATTGTACAAGGCATTGGTAAGACCAATTCTGGAGTATGGTGTACAATTTTGGTCGCTTAGTTATAGGAAGGATGTCAACAAAATAGAGAGAGTACAGAGGAGATTTACTAGAATGTTGCCAGGGTTCCAGCAACTCTGTTACAGAGAAAGGTTGAACAAGTTAGGTCTTTATTCTTTGGAGCGCAGAAGGTTAAGGGGGGACTTGATTGAGGTCTTTAAAATGATGAAAGGGATAGACAGAGTTGACGTGGATACGTTTTTCCCATTGAGGGTAGGGAAGATTCAAACAAGAGGGCATGACATGAGAATTAAGGGACAGAAGTTTAGGGGTAACGTGAGGGGGAACTTCTTTACTCAGAGGGTGGTGGCTGTGTGGAATGAGCTTCCAGCAGAAGTGGTGGAGGCAGGATCGATTTTAACATTTAAAAGTAAAGTGGATAGGTATATGGACGTGAAGGGAATGGAGGGGTATGGTCTGAGTGCAGGTAGATGGGACTAGGGGAAAACAAATGGTCGGCACGGACTGGAAAGGCCGAGAGGCCTGTTCTGTGCTGTAATTGGTATATGGTTATATGGTTATTGCCAGCAACTGTAGCTTCTGCAGAGAGGTCATTTAGCAAACTCAAGCCGATTAAGAATTATTTAAGGTCTACAATGTCTCAGGAACGTCTTGTGGATTTGGCCTGGCTAAGTATTCAAAGTCAAAGTCAATTTTATTCGTCACATATACCCGAAGGTGCAGTGAAATGAATTTTAAGCAGCAATACACTTAAAAAGAACACACAATACACAATAAAATTTAACACAAACATGCACCACAGCATTCTTCACAGTGGTGGAAGGCAACATGGATCAGCCGCTCCTCCTTCTTTGTTCACCCGTGGTCAGGGCCATAACCCCTCCGTAGTCGCCGCTACAGACGGTCCGATGTATAGGCCCTCTCATCGGTATGATCCAAACTCTGACTTCGGGATGGACAAACACACTCTGCGGCTTGGAGGTCCAGACTCGGCACTTTCCTTCCGGAGACCGCGGCTTCAGGATGTTATAGGCCGCAGGCCGGCGGTCGGAGCTCTTCTCTGGCGAGGGATCCCAGGCTCGGATGGTAAGTCCACGCCACGCCCGCGGCTAGAAGCTCCGCAGACCACAACCCCACGTGGTCAACGTATGGAATCAATAGTATTGAATAAAACATTGCCAGAACAATAAGTTTTCATGCTGTGATTTGAAAATTTTCACAAAAAAAGGCCTAAGACTAAATACCTTCTTTCACTTTTTACTAATAATTATGTCTTCTGATGATCTGATCTGCATTGAAATATAAAAGGATGTTTCAATGTGAATCCTTTCTCCTTATCTGTATTGTAGCATAAACAAAGATGTTCAAAACAAAGGTAGATAAAAATGCTGGAGAAACTCAGTGGGTGAGGCAGCATCTATGGAGCGAAGGAAAACAAATGTGCTTTCTGGTCCGTTTATTTTATTTATATTTATCATAGAGGTAGTATGGGAACATAATGCCTCAAATGCAGAAAATCAGCAGAGCACTCCATTCCACCCCTCTCTCATCTTCCATACCCCTTTTTGCTCATGGCTCATTGCTACAGCTCATGGCATAAAACCGTAGGGCAGTGAATAAAAGCAGGATGACTAAAGGAGAAGGGAAGGGGGCCCGAAAGAAACTTTGTACCCACTGATAAAATTCCTCCGAGGCCCTGCGTATACACACACACAAACTGTGTGTGTTGTGAACCATGTCTTTCAATATACGCACATATAGTGAAGTTCTTCTCAAGTTCAACTTCACAAGCATTGTTCAAATAACCGTGGTCAAGCCGCAATGCGTTATCTGTGCCACGTTTTTGAGCCATGAGAGCATGAAGTCCAGCAAACTGAAGATCCATTTGGAGTCTTGTCACAGCAACCTGGCGGGGAAGGGCGTGGACTATTTCAAACGAAAAGAAGCCGCACTCAAGGGTTCCCACATCAACGGGTCACTGCGCTCATCAAAATGAAGCAGCGTTGGATGCCTCATTGATTGCTTATCGAATCGTACAGACTAAGAATCTTCACAGCATCAGTAAAGAGCTTATCAAGCCATGCCTTCTCGAAGAAGCGAAATTTGAGCTGGGGGAACAGCAGTCAAACAAGTTCAGGCTTCTACCACTCGGGGAGAAGATGCGTTCAGAATGCTGGAAGCCTTCCTCATCAAACATGAGCTTGGCTGGGAACGCCTTGTCGGGGTATGTACAGATGGAGCACCTTCCATGGTCGGATGCAGATTGGGCTTCCAAGCATTCGTGAAGGATGTCGCTCCCCATGTCTCCTTCACCCACTGCATGATACATCGCCATGCTTTTGTGATGAAGACTCTCCCTCCTGGTCTTCGAGAAGTGCTTTCAGATGTGGTGAAGATTGTGAACCACATCCGAGGGAGCGCAACAAACTCAAGAATCTTCAAAGCAATGTGTGAAAAAATGGGCGCCGGTTTCACTGTTCTGTTATTCCACAAAGAGGTGCGCTGGATTTTGCTTGGTAAAGTTCCCAATCGTGTGATTCAACTTCGAGAGGAAATAGCGCTGTTTTAGAGATAGGGTGTACTGAGAAGGAGAATCAGCTTCATGAAAAGATGCAGGATGAACTGTTCGTGATGAAGGTTGCTTACTTGGCTGACTTCTTCGCCAAGGTGGATTCCTTGAACCTGTCACTTTAAGGAAACCTCCCAATGCTGCACACGGCTCGTGACAAAGTGTTAGCATTCAGGAGGAACCTTTACCAGAGAAGGGACCAGGACGGTGACACAACTATCTTCCCTGAGATGACGACTCTCCTGAATGTTATGCCAGATGCTGTATGCCACTTCTACGAGGAGATCTCAACCCACCTTCTGACAATTAGGGAAGCCATCGAACGTTACTTCCCTGGACTGGATGATCGCTCTCGTGATGAGTGCCTTTTCCATTGAAGACGGTGCCATCAGCGATACTGAATTTCTTCATGGAACAAGAGCTCGCCACGCTTTGGCTGAAAGTGAAGGACTGTCCTGTTCTTTCGAAGAGGGCCCTGACCCTATTGGTTCAGTCCCCCTCAACCTATCGCTGTGAGGCTGGATTCTCAACCATGGTAACTCTGACAACGAAGGGCAGCAATAGGCTTATTTTAGGCAGCAATAGGCTGGTTTATTTTTTCAATTTTTGTTTCAGGGGTTATGGTAATGACCAAGAATGTCTGATGGGGTCATGGGGCCGAAAAGGTTAAGAACCACTGCCCTAGGTCTTGTTCCACCCCATATGGGCCTGTCCCACCTGTGCAATTTTTTGGGCGACTCCAGGCGACAATATTTGCAGTCGTAAGTTGACGTAAGTGTTGTCGTAGGTTGTCGCCAGGTGTCATAGGTGAATTTCATTAAAATTAGACCCTCACCTAAAGAGTCGCCTAAGTGGGACAGGCCCATTACACTTCCTTATTGCTGAATCTCCCTTTCCCCTGACAATCTGAAGAAGGGTCTCGACCCGAAATGTCACCCATTCCTTCTACCCAGAGATGCTGCCTGAACTGCCTACAACAGTTCCTTCCTACAACATGCGAGATTGAAAACCATATTTTAACATCTGGTTAAATTACCCCCATGCGATTCCATTGCTCCGAGTCCTCGGTTTGATGTGAGAAAAGAGCCAGATGGTGGGGGCCCCAGAATACCAGGGGCCAGATTTGTTGACTGTAGAACAAGTGGATCGCCCCTAGAAGCAACACGAAGGATTTTACACAGAGCTCACAAGCAATTGGGAACAAAGGTCAACTGAAATGGCATTCCCACATTCATTCTATTACTAAAATAACTGGTTATAATGATAACAAAACCCATATATTGTTTTTATATCATAAAATTTCAGCTTTTTAAAATGAATGCACAAAGATTACGAAATGAGGCTAATGGTAGTGCTTCATTCAGAAAGAGTGGTTATCACTGATGTCATTGAATGACAATCGTCACTTTTCAAACTTTTCTTTTAAATGGAAACATTTACTGCAAACTGACTTCAGCCATGAACCATATTGCAAACATATCAGACATTCTCATCTGTTTAGGCCCTGAAAAGTAATAATTAAAAAAATCTGCATCTTCAAGCCTATTCATGCCAAAAAGAACAAAAACACATCAAGATGTGCAGGGAGGAACTGCAGATGCCGATTTAATCCGAAGATAGACACAAAAAGCTGGAGTAACTCAGCAGTGCAGGCAGCATCTCTGGAGAGAAGGAATAGGTGATGTTTCGGGTCGAGACCCTTCTTCAGACTAGTTAGGGATAAGGGAAATGAGAGAGACATAGACGGTGATGTGGAGAGACAAAAAACAATGAACAAAAGGTATGCAAAAAAGTAACGATGATAAAGGAAACAGGCCATTGTTAGCTGTTTGTAGGGTGAAAACGAGAATCTTGTTTCTCATGGTCTGAGAGTAATTTGGGTGTCTTTTGGCTGTCATGTGCCCTTTACTGAGGAATGGCTTCCGTCTGCCACTCTACCATAATGGCCTGATTGATGGAGTGCTGCAGATATAGTTGTCCTTCTGGCGGATTCCAATCAAACATCAAGGATATTCAATGGAAACAGCATGAACCGAAACTCAATTTTGAGTGTTAGAGCAAAGGGTCTGAATACTTATATAAATGTGATAGTTCAGTTATTTATTTTTAATTACTTTGCAAAAATTTCTAAAAGCTGTTTTTGCTTCTTCATTCTGGGGTATTGGTGATTTAAAAAATTCAAGCCTTTATGGTCGTGGCCAGAATGAACTCTCCTCAGTAAAATGCACATCACACTCCGCTTGGAGTTTGCCAAAAGACACTTAAAGGACGCTCAGACCATGTGTAGATTGATGATTTTTTTAAACATTATCCATTTTAAAATAAGGTTGTGACGTAACAAAATGTGGAAAAGGTAAATGAGGTCTGAATACTTTGAATGCATTGTATGCTGAAGAGAAAACTGAAGGGGACTAGCCCCCAAAAGAAGCATAAGCTAAAGATGGCTGCAATGCAGGCCTGGCAGAGCATCACCAGAAGACACCCAGCAACTGGTGATGTCCATGAATCGCAGACTTCAAGCAGTCATTGTATGCAAAGGATATGCAACAAAATACTAAACATGACTACTTTCATTTACATGACATTGCTGTGTCCCAAACATTATGGTGCCCTGAAATGGGGGACTATGTATAAACACTGTTGCAATTTCTAAATGGTGAAACCAAAATGTATAGAAATGGCCCTCATTAAAATCTGACAATGTGCACTTTAACCACGTGATTTTTTTTCTATTACAAATCTCAAATTGTGGAGTACAGAAGCAAATAAATAAATGATGGGTCTTTGTCCCAAACATTATGGAGGCCAATGTAACTGAGCTAAACACACACGATGTAATGCTTTTGAACATAAATAGTTTACGCTTACATTTGAGATGGGAAGACATCTGGGTTCCATTCTGGGTATCTAGAAATGAGGACATCATTATTCACAGAGCAATAACCTCACTTACTACTGCAAATTTAATGCATTTACCAAATACACACATCACGCGGAATTTTAAAGAAATGCTGCAAATCACCATGGGATAACACTGAACAATTGTATAAATTGCTTACTATTAACTTTCTACCGAGACCATTTAACATCCTTACATTATAACAATAATATGAGGTTTACCGTTTTTATTTACTAACTACTGAGTCAACGTTAATGTGATTGATAAATAGATAAGCAAGTAAAGAAAGACACAAAGTGCTGAAGTTAATCAGTGGGTCAGACAGCAGTTGGAGAGCATGATAGGTGGCTTTTTAGGTCAGGATCTCTTCAGACTGAATGTCAGAGAAAGCAGGAAGAGAAATGGGAGAGGGTCAGTTTGGTAAATCATGGGTGGGTGGGGGGTTGATTGGCAGATGATTGGACAGCCACAGATGAAAAGACAAAAAGTGAGAGATATGGATAGAAGAGCCACTAAATATGAAGCCAGAGGGAGGAATTTTGGTAGGATACAGGAAAAGGGGAGAAATGCTACAGAAGGTAGTTGAGGCCAGTTCATTGGCTATATTTAAGAGGGAGTTAGATGTGGTCCTTGTGGCTAAAGGGATCAGGGGGTATGGAGAGAAGGCAGGTACAGGATATTGAGTTGGATGATCAGCCATGATCATATTGAATGGCGGTGCAAGCTCGAAGGGCCTACTTCTGCACCTATTTTCTATGTTTCTATAAATGGGTGCATAGGGAAAAGAAGAGAAAAAGGGGGGGGGGGGGGGGAGAGAAAGAAAGGAGATATAGGATGTATGTGTGCCAACTAAGCGAAATAGGAAGTTTGTCATTCTGGCAATGGCGGAGACCCAGGACAGAAAGTTCAGTATGGGAATCAGCTAAAACGACTAGCAACCGAATGATCCAACGGATTGAGCGCTCATATAGTCTACACTTAATCTCACTGATATAAAGAAAGCCTACATTGTACTTTGTGTCTTTTTTTGTGAACCAGCATATCTAGTAAAGTTACATTTCACAGCACATTTAATAATTAAAACACTTCATACATTTCCACAAGGAGGTCACAAAGGCGTCTGTGAGTTGAACTATTGTTGTGCTGGTTCCAATCCTATAAGGAGAAAAGATAATATTAACAAGCATACTATTAAAAGAACTGAACATTTTATGTAAAGTGCTAGTTTATTACCTTGTTGATTAAAATGCTGCTGGAAATTAAAAGTGAAATATCTACAATGTTTTCCTCACCATTCAACTCAATTTATTTCACGATATTTTTACATATCACTTGTGTTAGAGCATTTAACATTCGAATATATGATGATTTAATTGGTCACTCATGTGCAATACTATATAACAGAAAAAGGCACAATAATCTGTATATATTCCTACATAGCAATGATCAGAGACTATGAGGTAGAGTACACGACATAACATGAACAAAACATACATGACATAGATATTGGATAAATTACAGTATGAGCAAACATCTGAACATGTTTGTTTCTCCACTTATTAGTTGCCAGACTTAGCGCAGGCCCTCCTCTCTCCCATCTTCCACCGTCCCCTCCCTCCACCTCTCGAATCTGAAGTCTGAAGAAGGGTCCTGACCTCATCCATGTTCTCCAGACAGGCTGCCTGCCCTGCTGAGTCACTTTGTCATTTTTATATATTCTTTGTCACCACCATTTTCAAGAAAAGGGTGCAGACCTCCATTCCTTTTTAATGTACAAAATAAAATTCTGAATTACCCTCTAATAAAGGGAAATATTTCTTCACCAAAATAATTCTCATCTTTCTACAATGAAATCTCACTTCGTTATTCTGGGCCTCAACATTCTCTCCTCATAACCAAAGCTGCCTCTTAGGCAACCTCTTGATAACTCTCTGTATTTTGTATTCAGCAAACTCAATGGGCCAAATGACCTTCATCCACACTGTATCTCAATGAATGGTACTGCTTAATGTTCATTGTTGGCAGCCCAATGTCTTATTGTGTTTTATTGTCATATGTCCTGAAATGGAACAATGAAATTCTTACTTGCAGCCGTATAACAGATATGGAAACGCAGTACTTGCAAACACCAAAACAAACAACAAATATGTTCAGTGTGCTTGTCTATGCAGTTCGGAGCTTAGTTGTAGATTGTAATGTTTTATAGCTTAATGGTTGTTGGGAAGCAGCTGCTCCTGAGCCTGGGGACATTACAGTTTTCAGGCTCCTGTATCTTCTGCTCGATGACAGGAGTGAGGAAAGGTGGCTAGGGTGGTGTGAGTCTATGAGGATGCTGGCTACCTTTTTGAGACAGCGACTCTTGTAGATCCCTTCAATGGTGGGGAGGTCAGTGTTCACTACTTTTTGCAATCATCTTTGTTCCTGGGCATTCAAGTTACTGAACCAGGCAATGATGCAACCAGTCAATAGGTTCTCTAAGGACACCTGTAGATCCTCAAAAGAGTATTCGCCGACATAACGAATCTCCTGTCTTCTCAGAAGGGAGATGTCGATGGGCTTTCTTTATGATTACATCAAAGTGCTGGTTCCACAACAGATCTTCAGAGATGTGTATGCCCAGGATTATGAGTTTTTTTACTCTCTCCACCTCCGTCGATGAAGGCAGGTTTGTGGGTTTTACTGAGTTGAGAGTAAGATTATCGTTCTGGCACCATTCGGTCAGTGGATTGATCTCCCACTTGGACTGTGAATCAAGAGCATCTATAATTCATCCAACAATAGTGGTGTTGTTGGCAAATTTGAAGATGGAGTTGGAACTCTCCATAGAACAGTAGACCACAAGGCCATCATCCCACAATGTCTGTGCCAAACATGATGTAAAAACATCGGTCCAAGTCAGCATGGATTTACAAAGGGGAAATCATGCTCGACTAATCTTCTGGAAAATGTTGAGGATGCAACTAGGAAAATGGGAGAGCCAGTGGATGTAGTGTACCTGGACTTTCAGAAAGCATTTGATAAGGTCCCACATAGGAGATTAGTGGGCAAAATTAGAGCACATGGTATTGGGGGTTGTGCTGACACGGATAGAAAATTGGTGGGCAGACAGGAAACAAAGAGTAGGGATTAACGGGTCCCTGTCAGAATGGCAGGCAGTGACCAGTGGGGTACCGCAAGGCTCAGTGTTGGGACCTCAGCTATTTACAATATATATTAATGATTTAGATGAAGGGATTCAAAGTAACATTAGTAAATTTGCAGATGACACAAAGCTGTTTGGCAGTGTGAACTGTGAGGAGGATGCTATGAGAATGCAGGGTGACTTGGACAGGTTGGATGCGTGGGCAGATGCATGGCAGATGCAGTTTACTGTGGATAAATGTGAGGTTATCCACTTTGGTAGCAAAAACAGGAAGGAAGATTAATATCCATATGGTGTCAAGTTGGGAAAAGGGGAAGTACAAAGGGATCTGGGGGCTTTGTTCATCAATCAATGAGTAACCATGCAGTTACAGCAGGCAGTGAAGAAAGCGAATGGCATGTTGGCCTTCATAACAAGAGGAGTTGAGTATAGGAGCAAAGAGGTGCTTCTGCATTTGTACAGGACCATAGTGAGACCACACCTGGAGTACTGTGTGCAGTTTTGGTCTCCAAATTTGAGGAAGGACATTCTTGCTATTGAGGGAGTACAGGGTAGGTTTACAGTTTCCCGATGTTGGGAGAGTCTTCAACACGCCAATAGTCCCCGCCAGACTGGCTGAGAAACTACTGGAATTAGGGCTCAACACCCCCTGTGTGCCTGGGCCCTGGACTTTCCCACCACCAGGCCCCAGGTAGTCAAAATGGGAGGGAATACATCAAAGTCCCTCACCCTGAGCACAGGATCCCCCCAGGATTGCGTCCTCAGCCCCCTATTGTACTCCCTGTACACACACAACTGTGTGGCTAGGTTCAGCTTCAACTCGATTATCAAGTTTGCTGATGACACCGTGGTTGTGGACCTGACCTCAGACAACGATGAGAAGGCCTACCGGGAGGAGGTAGCTGATCAGGCACTGGTGTCAGGACAACAGCCTCCTCTTGAACTTCAAAAAAACTAAGGAGCTGATCGTGGACTTTAGGAGGGCACATCATCTGAGGACGTACACACCATTGAGGATAAATGGGGATACTGTGGATAGGGTGAGCTGTTTTAAGTACCTGGGAGTCCACATCTCTGAGGATAGGACATGGACATCACACGCTGAAGCACTCGTAAGGCAAGGCAGCGCCTTTACCACCTCAGGCAAATGAGGAAATTCAGAGTGTCTCCGAGGATCCTCCTGTGCTTCTACTCAGCGGCTGTGGAAATGCCGAACGCACTATGGGAACTTCTCTCGCCCTTCTGCAGGAACTATTCATCAGGAGGTGCAACTCCAGAGCCAACAAGATAATGGGAGGGTACACAAAAAGCTGGAGAAACTCAGCGGGTGCAGCAGCATCTAAGGAGCGAAGGAGATAGGCGACGTTTCGGGTCGTCACCCTTCTTCAGACTGGTGATAATGGGAGACCCCTTCCACCCCTCCAACGGACTGTTCCAGCTGCTACGGTCAGGCAAACGCCTCCGTTGCCATGCTGTGAGAACGGAGAGGATGAGAAGGAGTTTCTTCCCAGACTACATTCAGACTGTAAACTCCTATCTCACCAGGGACTAACTTTACTGTACCACAATACCGCCCGCAATATTTAATATGGAAAAGAACATGTGATTCTGTTCCATTCTGTTTGTAGTTTGTTGGTTGTTTGTTTGTTTTTTTGCACAAAGTCCGCAGGCATTGCCACTTTTCATTTGGTCTCGTATGTGCATGTGACGAATAAACTTGACTTGACTTGATCTACTCTTTTTCTCCAGAGCCTCTGAATTACTCCAACATTGTGTATCTATCTTTGGTATAATCCAACATATGCAGTTCCTTTTTATTACTACAAAAAACATCCTCTTTCCATCTGCAGCCTTTGTGAGTGATTTCTTTAAAACAAAGCTACAGATACTGGAAATCTGAAATAAAAACAGAAAATGATGGAAGTAGTCAACAGGTCAGGCAGCACATGTGGAAAGTGAAATAATTAACCTTTATTTTGAAAACCGTTGATCAGATTTGAAAATACAGATTTCAATGCCCAAGAAGCCAAGGCTGATCCACCATCCAACAGGAACCCAGCTGAGAGAAATTGTGTTCACAACTATAAAGTATGTTTGAGGCAGCATTACCAGAGGAAGGTAAAGACAGGGTTGGGGTAATAATTATATTATGGTGATGATGTGAACTGGCAAAGCAAGAGATTTTTAATTAGCAGAAGATCCAACTCAATTCTTAAAACTACACACACTGGATGGAGCAGGTTACACAAGACTTATAAGATTGATTACAGGCCACATAATTAATGCACCCCAAGGTAGTAGAGATTGCAGTATGATTGAATTAGTCCTCTTCATTGAACACAGAATAAATACTTTAGCATTGTAACATGTTATTTACCTTTATACTTAAGTTACTCTTCTGGGCTCTAATAGACAATTATTTCTTCCTTCGTCTTCTGTTCTTTCTCGTGTTTATTAAATAGGTTAAAGCTTTTCTTAATTTTACTTGCCAATATTTCTTCATGAACTTTTGTCTCCCTAGCTTTCTTTTTAATTTTCCTCAGGTTCAACCATACCTTTCCAACTATGGCCAAGATTCTTTAACACAATAATCGAATGTGTGTGTTCCAGAAGCCGGTGCCATGGTTAAATGCAGTTGGGAAGGAATGGCCCTTGCAGTCTTAGGGTCAAGAACCTGAAACATTAACTGTTTCTCTTTTTAGATGCTGCCAAACCCACCAGGTCAGTCAGAAGAAGGGTCTCGACCCGAAACGTCGCCTATCTCCTTCGCTCCTTAGATGCTGCTGCACCCGCTGAGTTTCTCCAGCTTTTTGTGTACCCACCAGGTCAGCGCTTCTTTCCATTTTTATTTCAGATTTCCAAAAACTACTGTTGTAATTGGAAGAACAGATTTGTTTGCGGTTTGCCTCCTCTTCCAGATGGGAACAGTTTCTGTATCTTAAATTGCCTACTTAAATTGGGGGTTTTTTTAAACCCCACCACCTTTTGAAGTTAACAGTATAATTTGGTTTAAGGTAACTTGAAAACACTCACCAGTCCATTTTAAAAGAATATTTTAGGATTAGCTTCAGGAGTTGTCCCCAATAACTCTCAATAACTTCTAACGAGGCACCATGGAAAGCATTTTATCGGGATGCATGGTTTGGGAAAAGCTCCATCCAAGACCACAAGAAATTAGACGTAATTGTGGACGCAGCCCAGATCATCACATAAACTAATCTCTCTTCTGAAGAAGGGTTTCGGCCCGAAACGAAACGGGTGCAGCAGCATCTCCTTCTCTCCTTAGATGCTGCTGCACCCGCTGAGTTTCTCCAGCTTTTTGTGTACCCTCTCTTCCATTGACTCCATTTATAACACGTTGCCTCGGCAAGGCTAGCAGCATAATCAAGGACCAGTCTCACCCCGGCCACTCTCTCTTCTCCCCTCTCCCATCAGACATGAGGTACAGGAGTGTAAAAACGCACATCGCCAGGTTCAGGGACAGGTTCTTCCCAGCTGTCATCAGGCAACCAAACCATTCTATCAATAACTGGAGAGTGATCCTGAGTTACTATCTACCTCATTGGAGACCCTTGGACTGTCTTAAAGTAGACTTTACTGGACTTTATCTTGCACTAAACATGATTTCCTTTGTCATGTATCTGTACTCTGTGGATGGTTCGATTGTAATCATATATTGTCTTGTTGCTGACAGGTTAACACGCAACAAAAGTTTTTCACTGTACCTCGGTACACGTGACAACAAACAAAATATTGTATTTTTAAAATAAATTATCAAAGTATAAAAGTTATATTTAACCAGTAGTTGTCAAATTATATTTATCGAAATTATAAAGTCAAAGTTCCACTCAAATTTCCTTTGCAATTAAGGCGGTAGTCCTGTCAGCAGAATATAGCATTTTCTAGGTTTTCCCCAAGTTACTTTGCTACAAATGTAACTAACCCAATCATATTAATTCCACCAAAACGTGCTTATCTATAATAACAATTAAGGAGAACACCGTTGCTGTACCTTTCTGGTAACATTTTTGTGTTGAGTAAATTCTAAAGCAGAGCTATAAAAAGAGTTTATGTACTTTAAGATGCCAAAATATAAACACATTAAGTACAACAACAAGCCTGGGTTCAAGATCCATTGAAAGATTTAGCAGATCGGATAGCTGACGATGAATACACCATAGACTTCAGCTGATTTCAAATTCAAAACCAAGCCCAGTCATTGATATAACCATTTTACTGAAGAACAGACATGTAACATTCTTCTTTCTAAGCTTGAAACATGACAATGAGTTTGGAGGTATCAAAGTGTCAACCCTGTAAAGAATATACTGAGAACCAATCTTAGGAAATTATTTTACCTGTTGTTATAACTCCATATTCTTTACTTGTCACCAGAGATATAATGAAAAGGATTTGCAGGAAGATATATATGCATTTGGAAAGACAGGCTGATTTAGAGATAGTCAGCATGGCTTTGTATGTGGGAGATTGTGTCTTATGAATCTCATTTTTCAAAGTAAAGTAACCAAAATAGTTGAGGTGGACAAATCAATACCCGTTGTCTACATGGACTTCAGCAAGGCATTTGATAAGGTTCCACACGAAAGGGACCCAGGAAGAGCTAGCTGACTGAGAATTGGCTTATGGAAGGGAGCAAAGAGTAACAGTCGTAGAAGAGACAAGAAAAAAAGACATAAAAGCACTGGAGGACCTCAGCGGGTCAAGTAGCATCTGTGGAGAACATGGATAGGGTACATTATGGGACAGGACCCTTTATGGTGGGAGGGGGAAGAAAACTATAAGAGAGATGGGACAGGACAAAGCCTGGCAAGTGATAGATAGATAAAACGTGGAAGGTTTTTAGAGGCCTGTGACTAGTGGTGTGCCTCAGTGATTGGAGTTGGGCCCATTATTGTTTGTGCACTATATCAACGATTTGGATCAGAATGTACAATTATTGATCACCTGCACCTCCTCCAACCTCATCCATTGCATCCGCTGCTCTAGGTGTCAACTGCTCTACATCGGTGAGACCAAACGCAGGCTTGGCGATCACTTCGCCCAACACCTCCGCACAATTCGCATTAACCAACCTGATCTCCCTGTGGCTCAGCACTTCAACTCCCCCTACCATTCTGTCCTGGGCCTTCTCCATGGCCAGAGTGAGTCCCACCACAATTGGAGGAGCAGCACCTCATATTTCGCTTGGGTAGTATACACCCCAGCAGTATGAACATTGACTTCTCCAATTTCAGGTAGTCCTTGCTTTCTTCCTCCTTCCCCTCCCCAGCTCTCCCACAGCCCACTGTCTCTGCCTCTTCCTTTCATCTTCCACCCACTCCCCCCCCCCCAGTCTGAAGAAGAGTTTTGACCCAAAACGTCACCTATTCCTTCGCTCCATAGATGCTGCCTCACCCGCTGAGTTTCTCCAGCATTTTTGTCTACCTACAATTACTGATTAATGTTTACAGACAACACTAAATGGATGGTATCAGAGTGAAGATGGTTATCAAAAACTACAGCAGAATCTTGATATGCTGAGCAAGTTGGCTGAGTAGCAGTTAATATGGTTTACTGCAGATAAGTCTAAAACATTTTACAAAGTCTAAAACACAGTGAATGGCTGGGCCTTGGGAGTGTTGTGCAGCAAAGGGATCTAGGAGTGCAAGTATATAGTTCACTGAGCTATAAGATTGTTTGAAACATATAAGATTGTTAAGGCTTGGACACACTAGAGGCAGGAAACATGTTCCCGATGTTGGGGGAGTCCACAACCAGGGGCCACAGTTTAAGAATAAGGAGTAAGCCATTTAGAACGGAGACGAGGAAACACTTTTTCTCACAGAGAGTGGCGAGTCTGTGGAATTGTCTGCCTCAGAGAGCGGTGGAGGCAAGTTCTCTGGATGCTTTCAAGAGAGGTAGATAGGGCTCTGTCAGGGGATCTGAGGATATGGAGAGAAGGCAGGAACGGGGTACTAATTGGGGATGATTGATGAAGGCCAATGTACCGAAAGCCTTTTTGAAACCACGTTCAGTAAACAATATGTGCAGGAGTAGACCATTTGGCCCTTCGAGCCAGCACAGCCATGATCACATTGAATGGCTGTGCTGGCTCGAAGGGCCAAATGGTCTACTCCTGCACATATTGTTTACTGAACGTGGTTTCAAAAAGGCTTTCAGTACATTGGCCTTCATCAATCAGGGTATTGAGTAGAGATGTTGGGATGTTAATTTACAGTTGTACAAGACATTGGTGAGGCCGTATTTGGAATACAGCATTCAGTTTTGGTCACCCCACTATAAGAATGATATAGTTGAGCTGGAAAGATAGTACAGAAGATCTACAAGAGGTTGCAAGGACCCGAACTATAGTGAGAGGTTGAGCAGGCTAGTACTTTATTCCTTAGAGCTGCAGCGTGATCTTATATAGCTGTATAAAACACGAGGGAAATAAAAATCAAAGTAAACAAATAATTCAAGGTCAAAAATATCATGAGCTTTACAGGGTAATTTTCAAATTTTAAGTGATGAGAAATAACAAAGAAAATATGTCAATGCAATGTGTCAATAAAGAAACTAAATGGAGGCAAAATGCAAGGAATTAAGAGGCAAAACAAACCTTCCATTTTGACATTTACTTGTTCTTCGCAGAATTTGGCTGTTAATGAACAATGCTATTGTTCTGACGGTACGACAGCACCATCTTTTAAATATCACTAGCATATTTAACCGTGATACGTTTCAATAGACACGAGTATAAATACTCATATGTTTGAAAAAGGGCCTCAACCCAAAACATCACCCATTCCTTCTCTCGAGATGCTGACTGTTACGCTGAATTACTCCAGCTTTTTGTGTCTATCTTCGATTTAAACAAGCATCTGCAGTTCCTTCCTACTCATTATATATACAACCTTGTTTAATTAGTGGGGAACAGTTTTGGCAATAAAGATTAAGTCAATGCACTGTTCAGTTCCATAGTGTTTAGATGCATTAATTGAAATGAAATCATATCAAGTTTGATGAATTACTTTTTCAAGTGAGCAATACAATTACTCACCTTTCTTTGTTAATAGGTTCAAGTTACCGTAACGTTAATATTTTCATCAATAAGCACATTAAAAGGCTGTTGTTTATAGTGGCTCTTCACCAATCCATAAGATTCGGCAGTATCCATTTAAATTTTAGACACCAAAGGCTCTCAAAAGTTTCAATAAAAATACAGCTGAATTTCAATGGAGTTAATGTTAAAAATATGGTGTTAAAATAGGAATATGTATTGCAACTAGAAATTGTAAATCACATTCCTTTTATATTTGTAACGCACGAGAAATGTAGTTTGTGCGGTGGAAATATAGTAATTGGCGGTGAACTTTAATATCCTGTTTTGAATACGACTGATTGTTTCAGCAAAACTTTCACTATTTCAAAAACATACGAATTTGTGGATAAAGCAGTGAAAGCCTCATGGTTGGTGGAAATGAAACAAATTCTTAGCAAGAAATTACACTTATGCTAAAGTGCACAGGAAGAAATACCATCATTAGAGATGGAAGATTGAAGGGAGTTACAAACACAAAATGGGAGAAATAGAATGAACAGAATCAATTCGTTTACACGGGAAAATTCAAATGCTTGTGTTTTTAAAATGATCTATGCTGCCATGTCTGACAGAAAAAGAAAAAAAGTTTAAATGGACTATAACATGGCTCTTTCGTTTTTATTGGAAATAAGACCATTAAGTAATCTGTCCACCCAACAAAACAAAACCTTCAAATAATCAAAAGCATAGACTTAGAAAACTTCATATGGCATTTTGAATTTCTAACCTGAAGGAATTTGAACTAAGTGAAGTTCAAGTATTCAGCAAGGAGAGTACAGGTCAAACATAGATGAAACACAATAATGAGCTCAAAATCCAATATGAACTTCATTTGTATGAATGCCTCTCGGCCCAAAGAAAAGAATGGGTAGAAATGGAGATTTAATTCCATCATATTTTTTTTTAAATGGCAAACAATGCATCAGAAGCCAAGGTTATCCATTACGTAATTTGAGACAACCTTAAAACCAAATGATGTTTTCCAAGTCCAAGGTGAGCAGCAACTGTAATATTTATACTTCTTTCTAATGTAACTGAAAGAATTTAGAGGTCACTCACCTGTACAGAATGAATGGTTAGATCACACAGCGAACACAAGTATGGGAAGACTGCTGGCAAAAAACCATGGTAATCATTTATGTTGTTCAACGAAGGAGATCCTCGTTTTCTCTCAAAGAGAGACCTTTCATGCGTACGAGGAGAAGGAAGACGAGCAGATCTTCCATAATCAGAGTCAAATTTATTAAAATTATGCGAAGACTCAGAGAGATGCATTTCCTCTCTGGAAAAGTCATCATTTCCTCTTAATCGTTCACGTTCATAGTCCTTCCGGTCATATCTAGAACTTGAATCTCGAGAAGAATGACCGTGGCTATATTCAACCACTGAGTCAAGACTGGAGTCACGACTGCCATAATTATGTTTCCTAAAATGTCTTTCTTCCTCCCAGTCATCATGAGAGGCTCTATAGGAACGGTCATGCCGTAGGGAACCATCACCTCTGTTGTATTTTGAAGATGCTCCTTCATTAGCCCTTCTTCTTTTAATCTCCATAAGAATTTCTGGCAAGGATTCAGGTGTAAGTTTGTCTTCAGGATAGTGACTCAATTCATCCAAATCCCTGGATGAAAGACCAAATGCAGCTAAAATGTTACTTGCCCTGTCTGCATCAATTTGCTTCTGATGAGCGTAAGATTGTTGATTTCTAACTCCAAACAAGGAAGGCAAACTATTGCTAGCAGTATCGCTGTATCGTGAGGGCCCACCAACTGAAGACATCAAACCTTTAGCTCTTTGTCCTACACCTTGCAGGCCAAAATTCTGACCCTGACCCGCACTTTGTGGACCAAAGTTCTGACCTGGTCCTACACCCTGCGGGCCATAGTTCTGACCCTGTCCAGAATTTATTATGCCAGCCAAGTGTGGATTCTGGCACAATGTCCCAAGAGCTGCTTGGATGTTCAAAGACGGACCTGTAGCATGACCTCCACCTTCTGCATCATGAAAACGACTCTTCCTCTTAGCACGCATTTGATTGCTCTGGCCCCTGCCAAAACTTGCCATTTTGGCACAAGTGTATGTTCCAATTATGGTAAAAGCAGACTAGGTTCTTTCGTGGGTAGTAGAAGGTCTAACAGGTTGTTTCACTGTCTAACTTGGTCTAAAAGTTGGCCGATTTCATAAACTATAGGGATGTAATTTCTCCAATAATTTTTGTCAGGCTGAAAGTTAAAAGAAAAACATTAGAGCCAAGAATTATGAAAGAGTCGCAAGGAAAGAGATTAGAGTCACCTTCCAGTTTTGAAATTCAAAAATGATCTGTAGAATGCAGCTTAAAATAGGATTCAGAGTAATATTTATACAGCAGTTGGATGAATAGTGTAAGCAACTCAAACTTTAAAAATAACTCCACAAAAAAGTATCCTGGAAACTTGATCAAGGTCAGAGCATGAACAAAGTTCTATGCAATGTGCATACAACAATGGTTACAAGTACCATTAATACATTCAATTCAATTCTTTCTTTCTACTTAAGAAATTAAAGATTCAAAAATATTTCACCTTGGATGACCTAAAAAGGAAAAGATAAATGAAGTCCACTGAATATTAGTTTCCATGTTTTTTCCATCACGTTATCCACATAAGATTTAATCTTATGCAAGATATCATCTTTGACCTACAATGCAGGTCACCAAGCTTGTAAAATCTAATAAAATCACTGCATGATTTTGTGTAGAAAGTCTTGCCTGTAACACACTAAACAGTGCCACAAATTGGAGCCGATTTAAAAGCACGAGCCTGCGAAATGAATGAACTCAAAAGCAAGCATAATGCAAACTAATGTTTTGACTATACAGAATTGTCTATAGAAAATGTGCATGGCATAGCTGTTCAGAAATAAGTTTAAAACATTCAGTTTGTGCTGGTTTCAATGGACAGGGTAGATTGTATAAAGTAAGAGAGAATGTACAAGTAATATGTAATCAGATTGGTGATAAAAGCACGGGACACATATCCCCATGGGTTGGCTCTCATTGCAGAGTACATTTATTTTTGGAGAAAAGGATTAGTTTTAAGCAGCTTAAAGATTCAACACTTCTGTTGCAATCTTCAAAAAGTGCCATGCTTATACAAGAACAGATTTTGCATTTCAACCATCTGAGTATGGAAAAATTATTTGGTGTACGATGTGATCTAAACAGATAACAAGCAAGAGTGAACGAGTTAGCTGGGCTCAAGAACAAAAGGGTTTTGTGGTAGAATCTCAGGAATCATATAATGAGCATGAAATCGCCCAAAAGACTGAAAAGGTGAATGGAAGATTTATGATTTGGAGCAGTGAGCAATGTGAGAATGTATCATCTAACCTATACTTACGTAATTGGTGCCAAATGTAAGAATATTCTGTGCAAGTCTGGGCACCCAACATTCAAAGGGATACTGACATATTGCAGTAAGGATCACTTTAGGACAGATGTTTAATTATTAATATTCATAGAAATATAATTGCTTTCAAAAGAAAAATGTATTATATCCTTTCCATGAATACATAGAAATGTGCAAAATGGACCATAAATCTAAAACAATGGTCAGAAAATACAGAAAAACTAAACCAAGATATGCACTTCATTTTCACTCCAAGTCTGAAAATGGGGAAAATTGCTTCCAAAATTTAATTTGCCAATGTTAATGTGCCAAATCAGTTATGCAATTGTATTTTTCCATGCCTTTTAACCCAGTCACTGTAAAAATGCAGGGCATTGCATAATCCTCCAAAATGCACAGAATGAATAGATATCTTTGACATTCGTTGAGATACTTCAGCCATGATTTAATATAATTTGGAAAAGAACGACAGAAATCTTTACCTTAACCGTCTTATAATCATCAATTGAAAATATGGCAATACCAAATCTACCATGCCAGGTTTATGGTTATGATGCAGCCTAGATCTTTGTATTAAGATATCTGAAGTTATTTCAGCAATTTTCTGATTTGGAACCTGACAAATGCCTCTCAGCTTTAGTGCCATGGGTAGGATCCTGACCCTAGGTGGAGTTTACACGTTGTCTCTGTGACAGTGCTGTTTCTTGTCCCCTCTCCCACCTCGTCCTTTTTTTTCCTACATCCTAAAGCCTTGCTGATAGATTATCTAGCTCCAGTAAATTATGCCTTAACATAAGTTGCAAAAGTGTTAAAGAGGATTTGATAGGCATGTGACAAATAATAACTTGGAATCTGATAAGTAAATAGATGGGAGAATGGGAACAATGGGATCGCTCTGCTTGGGGTCAGCATGGAGCCAATGAGCAAAACAGCCTCCTGTGATGCAGGCAGTAAATTAAGATACTTCCACTTTACATCAAGCACCATATTTTTTTCAATAGTTTATCGGTTACATTTTCCATAATTGAGCATGCATGAACATAATTCCAGTAATTTTGTTCCACACCAAAAATGTATAAAACCTTTGTAAAATCTAAAAACTGTAATAGCTATAGAAGCTATAGTCTGAAGAAGGGTCTTGACCCAAAACGTCACCCATTCCTTCTCTCCAGCTGCCTGTTCGGCTGAGTTACTCCAGCATTGTGTGTCCACCTTCCAATAGCTATAGAAATTACATTTGCTCGGCTTCCCCCTGCTCTGCTTTGTTACTTCTGCCAGACCTATGATAACAGTCTGGAGAGGTTCTGACAAAATTCACAGCTCATCAACAACATTTGAAAATATAACAAAATGTTATACGTTTGAATTCTCCAAAGAATATAAAATTGGCCCTGAACGCAATGCTCCCAATTCAATAGTTGTTGGCGACTAATTTGAATAAATTTGGGCTTTCACAGTCCAACAAAAGGCAGCAAATAAAATCAAAATATTCAGTGATCTGTAAAGACCTTGCATTCACAAATGTGACCCAGAGTGATTTGGTTCTCTACCCTGACAATCACATTTTTTTGCCATTTTGATCGGTGATTGTTTGAATGGAATAAAAGATGGAATCACATCCAACTCAATATAAACATATGCGATCAATTACTTAAAAATGGTGAAAGTGTATTCTGATCAAATCAAAGCTTGGCAAAACTCAGAAGGACTAGCTAAACAGAGTATTCAACCTATGACAACCAATTTGGTTAAGTAATACATAAAAAGATAACAAGTAAAATACTCCATGTACTGATGGCTGTAAAGAAATGTGAAACACACAGCAGGTCAATCTGCATCCATGGAGAGAACAGATATATTTCAGGTCTGTACCTTCTTCAGAACTGAAAAAGAAGATCGACAGGAATATTAATATGGTAAGAAAAGTTGGAGAATAAAATATATAAATTGGCATAACGACAAATAGCAAGCAGAATGGAATGATATAACTAGTCCAAGTCAAGTAAAATAATTACTAACAATTAGAGAAATACGTGTATGTAAGTATGGAAATGAAAGGAAAGTGCAAGAAAATGAAAGGTTTGGAAACTTGGGAGAAATAAATGACAATAGACTTGACAATTAGAATATATATAACACCTGAAATTACTCCTATGATCATAGATTTAAAGGATGTCTAGAAGTAAACAATTGCTCCGGATTATTTTTGAGGAAGGATCCAGTCTAAGAAGAGATCAAATGGAATTTGTAGGAGGAATTCAAGTGATGGACCGCAGGTCCCTTGTGGTTGTACTTACAAAGAGAAGCTGAGCAAACAAGGCACTTGCATTTCATTTGCCCTCCCAAATGTGGAGAGACAAATACTATCCCGTACATCAGATAATGCAAATTGCTATCTCAGACAGAAGGTGACTGCAGGGCCATGATCAAGTGTGGAAAATGGCAAAGAGGTGGTGCATCTCCTACAATCCTAGGGCAGAATGTTTCCAGAGGTATTAACTCTACCTTGAAAGCAGGCACAGGAAATGGATTTAGTGCAAGACCGACAAAAATTCAACAAGAGATCACTATGCCAAAGGGCTCCCTCCTGTGCCAGCATAAATGATCCATGTTGAGTGGCAGAAATAATGGTGTAAATCTGTAATGGGGAAGAAGTTGAGCATTACTGACAGTTTCTTGCTTGTGAAAGGACTGGAAGCAGAAAAACACTATCCAGTTCAGAAGGGATTTGTCAGCTGACTATTTCTCATTTGAATAGGAATTATCAAAATATAAGTTACTGAAAAAGAGAAAGAGCTGAAATGTTTACAGAAGGCAAGATGGAAAATAGCAGATTCCACATAGTTGCAGGAGTGGGTATGGAAACTCACTTGCACAGATAGGGTCCAGGATAGCAATTGCATAAGAGGTGGACCATAAAGATGAGGTATGTGTGGAAAGCAATAAATATAGTTATTAAGATCAAAGACAGCAAGAAACAATTGCCCAATCATCATCATGATGAAAGGGGGGAGTGTCTGGAAATAGGCCCAAAAAGATTTTCAACACAACTTACAAAAAGAGACGTAACAAGTAATTCTGATAGAGCTGAGAAAATTATGTGCTCAGTGGAGGGCGGTGCATGCGGATTTGATGGGCTATAAAATCAACAGGAGCCCTACAGGCATTCTGACAACAGAAGCTGTACAGTGACCATACTCCATGGTGAATATGATAGGCGTTGAAAAATATGACATTCAAATAGCAGAGGACCACGTTATCATGGATATAAAGGGAAAGGCAATTTGTTAAAATGCAGTCAATTAATGGTCTTCACCTTGCAGAATATGTACATGAAGCAACATTGCATTTGGATTAATTTGCTAATGGAAATCACTTTCTATAATGACTTAGAAACATGGTCACTGTGAATCAATACCAATTTAGGCCAGGAATGGGGCAGAAATAAGGAGAAACAAATTCATCTTCATCTTAAACAAATGAAAATGACAAATGAGGAAGAGTTTTCAAAACAAGAGCTTTTTAACCTACAACTAGATGTCAATTTGTGTCTTGCAATTAAACTTAATCTAAATGGTGGCTTAACCGTTGGTGCAGTCTAGATGAGCCTTGCTTCATATCACAATGATTTGTCCACCACAAATGTTTGCGTTACCAAATTAAAATACTTCCTATTGTATGATTTTTCTACCAATTGTCAATTACACTACAGCACTATCAGAAATTCACCCAAATTTATCTTAACCAATTCTAAGCTTCAAGACCGAATCTCTCTTTGGTTGTAATGGGGCCAACTGTATTCACAACATGCATGTAATAACAAGCCGTAGCCGCTAAACGCAGGAGGAATGGTCCGCTAAAACATTTAAAGCTGTGTAGGACCAATTTTATCACCAATACCAATTGAACGAATATCCAAAGTGATTTCTCATTAACATTAGCCAAGTCTTTATTTGTATTTTACCTCATGAGAATCATCATCATTATGGATGTCTACCAAGATTTCAAGCCATTTCAGTAGCATGCATGATAGGCAATATACAAGCATATGAGAAAGGCAAGGACTGCATGCCACGTGTATTAGCTGTTGGCATTCTCCTCAGGCTCACTCTTTCCTTGAACCATCACTTGCTGCCATTTCATTTACCCATATCCTTCACCTTTGAATTTGTCCATAAATTAACACTTTCCTCCTCACTTGCAACCCTAAAATCCTTTGACCAAGATTTCTGTGGCTTCTACGAATATTAATTTTGCATAAATGCTGACCTTCTCTATGCCTCTGAAGCTCATCGAATCATTATTCTACTTTAAAGATGTTATATATGTCTGACAAAGGGTCTCAACCCGAAACATCACCCATTTCTTCTCTCCAGAGATGCTGCCTGACCCGCTGAGTTACTCCAGCACTCTGTGAAACGTCACCTGTCCATGTTCACCTGAGATACTGCCTGACCCGCAGAGTTACTCCAGCACTCTGTGAAACGTCACCTATCCATGTTCTCCACAGATGTTGTCTGACCCGCTGAGTTACTCCAGAGCTTTTCTAATCAAGCTAACTATTTACCGGGGTCCTGAAATGTTCCTGAGTTGTCGGATCAGAATTGGTGCATTCGGCTTTTCAAGTCTACTCCAATATTATAACACCTGACCCCCATACTAATGAAGAATCTATCAATCTCCGCCTCAAAAATATCCATTGACATGGCCTCCACAGCTGTCTACGGTAATGAATTCCACAGATTCACCAACCTCTGATCAAAGAAATTCTTCCTCGTCTTCTTTATAAAGGCATGTCCTTTTATTTTGAGGATACAACCTCTTGTCCTAGACTCTCCCATTCATGAAAAAATCCTCTCCATATTCAATCTATCCAGGCCTTTCACTATCTGGTATGTTTGAATGAGATACCCCCTGATCCTTCTAAACTCCAGTGAGTACATGCCCAGTGCCGTCAAAAGCTCATCATATGCTAACCCAATTATTCCTGGGATCATTCTCGTAAATCTCCTCTGGACCCTCGCCAACACCAGCACATCCTTTCTCAGTTACAGGGCCCAAAACTGCTCAGAATATTCCAAATGCTGTCTTGCATCCTTCGTTTTATATTCAAGTTCTCTTGAGATAAATGCTGGCAATGCATTTGCCTTCCTTATTACCGATTTGACTTGCAAATTAACTTTCTGGGAATCCAGCACCAGCACCAAGTCCTTTGCCCTTTGATATCTGAATTCTCTCCAAATTTAGAAAATAGCCTATGCCTTTATTCCTACTGCCAAAATGTACGACTCCACACTCTGCTACGCTGTATTCCATCTACAATTTCTCAGCGCCCAACCTGTCCAATTCCTTCTGCAAAGTCTCTGCATTACCGACCCCATCACTGAAAACATTGCTTACCCAAACCTTCGCAGATGTTGCACGACCCACCAAATTTGAACACGTTGTTTTTATCGGAATGAGCAGGTAGATAGACTGAGTACAGAATTTTCGCTGACCGTCAAATATGTATTTTAAGCTCCGACAGGGTGCAGAGGAATGATTTCCCATTCTTCTCAAAGTGGTCTATTATAATTTATTTGCACCATGAGATAACATGCGATTATCATTTATTACCATAGCAACGAGTGCCGATCTTTGATTTACATATTTTAAAACCACTGTTGATTGGTTTTGCGGTTTGCCTTTAACCTTAAAGCCCAATTTTCGGTATTATTTATTTATTGTTCCCAAAGAGCATTTTCTGGCCAATTACGTTCTAAAACAAAAGCTCCGAGGTGTGCGAAGCCCCCAACATTCATATAGATGATCCTCTGTCATCACGGATCGTTCGTGGGCGATATATTTCTTGTTTATTCCCCGAGGATTATGATTCCACCCGATTTATTTATTACCTTTTAAGGTTTAATTGCTCATTCTCCAGGGACAATACTGCATTCTCGAGGGTTTGCGGATCCGCTTTATTTGAATTTAACGTTGCCGCTTGTTGTTCCCTCTCTCGACCGCCTCCCCGCGCACTTCCCCGCCGGAGCCGCTCACTCCCCTCTCTCCCCCTCACCTCCCACAACCGGCCCCTGGGGACCACCGCCGCAGGCCGCTCTCTCACGCCACTTCTCCCCCAACCCGAGCTCGCTCAACCCATTGCCGCCGGCTGCAGTTCGCGCTACCATTCCCTGGGGTCGACCGCCGCAGGCCGCCCCCTCTCCCCTGCCCCGGACACTCCCGCCGCCTGCCCCGCTCTCCCTCTCTCTCTCTACCCGGACGCTCCCGCCGCCTGCCCCGCTCTCTCTCTCTCTACCCGGACGCTCCCGCCGCCTGCCCCGCTCTCTCTCTCTCTACCCGGACACTCCCGCCGCCTGCCCCGCTCTCTCTCTCTCTACCCGGACACTCCCGCCGCCTGCCCCGCTCTCTCTCTCTCTACCCGGACGCTCCTGCGCTTTTTCCTCTGACACAAAATGGCGGTGCGGCGCCGCTCGGTCAGCGGCCATTACACAGCGCCGGTTGTCGCACTCCCGCCTCAGCCAAAGGCGGACTTCCTCTAACGCCCTCTTCACCGAACAGTTCCTCTCCTCCACCGAGTTTTCCTGGACAGAGGGAGATTCTCGTCCCCGCCCGCACTCCCTCCCGCCACGTCTGCCGCCGCTTACCTCCAACCGCTGCTCCAACGGGTGAGTGGGCCTCGCACTCCCACAATGCGCAGCGCCACCCGCCACGATCCCGTGGTGCCCCGCGCAACGTCCTCTTCCCACCCCCCCCGGCACGTGGTGCCGTCGCCCTGACCCCCCGGCACGTGGTGCCGTCGCACTGACCCCCCGGCACGTGGTGCCGTCGCCCAGACCGCCCGGCACGTGGTGCCGTCGCCCAGACCCCCCGGCACGTGGTGCCGTCGCCCAGACCCCCCCCCCCAGATAGAATGGAGCGGCTAGGCTTGTATACTCTGGAATTTCAGAGGAGTAGGACAATGAAATTCTTGCTTGCTGCAGCACATAGATTATTATGTAATCAACGTGTATGTAAGCATAAATACAAAACAGTTCAGTGTGTCTATGTAGCGTAGACACGTAAATAAGCATTTAAAGTGCAATAGGTGGTCACAGTTCAGTGTCTGTTTGTTGGTGAGTTTAATAGCCTGGTGGCTGTGGGGAAGAAGCTGTTCCTGAAACTGGATGTGCCAGATTTCAGGCTCCTGTACCTTCTCCTTGATGGCAGCAGAGAGATGAGTGTGTGGCCAGGATGGTGTGGGTCCTTGATGATGTTGGCAGCCTTTTTGAGGCAGCGACTGCCATAGATCCCTTCGATGGTGGGGAGGTCAGAGCCGATGATGGACTGGGTAGTGGTCACAACTTTCAGCATTCTTTTCCGCTCCTTTAGAAGGATAAAAGGGGATCATACTGAAACATATAAATTATTAAGGGTTTGGACATGCTAGAGGCAGGAAACATGTTCCCGATGTTGGGGGAGTCCAGAACCATGGGCCACAGTTTAAGAATAAGTGGTAGCCATTTAGAACGGAGATGAGGAAATACTTTTTCTCACAGAGAGTTGTGAGTCTGTGGAATTCTCTGCCTCAGAGGTCTGTGGAGGCTGGTTCTCTGTGTGAGGGATAAAGTGATTAAACCCCATTAAAGTAAGGAGTTTTAAAGAGAATTTTTGAGAAAAGCAACGGAGACCCCATGCAAAGTTAGCAGTGTCCCCCTATGAAATGTTGTTTGGGTTACCTTATTTGGGAAAGATAGAAGGAATACCCACCATAGAGGGCAGTGATGTATTCTTAAGGAACTATTTACTGGCAGTATCTCGTTCCCTTACAGAATTAAAAGCTAAAGGTCTATTGGCTCAAAGACCACCACTCGACTTTCCGATACATGCTGTAAAGGCCGGCGGCTGGGTACTGGTCAAGAATTGGAAGGAGGAGAAACTCCAGCCCAGGTGGACCGGCCCATACCTAGTATTACTGACAACCGAGACAGCAGTACGAACAAAAGAAAAAGGGTGGACCCACGCAATCCGGGTTAAAGGACCCATTGATCCACCCGCCCCTGATGAGGAGGAACAGTGGATGGTGAAGCCAGGAAACAAACCCCTAACAGTAATTTAAAAAAAAATAAAAATTGAATGTATAACTGACAGTATGAAGGGAGCAGTCGTGGTATTGTTTGCTTTGTATATAATTGTGGTAAAAAGTATTAATAATTGTGATAAATGTTATCATCCTATCAGATATGGAGGGCGGATAACCAGATCATTTACCTATCATTCCCATGTGAACGATGCATGCTATAACGTGAGGACAAGAACAATTTGTGAAGAGGGGGGAAAGAAGTATTTGATGATAGGGAATAGGGGGTATATAGGGAGGTTTGGGTACGTTACCTGCCCAAAGGGGGAGAGATGGGTTTGTGTAACCAAGGCAGGACAGTTAGGTTTCCCTTTTCAGATCGTAAAATGGGCAATAGATAAGATGAAAGAGGAAGTAATAAAAGAGTTTACAGAAGTAGTAGTCACTAAGCCTCCCCCTCCCTCACCTACTCAGCCTCAATTGCACCAGACACTGTACGAAGAGATAAAGAAGCAGATTGAGATCCCTGAAGGAGAAAAAAACCTGGTTGTGGACTTGGCCCTCCGGATAGCTGGAATCCTGAATGTGACTGACTGCTGGGTCTGTGGCGGACCACTGATGAGCTCACGTTGGCCGTGGAGAGGATCCATTATTGAAGTATGGGACCTGATGGAGTGGAACCTGACAGTTGGACAAGACCGAGATCCCCAGGCATGGGTCCTGACAGACGCTCCGGTAGGGACTGAGTGTATCGCTAGGCCCTGGGCAAAGGATGCCGTCCTAGTAGGCAGCAGCCCCTGCCAGCGCATCGTCACCCAGTGGCCGAATCAGTCCCGAGTGTGGTGGCCAGAAGAGCCTAAATGGTATCCAACTAAGAAATACGGGAAAAACTGCACTATCTGGGTGAAGACTGATGGAATGGAATCGACTGGACTATGGAACTGCACCGGGAACAACACTTATCAAGGAATCCCAGTGTAGCGAGATATATGGAACAAGGTTGCCTCTAGTGGACCGGCCCCTGAAGGACTGTTATGGATATGCGGATACAAGGCATACTCGGTGTTACCGATAAATTGGAGTGGGACTTGTTTTATTGGACTGGTACAACCTGGATTTTTCCTGTTAAACACCGAAGAAGGCCGGTCGTTAGGAACACCTGTATTTGATGACCTATATCGGAAAAAGAGGAAAATAGACATTGGAGAATGGAAAGATGATGAATGGCCACCAGCAAGAATCATCTCATACTACGGACCAGCCACTTGGGCACAGGATGGATCCTGGGGCTACCGAACACCAGTATACATGTTAAACTGGATCATAAGGCTTCAGGCAGTACTGGAGGTAATTACCAACCAAACTGCGGGGGCACTGGAGATGCTGGCAAAGCAGCAGACACAGATGAGAGCAGCGATATACCAGAACAGGTTAGCCCTAGATTACCTCCTGGCAGAAGAAGGAGGGGTATGCGGGAAATTCAACCTCTCTAATTGCTGTTTGAACATCGATGATAATGGACAGGCAGTGATGGACATATCAGAAGGGATCCGTAAGTTGGCACATGTTCCAATACAAAAATTCGATTATGGGAACCCAATGGTGGGATTCCATCCTCGGAGGAACATGGTGGAGAACGGTGGGACTCGTGTTTCTATGTGCAGTGGCTGGACTGATCTTTATCCCCTGTTGCATCCCTTGTTTTAGGGAACTTATTACCAGAAGTATAAGTCAGATGCAGGCTGTAGTCATGCCTATGGGAGAGAAAGGGGAAATACAGAAAATAATGATAATGCGGCCAGGGGAAGTCCATGATCTACAGGAAAAGAAGGTTAGGACAATGTTATGTCAATTCGAGTTGAGGGAACTTGAAATGGGGGTTTAATCAGTATATGCGTAGCAAAAGAAAAAGGGATTGTGAGGGATAAAGTGATTAAACCCCATTAAAGTAAGGAGTTTTAAAGAGAATTTGAACTGAGAGGGGCCGGAGAGAGGGTTCTGACACAGCTGTGTCTAAAGGTTACCAGACCCATCCTTGAGTCCTTGAGTAAGAAGTAATAGCATTGTATAGCGGTAGAAGGGAGTGATGTAGAGAGATCCCTATCAGTGGAATGGAGTGATAGATGGGACCCTTGTCACTATAGCTTAGCTTTAGTACTGATATAGGGGAACTGAGAGGGTTCACTAGGAGGTGAGTAAAACTAGGGTAGGTCATGAGCAACTGAGCATGCTTAATAGAATAAATGAATATTACAACACACCCCTGGTCAAGAAACTGCTCATTACCATGAACATGTTTGAACATGCGATGTATGATATGGGAGGTACAAGAGGATGTACGGGGGGATGTACCTACAGATTGTGCACCTCAGACCCTGATTGGAGAAGGGTCCGGAGGGGAGGTTGAATGTAAAATTCTGTGTATAAAGGGGGATGACTTCTTTGGCTTCGGTGTGTCTCGACTTGGAGAGGCACCCGGGTCTGCAGATTCGTGAGGAATAAAGAAACTCTTGCTTCCAAGATTTAGTCTTTGAGCAGTGATTGTGAGCACAAAGCGTATCTCACATCTGGATGCTTTCAAGGGAGAGCTCTTAAAGATAGCGGAGTCAAGGGATATGGGGAGAAGGCAAGAACGGGGTACTGATTGTGGATGATCAGCCATGATCACATTGAATGGCGATGCTGGCTCGAAGGGCCAAATGGTCTACTCCTGCATCTATTGTCTATTGTCACCTATTCCTTCTCCAGTCCCGCTGAGTTACTACAGCGGAAACTATAGGCCGGTAGACTGACTTTGGTGGTTGGTAAGATTTTAGAGTCAATAATAAAGGATGAGATTTCGCTGTACTTGGAAGTTCATGATAAAATAACCCGATGTCAGCATGGTTTTGTGAAGGGAAGATCTTGCCTGATCAATCTGCTGGAGTTCTTTGTGGAAGTTAATAGCAGGACAGACAGTGGGTGGGAGCTGTAGATGTTGTGTACCTAGATTTTCAGAAGGTCTTTGATAAGGTGCCGCTTGTCAGGCTGCTGGGGAAAATGTGAGCCTATGGTATTCAAGGGATACTAGCATGAATAGCAAAGAGTTTTTCCGGTTGGCTGCTAGTGACAAGTGGAGTTCCACAAGGGTCGGTGCTGGGGCCGCTTCTCTTCACATTGTATCTTAATGCTTTGGATAAGGGGATTGAAGGCTTTGTAGCCAAGTTTGCAGATGATGCTAAGATAGGTGGATCGGCAGGCATTTTTCAAGGAAGCGAGCACTCTGTAGGAGGACTTGGACATGTTAGGTTAGTGGACAGACAAGTGGCAGATGAAATTCAGTATAGCAAAGTGTGGAGTCATGCATTTTGGTAATAAGAATAAGGGTGTAGATTATTTTCTAAATGGGGAGAGAATCCAGAAATTGAAGGGCAAAGGGACTTGGGAGTGCTTGTGCAGGACTCCCAAAAAGTTAATTTGCAAGTCGAATCGGTAGTAAGGAAGGCAAATTCAATGTTTGCATTTATATCAAGAGAACTGGAATACAAAAACAGAGATGTAATGCTGAGGCTCTATAAGGCGCTAGTCAGACCGCATTTGGAGTAAATGGAGTAGTGAGCAAATTTGGACCCCATATTCGAGGAAAGATGTGCTGGCTCTGGAGAGGGTTCAGAGGAGGTTTAAAAGAATTATTGCAGGAATGAATGGGTTAGCATATGATGAGCATTTGACAACACTGGGCCTCTACTCGCTGGAGTTTAGAAAGTTGAAGGAGGGACCTTATTGAAACTTACAAAATAATGAAAGGCATAGATAGAGTGGATGTGGAGAGGCTGTTTCCACTGGTGGGAGAGTCTAGGAACCGAGGTCATAGCCTCCGAAATAAAGGGTGCTCTTTTATAAAGGAGGTGAGGAAGAACTTCTTTAGTCAGAGGGTAGTTCATCTGTGGAACTCATTGCCACGGAGGGCTATGGAGCTAAAGTCGGTGGATATTTTATAAGGCAGAGATAAACAAATCCTTCATTGGAACTGGTGTCAAGGGTTATCGGGAGAAAACAGGAAAATGGGTTTAGGAGGCAGAGATCTGCCATGATTGAATGGCAGAGTAAACTCAATGGGCCGAATGGCCTAATTCTACTCCTATAACTTATGAACTAGTGTGAACGGGTGATCGATGGCCGGCGTGGACTCAGTAGTTTCCATGCTGTATCTAAATAAACTAATGCATTGAGATTAGTTTCAATCAGCACTTGGTTTGCAAATAGGGCAGCGACAACTGACTTTATCTGTTGCAACACATTAAAAGTCGAGAGAGGCCAGGGGATAGAAACTCTGGTCACCAGGACACTAAGTGGGCTAAAACTGGGATATGACTAATACTAGCAATGTTACAGAATTTTGAGATTTTAAAAATCAAGTCGGCAATTTATCCCATCAGATAAAAGAAGTTTAATTTGACACATAATTTACTTTCATATCTTCAGTATTAAAAATATGATGGCCATTTTCATACTCGGGAATTAACATCTTGTTCCCTATTGCTTTTCCATTGACTTAACACAACAACTGTGATCAAGGACAGTAAAAAGCCCGTAACTTTCTTAAAAATTAAGAGAACTGAAATAAATGTTCAGTTATTATAGATTGAAGCATTCTGAAACAAATATGAAAGAATCTTGCTTGGATGACATGAAATTAAAGCATATAATTAGTTAGTTACCGAATTGTAGCTAATCTTATTTCCAAGATGGCGTCGCGTACACAACGCGAGGCTCTGTGTCTCCGTAGTTTTAGCAATTTTTTTAAAATTTCTGTTAATAATTAACCTAGTTTTCGTCCGGTGCGCTCTAGCGAGGACTGTGTACGGCCGTCAGGAGCTACTGGTGCTCAGCCGTCTTCATATACTGAGCCCCAGAAGCGACTCTCACCTGCCGCCGGAGATCGCCAGGACACCGGGGTCTAGCGGGCCAGCTCTCCCGACAGGAAGTGCCCGGAGGCGGCGCAGGGACCGCAAACAAAGACGTGGGAAGCGCGGAGGCTGTCGAGCTAGGCTGAGATCAAACCCGCACCAGCCAGCTCTGCCCAGCATTTTCTTCGCGAATGTCCGGTCCCTGGTGAGTAAGATCGACGAACTGCGGCTGCGGATCACCACACACAAACGGATCGCCGACTGCAACGCCATGGTCTTCACAGAAACATGGCTCACCGACAACATCCCGAACAACACCATCGAGCTGGAGGGGCGTGCTGTCTTCAGGGCCGATAGAACAGCGGAGGACTCCGGTAAGACCAAGGGTGGCGGACTGTGCATTTATGTGAATAACTCATGGTGTACAGATGCTGTCAGGATTGGTAGTCACTGCTCTGCTGACCTGGAATACCTGATGATAAAGTGCAGGCCCTTCTATCTGCCCAGGGAATTTACATCTATTGTTATCACTGCAGTATATGTACCCCCAGACGCTAATGCCAAGCTAGCAATGGAGGAGCTGCAAGATGCTGTAAGCAAACAACTAGCTGCACACCCAGAGGGGGCTTTTATTGTTGCAGGTGATTTTAACCACTCTAACCTCAAAACTGTACTCCCCAGATTCCACCAACATGTCTCCTGCCCAACCAGAGGAAACAAGACTCTGGACCTAGTTTACACAAACATTACTGAAGCATACAAAGCCCTCCCCCTCCCCCACCTGGGACAGTCTGACCACCTCTCTCTGTTCCTACTCCCCAAATACACACCTCTGATCAGACGCGTGAAACCTGCCGTGAGGACAGTGAAGGTTTGGCCTGAGGGGGCTGTCTCTGTCTTACAGGAACAGTTTCAGCAAACAGACTGGAGTCTGTTTGCCACTCAGGCCACCTTCAACTCCCAAGTGGACATCAACTCATACACCTCAACCGTTCTGGACTATATAAAATTCTGTACGGACAACGTCACTACCCACAAAGAGATAAAGACCTACCCTAACCAGAAGCCATGGATGAGCAGGGAGGTCAGACTCCTGCTGAAGGCTCGCGACGCCGCTTTTAAATCTGGCTACGCTGAGGGATACAGCTCATCCAGGGCCAATCTGAAAAAGGGAATCAGGAATGCTAAACTCAATCACAAACGGCGGATCGAGAAGCATTTCCGAAACAACTCTGACCCCAGGCGCATGTGGCAAGGAATAAAATCCATTGCCGATTACCATAAAGTCAACACCCCCCCCAGACAATGCCTCCCTTCCTGACGAGCTAAACCATTTCTACGCCCGCTTTGACCGGGACAACAAACCTCCAGCCATCAAAGTTGCTCCACCCCCGCGTGAACAACCCCTCAGTCTCTCCACCTCTGCTGTACAAGATGCACTGAGCAAGGTGAATGAGCACAAAGCTGCCGGCCCCGATGGCATCCCCGGGCGGGTGCTCAGGGCATGTGCTGGACAACTATCCCCGGTCCTCACTGACATTTTCAATCTGTCACTGGCCCAGGGTGTCGTCCCCACTTGCCTCAAGACATCTACCATTGTGCCAGTGCCCAAACAATCAGCGACAGGGAGTCTCAACGATTTCCGGCCAGTGGCACTCACCCCTGTCATAGCCAAGTGCTTCGAGCGGTTGATCTTGGCTCACCTCAAAGCCAGCCTCCCCCCCACACTGGACCCCCATCAGTTTGCTTACTGGACCAACAGGTCAACAGAGGACGCCATATCGGCGGCCCTTCACTCTGCCCTGACCCACCTGGACAGCAATAACACCTACATCAGGTTGCTGTTCATTGACTTCAGCTCCGCCTTTAACACTGTCATACCCGCTAGCGTGATCACCAAACTCAGCGGTCTTGGCATCTCAACTTCCCTCTGCAACTGGATAATGGACTTCCTCACTAACAGACCACAGTCTGTTAGGATCAACAACCTCACCTCCTCCACTATAACACTGAACACTGGCGTGCCACAGGGCTGTGTGCTCAGCCCTCTCCTCTACTCCCTCTTCACCCATGACTGCATCCCTAAGTACGGCTCCAACGCCATCATAAAATTTGCCGACGACACCACGGTGGTAGGACTGATCAGCGATAACGACGAGTCAGCCTACAGGGAGGAGGTCCAGCACCTGACAACCTGGTGTGCCGATAATAACCTCGTCCTCAACTCCCAGAAGACGAAGGAAATCATTGTCGACTTCAGGAAGATCAGAGGGGGCAGACACACCCCCATCCATATAAACGGGACTGAGGTGGAGAGGGTCTCCAACTACAAATTCCTCGGGGTACACATCTCGGAGGATCTGTCCTGGTCCCTCAACACCTCTAAGCTGATCAAAAAGGCGCAGCAGCGCCTTTACTTCCTGAGGAGGCTCAAAAAGGCCCACTTGTCCCCCCCGATCCTGACCAACTTCTACCGATGCACCATTGAAAGCATCCTGACCACCTGCTTTACGGTATGGTACAGCAGTTGCACCATAGCTGACAGGAAGGCACTACAACGGGTGGTGAAAACCGCCCAGCACATCATCTGTGCCCCACTCCCTACCATGGATGCCCTCCACCGAAAACGGTGCCTGAGTCGGGCTGGGAAGATCATCAAGGACCCCTCCCACCCTAACCATGGACTGTTTTCCCTCCTACCATCGGGGAGGCGGTACAGGAGCCTCAGGTCCCGCACCAGCAGGATGAGGAGTAGCTTCTACAATAACACCATCGCACTGCTGAACTCAGAGTCCCGCCGATAGATTCCCACATCTGTATTTATTTATCTGTACTTATCTGTATATTGCTATCACTTCGTGCTGTCACAAAACTGCATTTCGTTGTACCAATACTTGTATATGTACAATGACATTAAAGTTGAATTGAATTGAATTGAATTGAATTGAATTACAAAATTCAATTACTAGATCTAAACATCTATCTACTACTTAAGAAAAAAGTAACATTTTTAAATAGCCTAAGTGTTCAAATAACATTCACACAAGAATTCACAATAGAACATGATTTTTAAATCTCATTGTCATGAATTTATAGGCAAATAGAAGGAATTTAATGTTTAATTCCCATAAATTAATGGGCATTTAAATCAGCTTGCGAGTGTGTTTTTGTGGAACGCGATCAATTGGAACGTTGCGGTTGCGGTGAATTTAAACCCCATATCGACAGGAAAAACATTGCCGATTCGTATGGGGAACAAATCACCGTTTCGCAACATAAAATGTAGATTAAAGGCATCTTAAAAAGCACTTTTATACATAAAATAAACGGCTTTCATTTACCTGTCCCGTACATGAAATCCGTCCCCGTTGTCGGCGTTGACGGCTTTAGAAACTGATTTTTAAATTACTCCAGCGGTGAACTTGTTGGGCGATTTAAAAAAAAAAAAAAAAGAAAATTTCACAGAACGGCAGTCGTAACAATTCTTCAGCAAAAGCTTGCACTCCAAGTAAAAAATATTTAGGACAGGTAGGAGAAACACCAAATTTTAACCCCGCCTCCCCCCTCAAAGGCGCCAAAGTCGCGCACACGGCCGGTGGCAGAACTGCAGCGCCGCTGAAGGTAAGTTTTGTAACATACCTACTAATACTCAAGGAGATTGTATGGCACATTGTCCTATTTACAATCTCCTCCCTTGCAAGCCAATTTGCAGTAACCAGGATATCTTTAACCAAAGCCCAGGGTTTGTTTAGCTTATCACAGAATTGTGCAGCACAGAAAATGTAGTTAACATAGAAGAGTACAGCACATGTCTTACTGAACATGATGCCAAGTTAAATTGATCTCCTCTGCCTGCACGTGATCCATTCCCCTCCACCATGTCCATGTACCTCTATCAGAATTTGGAAACAAATGTGCACAAAGTTGGAGGCAGGAGGTATATCTGTTCCTCGAAATGCCAGAATTTGAAATTGAATGTAACAAATGAGCCACTTAAGACACACGGCATGAAGATTCTGAAAAATTACATTGTGAATTACCGTAGGAATCATAGACATCCGTCACATTTGCAGTGGATTTTAAAATGACCTGAGGCCGCTTGCAGTTTCCAAAGGGAACAAACGTGGATCCTCCCACACAACAGCCTGGGATGTTTTGTTTGAAAAGCACCAATTGCTCACAAACAAACAGTTAGCTAGTCAGAGTCATACAGCATGGAAATAAACCCTTCGGCCACACACCGGCCAATAAGTCCCATCTACACTAGTCTCACCTGCCTGCATTTGGACCAATTCCTCTAAACCTGTCCTATACATGTACCTTTCTTAAGCGTAATGATAGTACCAGCTTCAACTACCTCATTTCATACACCCACCACCCTTTGTGTAAAAAAAGCTACCCCTCAGATTCCTATTAAATCTTTCCCCCCTCACTTTAAACCTGTGTCCTCTGGTTCTTGATTCCTCTATGGGCAAAAGTCTGCGTTTACCCAATCTATTCTTCTCATAATTTTGTAAACCTCTATAAGATCACCTTTCATCCTTCTGCGCTCCATGGAATAAAGTCCTAGCCTGCTCAACCTCTTACTATAGCTCAGACCCTTGAGTTTTGGCAATCCTTGTAAATCTTTGCAGCCTTTCCAACTTGACAACATATTGATAATAAAACTGAATACAATAATCTAAATGTGGCCTCATCAATATCATATACAACTGCAACATGGCCTCCCGACATCTATACTCAATATGTAGGAAGGAACTGCATATGCAAGTTTAATCTGAAGATCGACACAAAAAGCTGGAGTAACATCCTCTGACTAATGAAGGCCAATGTGACCACCATATCTACCTGACACCACTATTTACCTCTGCTCCTAGATCGCTCTGCTCTACAACACTGCCCTGAGCCTGACCATTCACATAGGTCTTGCCCAATTAAAACTTCCCAAAATGCAACACCTCGCATTTCTCCATTAAATTCCATCAACCATTCCTCAGCCCACCTGGCCAGCCCATCAAGATCCTGCTGCAATTTTTGATAACCATCTTCACAATCGACAATATCACCCACTTTTGTGTCATCTGCAAGCATGCTAATCATGCCAAATACATTATCGACGTACATACATATGCATCAATAATTTGGATGACAAACAGCGGTGGGCCCACCAGCAAATTCCTTGTACGTGAATACTTGGCCAATAAACTTATTCATTTATTCATTCATTCACCGACGTCTGCGGCACACCACTAGTCACAGGCCTCCAGTCCGAGAAACAATCTTCCATCATCACCCTCTGCTTTCTTTCATGAAGAGACTTTTCAATCCATATCATGCAAGAAGGAACTGCAGATGCTGGTTTAAACCGAAGACACAAAAAGCTGGGGTAACTCAGCAGGACAGGCAGCATCTCTGGAAAGAAGGAATGGGTGATGTTTCTTGTCGAGACCCTTCTTCAGACTGATTATGGATTAGGGAAACGAGAGATATAGAACAATGAATAAAATAAATGTAAAAAAGCAACAATGATAAAGGAAACAGGCCATTGTTAGCCATTGTTCATTGTTGAAAACAAGAAGCTGGTATGACGGGTGGGGGAGGGATAGAGAGAGAGAGAGAGGGAATGCCGGAGCTACCTGAAGTTAACTAAATCAATATTCATACCACTGGGCTGTAAGCTGCCCAAGCGAATTATGAGATGCTGTTCCTCCAATTTGCGTTTAGCCTCACTCTGACAATGGAGGAGATCGAGGACCGAAAGGTCTGTGTAGGAATCTGAAGGAGAATTAAAATGTCCGGTAACTAGGAGATCAGGTAGGTTCAGACGGACTGAGTGAAGGTGTTCCGCGAAACGATCGCCCAGTCCATATTTGGTCTCGCCGATGTATAAGAGTCCACATCTTGAACAATGGATACAATGGATGATGTTGGAGGAGGTGAAAGTGAACCTCTATAGAGACTCCAACCCCAAGCACCTTCTGATCTGGAGAATCTCCTGCCTGGATCCCCTAGGAAACTGGAGACTGCAAACTCATGTGCGCGAAGCGCACATCACGAGCGCGAAGCGCGAAGTCCCTTGCGGCTCTAGGGTTCTAGATGCTCTCTGGTGCTATTTTAGGCTTATTTTTGAGACACAAAGCCAGGGCGGGAGAAATTAAATCTCAAGCGGGAGAGCGGGAGATTTTGCGAAAATGGCCTTTCGGCGGGAGATCTCCCGCCGAAAGCGGGAGAGTTGGAGTCACTGCCTCTACCTAACCTGAAACATCTGGACAGAGTCGAGGGAGCAGGTATAGGGACAGGTGTAGCATCTTCTGCAGTTGCAGAAGGTACCTGGGGAGGGGGTGGTTTGGGTGGGAAGGGATGAGTTAACTAGGGAGTTGCGTAGGGAATGGTTTCTGCAGAAGGCGGAAAGTGGTGGAGATGGGAAAATGTGACTAGTGTTGGGATCCCATTGGAGGTGGTGGAAATTTCGAAGGGTTGTGTGTTGTATGTGATGGCTGATGGGGTGAAAGGTAAGGATATGGAAACATAGAAAATAGGTGCAGGAGTAGGCCATTCGGCCTTTCAAGCCTGCACTGCCATTCAATATGATCATGGCTGATCATCCCACTCAGTATCCTGTACCTGCCTTCTCTCCATACCCCCTGATCCCTTTAGCCACAAGGGCCACATCTAACTCCCTCTTAAATATAGCCAATGAACTGGCCTCAACTACCTTCTGTGGCAGAGAATTCCACAGATTCACCACTCTCTGTGTGAAAAATTATTTTCTCATCTCGGTCCTAAAAGACTTCCCCCTTATCCTTAAACTGTGAACCCTTGTTCTCGACTTCCCCAACATCGGGAACAATCTTACTGCATCTAGCCTGTCCAGCCCCTTAAGAATTTTGTAAGTCTCTATAAGATCCCCCCTCAATCTTCTAAATTCCAGCGAGTACAAGCCTAGTCTATCCAGTCTTTCTTCATATGGAAGTCCTGCCATCCCAGGAATCAGTCTGGTGAACCTTCTCTATACTCCCTCTATGGCAAGATTGTATTTTCTCAGATTAGGAGACCAAAACTGTACGCAATACTCCAGGTGTGGTCTCACCAAGACCCTGTACAACTGCGGTAGAACCTCCCTGCTCCTGTACTCAAATCCTTTTGCTATGAATGCTAACATATCATTAGCTTTCTTCACTGCCTGCTGCACCTGCATGCCTACTTTCAATGACTGGTGTACCATGACACCCAGGTCTCGTTGCATCTCCCCTTTTCCTAATCGGCCACCATTCAGATAATAGTCTACTTTCCTGTTTTTGCCACCAAAGTGGATAACCTCACATTTATCCACATGATACTGCATCTGCCATGCATTTGCCCACTCACCCAACCTATCCAAGTCACCTTGCAGCCTCCTAGCATCCTCCTCACAGCTACTAACACTGCCCCCCAGCTTCGTGTCATCCACAAACTTGGAGATGTTGCATTCAATTCCCTCATCCAGATCATTAACATATATTGTAAATAGCTGGGTTCCCAGCACTGAGCCTTGTGGTACCCCACTAGTTACTGCCTGCCATTCTGTAAAGGACCCGTTTACTCCTACTCTTTGCTTCCTGTCTGCCAGCCAGTTCTCTATCCACATCAACACTGAACCCCCAATACCGTGTGTGTTAAGTTTCTGTACTAATCTCTTAGTACTAAGGACTCTCTTAGGACTAAGGGGACTGTCTCTGTTGCGACTAGGGGAGGGGGAGCAAGGGCGGAGCTGCGGGGTACCGAGGACACAGGAATGAGGGCCTCATCGATGATGGAGAAGGGGAACCGCCGTTCACTAAAGAATGAGGACATCTCACCTGATTTGGAACACAGCTAATCTTGGCTGTAGATGCAGCGTGGATGGAGGAATTGGGTGTAGGGCATAGTGTCTTTGCAGGAAGCAAGGTGGGAAGAAATATTGTCGAGATAGTTGTGGGTCAGTGGGTTTGTAATAGATGTCAGTCGATGGTCCATTTCCTGTGATGGAGACGGTGGGATCAAAAAATGGGGAGGGAGGTGTAGGAAATGGTCCTAAATTGAGTGCAGGATGCAAATTGGTAGTGAAGTTGATGAAGTCCATGAGGTCTGCTTGGGTGCAAGAGGTAGCACCGATGCAGTCGTCAACAGGCATGGAAATCGCTATCAAAACATGGGGGGGGGGGGGTGGGGGACACAATTTCTTGACGGCCGCGCGCGCACATGCGCACGCATGCGAGGCTTCGGCCATGGGCCCATGGACCCATGGACGGTAACGTCGGATGCTGGCCTTGTTGGTGACCGACTCCAAACTCCAGCAACAGCAGCTTCATCCGCCCCAAATCGTGGGGCCTGAATCGGCCCATTCATGGGACCTTTCATGGGCCGGCGGCGGCTTCAACAGCGGGAGCCTCCATGCAGCAGTTTGATTTTAAGCCGCGCCAGGCACTGAAAGGCCCCGCGAACGGGCCGATTCAGCCCTTAGAAAGCGTCTGATAAAGTCCGGATTACAAAACATGGGGAGGGATTGTCCCCCACCTCTCAAAGCATGGGGGAGGGGAAATGTGTGTCCCCCGCCCCGCCCCCCCCACCAGGATTTCCGCCCATGGTCGTTAATGTGACGGGGATAGGGCCAGTGTACGCCTGGAACAGGTATTGTTCAACGTACCCTACAAAGAGGCAGGCATAGCGGAGTAGCAAGATGGATTCAACAGTGGCTGAATGGGAGATGTCAGAGAGTAATGGTGGATGGCTGTTTGTCAGGTTGGAAGCCGGTGACCAGTGGGGTGCCTCAGGGATCTGTGTTGGGTCCACTGTTGTTTGTCATGTACATCAATGATCTGGATGATGGGGTGGAAAATTGGATAAGTAAGTATGCAGATGATACTAAGATAGGTGGTGTTGTGGAAAATGAAGTAGATTTTCAAAGTCTACAGAGAGATTTGGGCCATTTGGAAAAGTGGGCTGAAAGATGGCAGATGGAGTTTAATGCTGATAAGTGTGAAGTGCTACATCTTGGCAGGACAAATCAAAATAGGACGTACATGGTAAATGGTAGGGAATTGAGGAATGCTGTGGAACAGAGGGATCTAGGAATAACTGTGCATAGTTCCCTGAAGGTGGAATCGCATGTAAATAGGGTGGTAAAGAAAGCCTTTGGTGTGTGCTGGCCTTTATAAATCAGAGCATTGAATATAGGAGTAGGGAAGTAATGTTAAAATTGTACAAGGCATTGGTAAGACCAATTCTGGAGTATGGTGTACAATTTTGGTTGCCTAGTTATAGGAAGGATGTCAACAAAATAGAGAGAGTACAGAGGAGATTTACTAGAATGTTGCCAGGGTTCCAGCAACTATGTTACAGAGAAAGGTTGAACAAGTTAGGTCTTTATTCTTTGGAGCGCAGAAGGTTATGGGGGGACTTGATTGAGGTCTTTAAAATGATGAAAGGGATAGACAGAGTTGACGTGGATACGTTTTTCCCATTGAGGGTAGGGAAGATTCAAACAAGAGGGCATGACATGAGAATTAAGGGACAGAGGTTTCGGGGTAACGTGAGGGGGAACTTCTTTACTCAGAGGGTGGTAGCTGTGTGGAATGAGCTTCCAGCAGAAGTGGTGGAGGCAGGATCGATTTTAACATTTAAAAGTAAAGTGGATAGGTATATGGATGTGAAGGGAATGGAGGGGTATGGTCTGAGTGCAGGTAGATGGGACTAGGGTAAAACAAATGGTCGGCACGGACTGGAAGGGCCGAGAGGGCCTGTTTCCGTGCTGTAATTGTTATATGGTTATATGGTTATATCTGGGGCCCATGCGAGTGCCCATAGCTACACCTTGGACTTGGAGGAAGTGCCTGGAGTCAAAGGAGAAGTTGTTAAGGGTGAGGGCCAGCTCCTCTAGGCAGGGTAGAGTGCTAGTAGAGGGAAGTTGGATGGTTCTGTGGTCGAGGAAGAAATGGAGGGCTTTATGGCCTTCCTGGTGGGGGATGGTGTAGAGTAGAGACGAGGGAGTGGGGGCTAGAGCAAAATATGTGCAGAATTCAGCATTAACCCATCATTTTGACTGAAGAACAACAGAAAATATAAAATTCCCACTTCAGTAACAAAAAATCTAAGAAAAACATTTTAAAAATATTTTTACTTAGAGTTTATTCATCTGACAAACTGTTCTAAAATAACCACACAGGTGTCAGTCCAGTCCACTTCATTTTTATTCTTGTGTAGGAAGGAACTGCAGATGCTGGTTTAAATTAAAGATAAGACACAAAATACTGGAGTAACTCAGCGGGACAGGCATCATTTCTGGAGAGAAGGAATGGGTGACATTTTCGGTCGAGACCCTTCTTCAGACTGATGCAGTCTGAAACGTCACCCATTCCTTCTCTCCTGAGATGTTGCCTGTCCCGCTGAGTTGCTCCAGCAGTCTGTGTCTTTCTTCCATTTTCATTCTTGTTGGTTTTAAGATTTTTCGGTCCTAAAACATTGGGTGTCCTCGAACATGTTCTTTAAATGGTCCTCCTGCAACAGAGCAATTAGGAATATTACAAATAGGCATCAGCAACAAAGAGTTTAACACTTGGCAACAGCTGTGATCCAATACGTTATTACATCAGATCAGGGAATGGGAATCTGTCCTTACAGAATTCACAACTCACTAACAAAAAATCTGGGACAGGTAATAAATATTATCTTTTACAAAAGTTATGTGGAAGAAATAAGTAAATTAAAAAAGTTGATTTTTCAGATCACATTTCTTGATGCATGTGCAGATGATTTTACTTTGCATCATGTAAAATCACAATAGTTTAGTTTATTGTCATCTGTACCGAGGCACAGTGAAAAGCTTTTGATGCGTGCGCATATGAGCCGGTTTCTAGGAAGACCATTCTCCACCCCGCAATGCAGGGTTTGCCTGTTTAAAGATGCCTCTGAACAGCTGATTAGAAGCTTGCATCCAGATAAAGTTCATTATAAATTCGCACGGATGCCCTTTTGCTGAGATCGGGCAGGAGGTGTATAATTGGTGGTACATGTTTACTAACGCAATAAGAACGTTCATTCATCTTCAATAGGAAATCATCTCTCCCCGAGCTTGTATCTGATTGTCAGCAACAAGATCAAGCAACAAAGAAAGCACCATCCTCATCAAAACCTCCCCCCCTTCATGCAATAATGTGGGACACATTAAGAGTCGCCTTCACTCGAGCCTCTTAGTTAAATCACTTTTCAAAGCCAGATTTTGCTACTTCACATTTCTTTGCCTGATATCTTGACATAGTTATTATTTGCCAGATATCTTTCTAGTACTGATTGTTCTTATTATTTTTGCTAAAAGGTAGTTCTGGCTTAAACAAAGACATTGAGTTAAATTCTCCACAAATAGCAGAGATGTCATGAAGGAGCAATACGTAGACCACAGTGGACAGACAACAAGTCACGTATTGCATCAAAATAGCAATTTATCATGTTTCCTGTGGCATTGCAAAATAGTGAGGATGGCAAGTAGTTGATTTATGTTAGAATTAATTCGTACTATCAAATGATGAGATGAGTTTTGCTACTTAAGAAAATATTAAATAAGATTGTGCAAACTATTTGGTCAGCCTCCTCATATTTTTCACCAAACTGTACTTACATTAACTGTCCCGCAGTTCCCCATGCAGACTGGTCTATGTGTTCATCAGACTTTCTATAAAGCTGTTATAAGGTTTGTTCACATGGCTAGATTGAGATTGCACCCCTTTGCCATGTTACAGGGTTTTAAAGGGCATGACATTTAATGTACACAGTAACATCTTCATGGTCATTTCCTGGTGCCAAACTTTGACATGTATTCTCCAGATTCAAGATCACACCACTGTTTTGCTGCGTAACCTTCTGCAACTTCTGCCCAAGAGCCAGATTGACAATCTTCATCACCCCTAATAATCACTCTCAAAAGTTTGGAACGTTGTGACCATGAAAGAGTTAGTTATTAATCGATTGTTGTCATATTTAAGCTTTCCTGTTGTAAAAAGCCAATTGTATTGCATGATGGGATTTGGCCAAAATCATCATGACAAGGTTTTTTTTTTAACGTAAATTGAATAGTTCACAGCTCTCTTACAAGTTTTTTTATGTAAGTTGAATGGGTTAATCAGATAAGAAGGGGCCAGAGGATGCCATTGGGATGGCAAAGAGTGAAAAACAACTCCATATTTGGAGGTGGCTGATGGTTCCTGGTACATGACCTCATGCAATTGGTATTAAGTCTGAAGGTATATTAACCCCAATTTTCTGGTATTTCTGTGTGTGTGTTGCCGGTGTATTCAGACATAAAACTGTTGCCTCTGGGTCTCTAGGTCCACACCCGTCAGATGTTAAATTATAGCTTTGTATGGTCTTAAGAATTTGTACTTTGTCTATCTTTAAAGTGAACTTTTTCATTGGCGTAGTCGCGCATGTCCTCACTGGGACCACCACCAGATGACTGAGCAGAGGTTACCAGGACTGGAAAGGGAGAAATATGAGTTCTATCGGTCCATTGTAACCGAATCTTTGTCAGAAGTTGGTCCGTTCCCAGCTGAGGTTCTTAGAGATAGACAAAGGTAAGACCAATTGTGTATTGTGTATGTATTTTTACGTATGTATTTTGTGTATATATTTTTAAGAAGGAATTGTGTATGTATTTTAAGAAGGAATTGAGCAGCTTCTCTCTCTCTTTTTTTTCACTCTCTCTATCTACGAAGGGCTCGTCGGACTTGTTGAGACACCCGTGGATTTGTCAGGTTGAGATACAGGGGACGAGGTGCTCGCCTGGCTTGTTGAGACACCCGAGGAGTTGTCGGGTTGAGAAATAAGGGGCGGTGTTGCTTGGTTGAGACACCCGAGGATTTGTCGTGTTGAGATATCAAGGGAATTCTATCTATCTATCTATCTATCTATCTATCTATCTATCTATCTATCTGGAATACTCTGGATAAAAGTGAAGGAGGAACCCCCGTCCAACGTGTGTTATTTGAATCCTAAGTATAATAAGAAATTTAGAATATTAAGTTACAAGCTGACCAAACGGTTAGGAAATGAGAAAAGGTGGAGGGATCCCTTTTCCTGACAAAGCAAAATAAGGGAACATTTGGCGAGGAAATTCAGACTGAATTAAGCATTTCCTGACTAAAGGCAGATGAAGAAGAGGAAGGGAGTAAGGACTGAGGCAGAAGAAGAGAAACAGTATTAAATTCAACATTGAGTTAAAACAACGCATAGTACCCGAGAGGAGATACAGCGGATGGAGAAGATTGGAGTGGGAAGAGAAAAGCAAGAGATGCGAGACTGCTAAGATAGTTAACAGTCGACAGTCTGTACCTTTGTTTAAAAACAAACCTGCCTTCGAGATTTGAATAACTTTTGGCACAGAGCAACAAAACGGCAACCTTGCTTTGCTGAGGCCAGAGAAAGCATGTGGGTCTTTGTCTGTGGAATTTGAAGACCTTATTATGTGTGGCCAGACTTTGAAAAAGGGGAGTCTGATTGGTCGCCACCTCAGTGGGTGTGGCCAGACCTTGAGTGACAGGGAATCTGACTGGATCATGTCCAATCACTACGTCCAGGATCCTGACTGACAGGGAATTGGACCATCCCACCCTGCTGCCTATCATTGTGAAGATTTATGGTAGAAGAAAAAATGCTGTTTTTTTCCAACTTAATTTTCTCATTTCAACAAGTAGGCTTTCACAATTTAAAGAACTTTTTCAACCATGCTTTGATTCTCACTCATGAACTCAACAATGGAAGAAATAAGCTCCGGACCCTACACCAGGTCATACTATCAATGGTTCATCGCAATGGACAAATACTCCTAGAGTGAGAGGCAGGTTTCAGATAATTTTCACATGTTAAATGTACAAACTCCTTACAGACAGCACCAGATAGAACCCGGGTCTCTGGCGCTGTAAGGCAGCAACTCCACCGCCACAACACTGTGCTACTCAAATATCTTGTGAAAGGTGTTAATATATAAAGGTACTTGTACAGCTTCTTGCAGCTCTTTCCAAATGCAGACTACCATGAAGAAGTTATCCTTGAGGTGCCTTGTAAATCTCTCCCCTCTAGTTGTATAATCCTCTACGTTGGAAAAAAGACAGTGAGCATTCACTTTATCTATGGCCCTCATGATCTTATACACCTTAATAAGGTAACCATTCAGCCTCTAACGTTCCAAAGGAAAAGGTCTCAGCCTATAACTCAAGATCACAATCCTGGTACCACCTTAGTGAGTCTCTTCTGCACCTTTTCCAACTTATGGAAATCCTTCCTGTAACTGGGTGATCAGAACTGCACACAATATTCCAAGTGTGGTCTCACCAATGAGAAAATCCCAACTTTTATACACAATACCCATGCCAAATACCTTCATCTGAATGGCCACTTTCAGGGAACATGCACCTGTACTTTCAGATCTCTGTTCTCCAACATACTTCAGGGTTCCACCATTTAGTGTGCAAGTCGTGCCCTGGTTTGACATCCCAAAGCGTCGCTCTGGCAAGATTTAGTGCGCATTTGGGCAAGATCAGATCAAGGGCTGAATACTGTGGGATTGAGTTAAATGTACAAATGCAACAAATAGAGATTTAAACAAAATAGTTGGGGTACGGCCAAGAATTACTGCAGTTAAAAGACCAGAACAAATGTAGAGATTTTGGAAAGGTGCATCTGTAAATAAAAGCTGCTTTCTGCCCATTGAACTTGTCCCTTTTTTGATCTTCCCCTAGCAAACAGAAGTGACTTACCACGGCCTCTGAATGGCTTTAAACTCCAATAGTATGGATGTGACCCCCTCCACTGTTTTGGGGAAACTTTTTTCTTCTTGAAGACATTGATGGGTGTTTTTTTCTTCATTGGTGGAAGAGCGGTCTTACGCCTCACAACCTCGCCTTTCTTTAGTATTTGTTCTGCGAGTTCAGTACCCAGTAGATCAGACGATGTCACATTTGGATAGTCTTGTGGTTTTACAGACATGTGGCCGAATTTGAATAACTGCAACAAATTCTCTGTCTGAAGGTCAGTTAACCAGCGGTGAGTCTGTCCAGCATTTAGAATTGATTGATGACATGAAATTATTGTCGATTGCAGTCTTTCTATCAGCTGTTCTTTAGTGAGAGAATCTAATTCTCCAGACAATTCATCTAATTCATACTTCTGTATGGCTAGTACAATTGGATGTACAATTTCCACTACTTTTGACTGTGCCTTACATAACACTCTCTCTGGTTCACCCAACTGCTTGTCCAAGTCATCATGAGAACTTATAACTTTCTTATCCACCAGGAGTTGAATAAATGCATTATCTATCTTTGGTGTATCAATCTCATACATATCAGGAGACCCAGTAATACTTTGCAAATACTGTCGGTGAGTTTCTAACATTGGAACTTTGAAAGCATATGGTAAGAATCTAAAGCACTCAAGTTCTTTTCCTTCATATGTCTGTGGGCTCCACCTCTTGTCTTTTGTGGGCATATTGCCCTCAAGTGGCACATTGGCCCACTTCAGAAGCTGTGCTGAATGTTTAGCCCGAAGCTCGGCTAAAGTTGGGGTGCTTGTTGGTATTAAAATGTCTTTTGGGTCAGACACATTTTCAGAAGCACAAAACTGCCCAAATAGGGGCACGATGCCACCAGTGCGGTTTGAGTATGGCAACTGAAATGATAATCAATAAAAATGTTATTGTCAACCATTTACTGTTTTGTATTGACTTTCCATTTACCTTAACATTTGATACTTCTAGACATAGACAATAGGTGCAGGAGTAGGCCTTTCAGCCCTTCGAGCCAGCACCGCCATTCAATATGATCATGCAGAGATGCCAACCCTAAATTTAGTTCACAGTAACATTTAACCCATTTGTCCGTAACAAATGGGGTTAAATGCATTTCTCTCCGTAACACTCACCTGGGGTTGTTGCCGGCGGCTATGCGCCTGCGCACTGGTGCAGATCAGCGGGCTGCCGGCGGGCGGGTGCGGCACATGCGCACTTGGCATGGTTGCCGGCGGGTCTGCGCCTGCGCACTGGGTGGGAGGCCCGGTGATGGGGCTGCCGCGAGCGGCCGGCTGGCGGCAAGAAAGTGCCGCTGATCGCGCGGGCCGGCGCCGCCCGGGCTCTGGGCCGGGCGTGGCGTGGCTCGAAATCGCGCCAGGCCCGGCAACCCTCCCCCACTGCGCACGCGCGGCCACTGTGGCCCGGCAACCCTCCCCCACTGCGCAGGCGCGGTCACTAGGGCCCGGCAACCCTCCCCCACTGCGCACGCGCGGTCACTAGGGCCCGGCAACCCTCCCCCACTGCGCACGCGCGGTCACTAGGGCCCGGCAAAATGCCGCTGATCGCGCGGGCTGGCAAACCGGGGACACATGGCGCCGGCGTTCTCACGGGAGGAACACCGGCGCGGCGGTGTTCCGTAACAGCATGTTTGGCTGCCGGAACACCGTAAAAAGTTTATTTCGCCGGGATAAAATACGGCGAATCCGGGACACTTGGCATCTCTGATCATGATAAGGAATGGTTGTCTCAATGCCACAAGTAATCTTTATTTAAGCATACCTCCCATCTTGTTCATTTTCGATCTCACCAGATCATATTACAGGGTTCTAGATAATAAAACCGGTTCCTTTCTTGGCCTATTTTAGTTTCCCAAAACCTCAGGCTATAATTAAGCTTCTGCTGCAACCTGAATGCCAACATTCCATTTACCCTGTCAATCGATTAAAGGTTCATTTATGCCTTTGAGGAAAGACAACATCAACCTTGGCCTGTAGGGAGGAGGAGAACTTCTTCAGCACCTCATATTTCGCTTGGGGAGTATGCATCCTTTGGGCTTGAACATTGAATTTTCTCAATTCTGTTAACCCCTGCTGTCTCCTCCCCCTCCCACCTCTCCCTCAGCCCTCGGGCCCTGGCATTCCCTCTATCTCTATCTCCCTCCCCCACCCTAGTCGCACTAGCTTCTCATTTTCACACCACAAACAGCTTACAATGGCTTGTTCCCTTTATCATCGATACTTTTTTGCATATCTTTCATTCATTGTTCTTTATCTCTCCACATCACCATCTATATCTCTCGTTTCCCTGATCCCTGACCAGTCTGAAGAAGGGTCTCGACCCGAAACGTCGCCTATCTCCTTCGCTCCTTAGATGCTGCTGCACCCGCTGAGTTTCTCCAGCTTTTTGTGTAACCATCAACCTTGGCCTCTCACTTTATCATTGAAACAAAAGAAATGTTAACCAATGACATGAATATTGTAGCCACATTTTCAAAGTGTCAATTCCTGGGATTAGGGTTGAATTTGAAGAATGATGGCGATCGGGGAAGAAAATCCAAGTTTGATGGAATGCAGAGGGGGCACTCAGCTCCTCCACGGTGAAGGACAACTTTCTCGTTACCATCTTTGTCATTACTTTGGCTGGCTTCTCGATTGAATATCAGTTCTGGCTGCCAGTGGATCCTATTTATAACAAAAACATCCCACCCCTCCTTGCAGAACTTGCAGTATAGCGGGAATGAGTATCAGTCTCCGGATTGTAACCATTCCATACCACTAAGGTGCAAAGAGCTGCTCTAGCATATCTCATTATACTTGCTGATAGAGTAACTCAGCGGGACAGGGCAGCATCTCTGGAGAGAAGGAATGGGTGACGTTTCGGGTCACCTCTAGTGCTCCGGGTTTATTCCGTGCAGCTACATTAACACAGTTCTTTGTTTATGTATGGGTAACAATATAAATATTTTTTCCTCTTAACAAACCTTACTTGACATCAAACCAGGTGACCTGGCCACTAAGATCTGATCATCTTCAACATTATTATTTTTTTTAACCAAATCCCAGGACTGTGAGCCATTATCGCATCACTAGATTTACATCTAGATCTAGATTACAAGTTTTACACACTCACTCCTAATCTTCAATCTTCTAATATTTTCAGTTCACATCAATGGGTGATCTACTTTTTCTCTATTATTAATGTCACATATGAAGAGAGTTTAATATAATTGTTGATGCAAATATTGACTGTGCTGCAAGATTGTAACATACCTTCAAGCACAACTTCTTATACTTCTGGCTCAACTCCACTCTGAGGATGTTTCCTTGAATAACAGGTGGTTTTGCTTTGAAAAACCTGACCATGGCTTGGGCGTCTGCACTGTTGCACATCTCCACAAATCCCTTGAAGCATATCACATTGCATTGAATATATGGAAAATCCCAAAGCTTTTTAATATCTTACATCACCAAATACAAGTAACAAAACTGAAGGTAATTAAAGTACATAAATGAAACTACACTGTACCAGTGTCTACCGTGTTTAGACAGTGGGTTAATAAGATTAAAATTGATACGTAGATGATATGGACGGAATACATTAGGTGTGTAGACAATTTATTTCAAGTTTCAAAACCAAATCAGCTCTCGTGAAATTCTAAATCATCTTATTCATTAACTCTGGACTGGCTCCATGCCAGTTTCAAAACTGGCTGTATGAAGGCAGCATTTCCAAAGAATGTTATTCTTATTGTTTCCCAGCTCCTCCACTGAAGGGTTTTAAATTAAGCAACTTAATGTGTTCCCCAGCTAAGCCGGGAGATTGGCACCTGATTAATTGGTGCAAGCCACCCAATCAATATGACCCGCCATGGTGAGATTCTCCCATTCTTAGTTTAGGTGAACAAATTCTGGACACCACAAGTAAATCTGTTGTGCCCTTTATTACTGTGAAATTATTTGAAATAAAACTGATTACCCTCAGTAAAACTCAGTGAGATTTCATAAGAAGACATGATTTGTCTCTTGATTCAATAAAATGGGGGTTGCTATGCGACTTCAATTGTTCAGATATTAGGTGGTAAACATAGAAACACAGAAAATAGGTGCAGGAGTAGGCCATTTGGCCCCTCGAGCCAGCACCACCATTCAATATGATCATGGCTCGTTCAATAAAATCAGTACCCCGTTCCTGCCGTTTCCCCATATCCCTTGATTCCATTAGCCCCAAGAGCTAAATCTAACTGTTAAAGAAGGAACTGCAGATGCTGGAGAATCGAGGGTTACACAAAAAGCTGGAGAAACTCAGCGGAAGAAGGATCTCGACCCGAAACGTCGCCTATCTCCTTCGTTCCTTAGATGCTGCTGCACCCGCTGAGTTTCTCCAGCTTTTTGTGTAAACCCCCCAGCTAAATCTAACTCTTGAATACATCCAGTGAATTGGCCTCCACTGCATTCTGTGGCAGAGAATTCCACAGTTTTTCCTCATCTCAGTCCTAAATGGCCGACCCCTTATATTTAAACCTCCAGCTTGTGGTCCTATCTAAATTCCTGAAAGCCGAAAAGGAGCATTGTTTTTGCGCTGCACTTATTTATTAACTAAAATGTTATTTCAGGTACGTAGATAGTGAATTCATGTATATTTTGACTTAATTCAATAGACATTAGTTGCAGGAATCAGCCATTTGGCCCTTTGAGCCAGCTCCTCCATTCAATGTGATCATGGCTGATCATCCACATTCAGTAACCCGTTCCTGCCTTCTCCCCATATACCTTGACTCCGCTATCTTTAAGCGCTCTTTTCTAACTCTCTCATTTCAGCCAGTCGCTTACCTCTCCCTTTCCTTTAATTAGCACTACTTTACTAATCTTCCCGAAGAGTTCAGCGAGGTGGATTAAATAGGAATGTGTACATCTGCCTGGCACCAAATCACCAACGAAAACTACATGTCCAGGCTCCTCATCACTGTTGCTCTAGAAACAAAGAAAATGTCCAGCAGTCAGAATGATACCTGTACAAATGCAGCCCTGTAATAGAAACATAGACATAGAAACATAGAAAATAGGTGCAGAAGTAGGCCATTCGGCCCTTCGAGCCTGCACCGCCATTCAATATGATCATGGCTGATCATCCAACTCAGTATCCTGTACCTGCCTTCTCTCCATACCCCCCGATCCCTTTAACCACAAGGGCCACACTCCCTCTTAAATATAGCAAATTAACTGGCCTCAACTACCTTCTGTGGCAGAGAATTCCACAGATTCACCACTATCTGTGTGACAAATGATTTTCTCATCTCGGTTCTAAAAGACTTCCCCCTTATCCTTAAACTGTGACCCCTTGTTCACGACTTCCCCAACATCAGGAACAATCTTCCTGCATCTAGCCTGTCCAACCCCTTAAGAATTTTGTACGTTTCTATAAGATCCCCCCTCTCAATCTTCTAAATTCTAGCGAGTACAAGCCGAGTCTATCCAGTCTTTCTTCATATGAAAGTCCTGCCATCCCAGGAATCAGTCTGGTGAACCTTCTCTGTACTCCCTCTATGGCAAGAATGTCTTTCATCAGATTAGGAGACCAAAACTGTACACAATACTCCAGGTGTGGTCTCACCAAGGCCCCGTACAACTGCAGTAGAATCTCCCTGCTCCTATACTCAAATCCTTTTGGATTGAATGCTAACATACCATTAGCTTTCTTCACTGCCTGCTGCACCTGCATGCCTACTTTCAATGACTGGTGTACCATGACACCCAGGTCTCGTTGCATCTCCCCTTTTCCTAATCTGCTACCTTTCAGATAATAGTCTACTTTCTTGTTCTTGCCACCAAAGTAGATAACCTCACATTTATCCACATTATACTGCATTGGCCATGCATTTGCACACTCACCCAACACACCTTGCAGCCTCCTAGCGTCCTCCTCACAGCTAACACTGCCCCACAGCTTCATATCATCTGCAAACTTGGAAATGTTGCATTCAATTCCCTCGTCCAAATCATTAATATATATTGTAAATAGCTGGGATCCCAGCACTGAGCCTTGCGGTACCCCACTAGTCACTGCCTGCCATTCTGAAAAGGACCCGTTTACTCCTACTCTTTGCTTCCTGTCTGCCAACCAGTTCTCTATCCACGTCAATACTGAACCCCCAATACCGTTTGCATACTAATCTCTTATGTGGGACCTTGTCGAAAGCCTTCTGAATGTCCAGACATAACACATCCACTGGTTCTCCCTTATTCACTCTACTAGATACATCCTCGAAAAATTCTATAATATTCGTCAGACATGATTTACCTTTCATAAATCCATGCTGACTATGTCCAATGATTTCACCACTTTCCAAATGTGCTGATATCCCATCTTTAATAACTGACTCTAGCATTTTCCCCACTACCGATGTTAGACTAACTGGTCTGTAATTTCCCATTTTCTCTCTCCCTCCCTTTTTAAAAAGTGGGGTTACATTAGCTACCCTCCAATCCTCAGGAACTACTCCAGAATCTAAAGAGTTTTGAAAAATCATCACTAATGGATCAACTATTTCTGGGGCTACTTCCTTAAGCGCTCTGGGATAGTTCACTATTTCACCCTGGGGATTTATCGGCCTTTAATCCATTCAATTTACCCAACACCACTTCCCGACTAACCTGGATTTCATTCAGTTCCTCCATCTCATTTGAACCCCAATCCCCTGCTATTTCCGGCAGATTATTTATGTCTTCCTTAGTGAAGACAGAACCAAAGTAGTTATTCAATTGGTCTGCCATGTCCTTGTTCCCCATGATCAATTCACCTGTTTCTGACTGTAAGGGACCTACATTTGTTTTAACTAATCTTTTTCTCTTCACATATCTATAAAAACATTTGCAGTCAGTTTTTATGTTCCCTGCCAGTTATCTTTCATAATCTAATTTCCTTTTCCTAATTAAGGCCTTTGTCCTCCTCTGCTGGACTCAGTATTTCTCCCAGTCCTCTGGTAGGCTGCTTTTTCTGGCTAATTTGTATGCTTCATCTTTTGTTTTGATACTATTCCTGATTTCCCTTGTTATCCACGGATGCACTACCTTCCCTGATTTATTTGTTTGCCAATCTGAGATGAACAATTGTTGTGGTTCATCCTTGCAGTCTTTAAATGCCTTCCATTGCATATCCACCGTCAACCCTTTAAGAATCAAGTGCCAGTCCATCTTGGCCAATTCAAGTTTCATACCCTCAAAGTTACCTTTCTTTATGTTCAGAACCCTTGTTTCTGAATTAAGAATGTCACTCTCCATCCTAATGAAGCTCAACCATATTATGGTCACTCTTGCCCAAGGGGCCATGCACAACAAGACTGCTAACTAACCCTTCCTCATTACTCAATACCATGTCTAGAATAGCCTGCTCTCTCGTTGGCTCCTCTACATGTTGGTTTAGAAAACTATCCTGCATACATTCCAAGAAATCCTCTTCCTCAGCACCCCTGCCAATTTGATTCACCTAATCTATATGTAGATTGAAGTCACCCATTATAACTGTTTTACCTTTGTTGCACGCATTTCTAATTTCCTGTTTGATGCCATCCCCAACTCCACTACTACTGTTAGGTGGCCTGTACACAACTAACATATCAATTCCACATCCTCCAAGCTGATGTCCTTCCTTTCTATTGTGTTAATCTCCTCTCTAACCAGCAACGCTACCCCACCTCCTTTTCCTTTCTGTCTATCCCTCCTGAATATTGAATATCCCTGGATGTTCAGCTCCCAGCCTTGGTCACCCTGGAGCCATGTCTCCGTGATCCCAACTATATAACATATAACATATAACAATGAATATATCATATTCATTAATAACTATCTGCACATTCAACTCATCCACCTTATTACGAATGCTGCTTGCATTGAAACACAAAGCCTGCAGGCTTGTTTTTACAACACTTGTTTCCCTTTTTACAACACTCTTACCCCTTATACAATTATTGTTTTTTTGTTAAATATTTTTATTGTAGAAACATATTGATGAAAAATACATTATTTTACATAAATGAAAATACATTATTAGATACTTTCATGATATTAATAATATTAATATTATTATTAATATTAAAATTTAAGACTATATGCTTCTATACACTTTTCTAATTTTTTTATAAGGTAAGAAAAGATAGAGAGAGATAATATAGAAAATATGAAAGCGAATGGAGTGTTAATCATTAATCCGTCATTGGAGATATAGGCATAATTTATTATGTATACTTCTTCATCTATTCTAATATTCAGGCCTCAGTCAAGCCCTCGTACCGAGCCATTATGACCCTGTAAATATTCAATATATGGAGACCATATCTCTCTGAAGAGATCTAACCTGTCCATTAGGACAAGCCTCAATCTCTCCAGATAAAGTGTCTCCGACATTTCTGTATTCCACATTTTGATTGTGGGAGATGTAGGGCCTTTCCAAAATTTTAATATTAATTTTTTCCCAATTATTAAACCGTAATCAATAAAGATTCTTTGATTCGTTGTTATTAATTGGTCTGTTTCCAGTATTCCTAGTATTATTAACTTTGAATCAGGGGTCAAAATTATATTAACAACATTCAAAATTATCCTAAATATTTCTATCCAGAATTTTGTAATTTTTATACAGTTTGTAAATGAATGTGACAGATTAGCTTCTAAATGTTGGCATTTTTCACATATGGGAGATACTTTTGGAAAGATGTTATGTAGTTTAGATTTTGAATAATGTAGTCTATGTAGTTTTTAAACTGTATAAGAGAGTGTTTAGCATTTAACGAACAATGGTGTATATGTTGTAAACTTTCGTCCCATACTTCTGGTCTAATAATTTGGCCTAGTTCATTTTCCCAAGATTGTCTATATATTTCTGTTGATGGGACATCACTTTCCAATAAGATGTTATATATATATATGAAATCATTTTTTCTGTATTTGGATGTTTATTTAAGCATTGATCTAAAATTTCTATCTTTCTATTTCTAAGTTCCTGTGTATTTGCTTTAACATAGTCTCTGATTTGTAAATATCTAAAATAATCTTTAGAGTGTAGTCCATAAATTTGTTGTAAATCTTGAAATGAAAGAGTTTTCCTTATAGAAATCACCCATCTTAATAATTCCCTTGTTTTTCCATTGTAAAAAAGCTTTATCCATCATTGAAGGTTTAAACGTAACGTTATTTACAATGGTAAGAGATAGTGGTATAGATTTTAGTTTTAATGTTTTCTTTATTTGTTTCCAAATACGTATTCCACTTTCTATTATCGGGTTTTCACTATAAGTTTTCTTAGCTAAATTAATATTAGCAAATATTATAGAACTAATTTCAAAAGGAGAACAATCTTCTTTTTCCATATTTAACCAAGTTGGTTGGTTATCTGTTTCTTCTAACCAAAAATTCATATTTTTAATGTTGACTGCCCAGTAATAAAACATAAAATTTGGTAGTGCTAAACCTCCATTTATTTTTGATTTACATAAATGTTTTTTATTTATTCTATGGCTCTTATAATCCCAAATGAAGTTAGTGATTAGGGAGTCCACCTTTTTAAAGAATTGTTTAGGGAGATATATCGGAATTAATTGGAAAAGATATAATAATTGTGGAAGAAAAATCATTTTTATTGTATTAATTTTACCTAACATTGAAATAGGTAGGGTTTTCCAATATAAAATATTCTTATTTAATTTATTCAACAATGGTGGGAAGTTAGATTTAAATAAAGAGTCAAATCTTTTTGTTACGAAAATTCCAAGATATTTAATTTTTTCATTTGTTATCTTAAAAGGGAATTGTTGTAATATGTGTAAGTTATTTACCGTTATTGGCATAAATTCACTTTTATTCCAATTGATACTATATCCTGAGAAGGATCCAAATTCAGTTATTAATTTTAACAAATTTCGGATACTAGTTTCTGGTTTTGTGATGTAAAGTAATACATCATCCGCATATAGGGAGATTTTATTTTTAGTGTCTCTAGTATCGTATCTATATATTTCCGGATGTAATCTCACCCTCTAAGCTAGCGGTTCTATTGCAAGTGCAAACAATAGGGGGGATAAAGGGCAACCTTGTCTACAACCTCGAGATAGATTGAATTTAGTTGATAACATTCGGTTTGTTTTAATTCTAGCTGTCGGATTTGTATATAACAATTTGATCCAGGTAATAAACTTCTCTCCCAGTTTGAAAGCTTCCATAACCGAAAACATATAAGGCCATTCCACTTGATCGAAGGCTTTCTCTGCATCTAACGAAATAACTACTAGATCTTTTTTAATACCTCTTTTCGAATATATAATATTGAATAACCGTCTCAGATTATGTGAAGAATATCGTTTTGGTATAAATCCTGTTTGATCGGGGTTAATTAATTTATTAACAACTGTGCTTAGCCTTTGTGCTAATATTTTGGTTAATATCTTTTGATCAGTATTTAAAAGAGCTATTGCTCTAAATGATCCTGGTTCATCCAAGTCTTTATTTATTTTAGGTATAAGTATTATAGTAGATTCATTTAACGTTTCTGGTAGTTTCTGCTGTGTATATATATGTTCATATAATGATTTCAGACGTGGTACAACCTGATCATAAAATATTTTATAAAATTCCGAGCCAATACCATCTGGTCCCGGTGTTTTACCATTTTTAAAAGATTCTTGGATTTCTTTTATTGAGATATCAGCATTTAGTAATTCTCTATTTTGTAAATCCAACCCTTTCAGGTTACATTTGTTTAGAAATGCTTCTATTCCTATGTTATTTTCTGTTGTTTTAGCAGTGTATTATAATAATGCATAAATCTTTCATTAATATCTTTAGGTTGTGTTAGCAATTCGCCATTATGTGATTTAATCCTATGGATTATTTTTTCGGCTTCCATTTTCCTTAGTTGGCGAGCCAATAATTTTTGAGGTTTATCTCCGAATTCAAACTGTAATTGTTTAGTATGTTGATAAAGTTTTACAACTTGATCTGTATATATTTAATTTAATTTATATTTCAATGCTGCAATTTTATTATGTAATATTATAGCTGGATTCGCTGCATTCTGTATATCTAATTGTTTAAACTCCTTTTCCAAATCTTGTCGATCCTTACGATTCTTTTTATTATAAAATGCTTGGGAGGAAATCATGATTCCCCGGAGATATGCTTTAAATGTTTCCCATAATAAGGAGCAAGATATTTCCGGTTTATCATTTGTTTCGAAAAAAATCTTAATTTGTGCTGTGATATATTCCTGAGTAATTTTATTTTTTTAAATTTGTGGGTTAAATCTCCACTGTCCTGATTTTTCTATTTTACCATTTATTTTGATCTTAAATGTTAATGGTGCATGATCTGAAATTATAATATCGTGATATTTGGATTTATAAGTGAGTGAGATAAGTTTGGCATCCACCAAAAAATAATCTATTCTTGAGTAGGTTTTATGTACCGACGAATAAAAGGAGTATTCTCGTCCGGTAGGGTTTTCTATTCTCCAAACATCTTTGATATTAGTGGTTTCCATATATGCATTTAATAAGTCACTAGAATGTGATTTAGTTTTCCTTTGCCTTGTAGATCTGTCTAAGTAATGGTCTAGTGGTTGGACAGGCTAGATGCAGGAAGATTGTTCCCGATGTTGGGGAAGTCCAGGACAAGGGGTCACAGCTTAAGGATAAGGGGGAAATCCTTTAAGACCGAGATGAGAAAGACTTTTTTAACACAGAGAGTGGTGAGTCTCTGGAACTCTCTGCCACAGAGGGTAGTTGAGGCCAGTTCATTGGCTATATTTAAGAGTGAGTTGGATGTGGCCCTTGTGGCTAAGGGGATCAGAGGGTATGGAGAGAAGGCAGGTACGGGATACTGAGTTGGATGATCAGCCATGATCATATTGAATGGCGGTGCAGGCTCGAAGGGCTGAATGGCCTACTCCTGCACCTAATTTCTATGTTTCTATGTTTCTATGTCTAGTGTACAATTAAAATCTCCTCCAATTATTAGATTGTATTATGTTAATTCCGGGATATTGTTAAATACTTTCTTGAAAAACAATGGGCTATCAAAGTTTGGTCCATATACATTAACAAAAATCATTTTTTGTGTATTTAATTCTCCTATCACAATAATGTATCTGCCATCTTTATCAGTTATAGTTGATGTATGTTTAAATAAAATACCTTTACAAAATAATATTGCTACGCCTCTCGATTTATGCATAAAAGAAGAATGGTACATTTTATCTATCCATTTAGCTTTCAACCTATGTTCAGTATCTTTTTTTAAATAGGTTTCTTGAATGAAAATTACGTCAGCTTTAATTGCCTTTAAATGTGCAAATACTTTTCCTCTCTTAATTGGTTCATTAACACCTTTAACATTCCAGCTACAAAACGTTATTCCCTCATTCCCCATATTCATTTTTGAGTCTTGCATCTTTTGTCTATGGAGGTCTACAATGGTTCAGCCCGACAGACCCGACCTTACACCCGAACATCGAATAGATGAATTTTAAGTCTCGTGAATGTCTCTCACGTATACATCTCCTTTGGTCCAATGTATAACTCCATTCAAACTGAAAAAAAACAATAGTAGATTATATAAAAGAAGAGCAAAGGATAGATTAAGAAGTTAGTATTGTGCATAAAGAAAGAAAAAACTACATCTAGAATTGTTGCAGTTAGTGCTAGCCATACTAACATGGCTAACCATCTACCGACTTCCGTCGTTGATGTTAGTAACTTAACCAGCTCCCAGGTTTTTGGAATTATTATTCCATAATAATATTTTAACGGGGGTATAACATTTAAAAAATAGAAAGGGAAAAAAAAGGGCAAAAAGAAAGAGTTATTCAAATTATAATAATTAAAGATATAGAGATACATAAATTTAAAGCTTATTTAAAAATCTAATTAATATAAAAAAAAGGAACAAAAAAGAAAAAAAAACCCATCAAACAAAAAGAAAACAAGAAGTAAAAATGAAAATTGCTGGTGTAAAAGAAAAATCTCCAAATGAAATCCATCCCTATATTTAACTCTATTCATTCCAACATAGATAAACATTAATTATTAGTGATAGTGATTAATCTTAATTAATAAGAGTGATACTGATAAAGATACCACGGTGTGACTTTAATATGTGTTAGTTATTTATATTAGTAGTGTGATTATATTAATTATTAGTATCCACGTGAGGTTTTCCAATCCACTTCTTTCTCCAGCTTCCATCCAACGTTGTCCAATTCCGTCCAGTCCTGCGTTGTCTTGTGAAGTCTTGCAGAGTCTTGAGGATTCTTGTAAAGTCCGTAAAAGTCAGTATATTCGATAGTAGGTGCTTCTCAGGTCTTGATCTGCCGGGCAAAGTCCAGTGCTGCTGCTGGGTTGGAAAAGAAATATTCCTTGTTGTTGAAAGTAACTCTTAGAGTAGCTGGATAATTCAAGCCGTATCTCAAATTTCCCACTCCCCTCTTAAGACCTTTAGCCTCATTAAATGCTTTCCGTTTCCTGGAAACTTCTGCTGGATAATCTCGGTAGATACTGATCCTTTGTCCTTCGAATTCCAGGTTTCTGTTTCTCGAGGATTTTCGCATTATCTCATCCAAGACATAGTCATATTGTAGCTTTATAATCATTTGTCTTGGAGGGGCGTTTACTCTTGTCTGACGTCTCCTGACTCTATGAGCATGGGCTAATAAAGGCTTTTGTTCCAGAGATAAAACATGTTGCAGTAGGTTCGCAGTAAATTCTCGAGGATCTTCATCTTTCTCTCGTCCTTCGGGAATACCTGCGATTCGTAGGTTTTGTCTTCTCTGGCGACCTTCTAGCTCAGTACATTTCTCGGTTATTTTAGTCAGTAAGTCCGTTAGACGTTCATTTTCTGTAACCAGCTTTGCTGTAGTCACAGCACTTGTATCAGCTATTTTTTCAAGGCTTTTTATACCAGCCGTCTGTTGTTCCAGTACCTTCTCCATAGGATTCAGCCTTTTTTCAAAGTCATTTTTGACCGTTTCAATTTTATTATTCATCTCCTTTGTCATTTTGTTCATCATTTCTGTAATTTCTTTCTTCAGATCTTCCGATATTTTCTTGGTCTTATTATTAATATTTGAATTTGTTTCCTGTTGAAATTCTTTCATTTGATTATTCATCTGGTTTATTTCTTCCCTTAAACCAGCAATCTCACGTGAAATGAAGGTTTTCAATTCTTCACTTTCAGTTTTTTCCCTGTTCTTTTCGATACATCTTCCTGGGATGAGGCCCTACTTGAGTCCGAGGCTTCAGTCAGGCCTTCTGCCGGTCTCCGCCTGGTTGGTCGACTTTTCGATCTTTCGGTAGGGCTGCGTGTTGTAGACATAACTAGTCGCGCGCATGATGACGTCACTCATGACAATCGGTGTAGAAACGGCAGGCAGCAAGCAGCAGGCAGCAGGTAGGTCCGTTAATCCCCCGTTTTTTCCCGTTTTTTTTCACGGAGCTGGCTGGCGTTATCCTCTAGCCCTCCATAGCGCCACCGGAAGTACAATTACGCTGAAAAGTGGCCCTTTTTGATTTTTGCCCTGGATTTGTCTGCCTGCCTCTTTTACTTTTCACCTTGCTAACTATTGCTTCTACCCTCATTTTACATCCCTCTGTCTCTCTGCTCATCCTCGCATCCCCTAGCCACATTAGTTTAAATGCTCCCCGACAGCACTCGCAAAAACACTCCCCCAAGGAGTGTGTACACGATGTAGCTGCCGCTGCAGACCAATTAGCACTAAAGGCCAATTGTATTGTTCACACCACACAGCATGACATGGTGACATTGTATATAAACACTCACTGATAGCTTTCATATTTAAATACCTTCACAAGGAAGTTAAGCTATAACCATTAAACCATTTAAGAATCATCACAATAGTGCGTATCTGCATTCTTGGACGAATCAATGTACAAAGTATTATGGATTTACATCCCATTGTTGAAATAGAAGCAAAAATTATCAACATGAAATATAAAAAGCAGGTTAAAGTAAAGAGGACCGACACACATCATTGATAGAAAGAGAGAACTGTAGATGCTGTTTAATGCACAAAAGGATACAATGTGCTGGAGTAACTGAACGGGTCAGGCAGTATCTCTGGAGAATATAAGATAGACAATAGACAATGACAATAGGTGCAGGAGTAGGCCCTTTGGCCCTTCGAGCCCGCACGGCCATTCAATATGATCATGGTTGATCATCCCCAATCAGTACCCCGTTCCTGCCTTCTCCCCATATCCCCTGACTCTGCTATCTTTAACAGCCCTATCTTGCTCTCTCACAGTATGTTCTAATCAACCTTTCATTTCCCACTCAAAATTTTGAACTCAGTTGCATTGTCTAGTGAAGCCCAAAAAGTCACGAGGAAAATAAGGTAGCATCTATTACCTTCACAGATCCTTGCTGCAGATCCACTTCTGAACTCACAGATCCTTGCTGTAGATCGACTTCTGAACTCACAGATCCTTGCTGTAGATCCATTTCTGAACCAGAACCGACTTCAGTTCCCTGTCCGTCACCAGACTGCATCTTCTCTGGATCATCCTGGTCATCGTCCGATTCATACTTTTCCATTAGACCTTCAAGTTCTGAGTCGCTTTCCAAAAATGGAATTGGGGTTTCTTCTCGAAGCTTCTCTGATTTAATTTCTACAACGTCGTTCACTTCGGGCTTCTCCACGTCCTCAAAGATGTAGCTTTGGTAGTTTTCCCAATCTGTGACTTCATCATTTTCCCTATCGCTGCTCTCACGCCTTCCTCCACCCCCCCTCTCACTGTCACTTTCCCACTCCCCCTTCCTACTCCCTCCTCTCCGCTCCCCTCTCCCTCCCCTCCACTCCCCCCTCTCACTGACTCCCCTCCACACCCCCCTCTCATTCCCTCCCGACTCCCTTCTCCCTCCCCGCCACTCCCCTCTCCCACTTCCTCCCCTCCATACCCATCTTGCACTTCCTCCCCTCTCACTCCCTTCCCTCCACTCGCCCATCTCAATCCCTCCCCTCCACACCCCCCTCTCACTTCCTTCCCTCCACTCCCCTCTCCCACTTCCTCCTCCCCTCCACTCCCCTCTCCCACTTCCTCCTCCCCTCCACTCCCCTCTCCCTCCCCGCCACTCCCCCCTCCCACTTCCACCTCCCCACTCCCCCCTCTCACTCACTGCCCCCCTCCACTCCCCCCTCTCATTGCCCACTCCCCATGTGCCCTCCACTCTCTGGCTACTGCCTGTGCACTTGGTTCTCTCGCTGCTGCCTCCCTGGAGCCCACTTTCACTGAAACCTCTTTGTTCTCCTCTCTCACTACCGGCTCTCCATTCCCTCATTTCACCTCTGTTTTCATGGTCTCTTCTTTCACCAGTGTGTCTCTGATCTCTCTCAATGCCACCTCTTTCATGACTATCCCTGCACCCTCTCTCACAGCTCTGCCACTGCTCACCACTTGCATGGCTATTCCTCTGCACTAGTGGTTCAAGGTCATGCTTCTGCAGTGTCCTCATGTATCCTTGGTGCTCCATGATTTCATGACTGTACACCCTTTGCTGACCTCTCTCCTCGCCTCCAATGCTCCTCCACTCTGTTGCTTCACTGCAGTCAGAGCTCCCTGACTCTTCCCTCTCAGAGCTCCTCTCTCTCTCAGATGCAAGGCACTTCTTCAAATCATCAGGTTTTTCTTTCAAGATAGGGCCAAGAAAACATTCTTTTGCACTGAAAGAGTAAACAAAAGTTTTGCACAGGAAAGAACTGCAAATGCTGGTGTAAACCGAAGATATACACAAATAGCTGGAGCAACTCAGCAGGACAGGCATCATCTCTAAAGAGAAGAAATAGGTGATGTTTCGTGTCAGAAGAAGGGTTTTGTTTTTTTATATGTATATATTTTTACCCTTCCTTATATTTTAAGATTGTTCTTGTGAATCGCACCGTTGGATTGACATTTTAAATTTCGTTGCACCATGTGCAATGACAATAAAGATTCTGATTCTGATTTGACCCGAAACGTCATCCATTCCTTTTCTCCAGAGATATTTCCTGTCCCACTGAGTTACTCCAGCATTTTGAGTCTAACAAAAGCTTTGCACCGAAATAATGTCATAACTGATAGGAGCAGAATTATGCCATTTGGCCCATCAAGTCCACTCTGTCATTCAATCATGGCTGATCTATCTCCCCCTCCTAACCCCATTCTCCTGCCTTCTCCCCCTGACACCCGTACTAATCAATAATCTATCTATCTCTGCCTTAAAAATATCCACCTACTTGGCCTCCTCAGCATTTTGTGGCAAAGAATTCCAGATTCACCAACCTCTGACTACAGAAATTCCTCATCATCTCCTTCCTAAAGGAATGTCCTTCAATGCTGAGGCTATGACCTCTAGTCCTAGACATTCCCACTAGTAAACCATCCTCTCCACATCCACTCTATCCAATATTTTGCTGTCACTTTTAGACTATAATACATTCCGAATGGCGTATTCAAAGACACATTTTCACAATTGTTTTCCAATTTCACCTCAGTTAGTGATATTAATGGTCATGTTGTGGTGTCAATGCAACTTTACATTTGATTCCATTGGAATTGATAGTTTTTTTTCTTTCATAATAATTTGCTCCAGTTTTGCTTGGAGAAATTTTGGGCTAAACCACTGACATTTTTACAGGGAGAAGCCATTCAGCTGCTCTCAAACAAGGTAAATGTCAGATATTTTTTAATTGTTTCCAAATATCAAAAGCATTTAAAAACTAAAGATGTGCATTGGCTCCATGCTTAATCAGACAAATGAAGTGAGAAATGAGCAGCACTATCTCCCATTACCAAAGATAAACTACAATTCCTATTTACTCTATACTTTAATGGCAATGACCTTCTAATTCCTTTCATCGCATCCTTGGCTAAGACAGCATTAAAGCATACAATGTGAATGTGGAAAACACAAATCTACTGGACTTACCTGATATCTGCCAAATTTACTTTATTTAACATTTCTTCAATCTTTGCAGAAGGTTTCTGGAAAGAAAAGTTAGCCATGAAGAGTTATAGGGTTACCATGGAAAAAATTCTGAATGGCACCAATTTTGTCGCTTTATTTATGTTTTTAGGATGGAGATGATTCGGCCCACTGTCCATGCCTGCTCTCACAGCATTACCACCTATCCTTTCTCCCGGTAATGTTGTCTCTTAGACTACCCACACCCTCTACTAACACATACGACCAACACCATCCTAATGGCCCTGCCACTTACCTACATCCGCGGTCAGTTATCAGCAGGACTTTGGGATATGGGAGCAATGTTGACCGACTGGGATAATCCACACGGTCACACAACGCTCAGACTCCACACAAACAGCACTGGAGGTCAGGATCAACCCAGCTCACTGGGCTGTGGGGCCAAGAGTTCAGCTTCGAAACAGGGCGCTGCCTAAGGCAACAGGGTGTTACATGAGTGGGGGTGGTGTGTGTGTGTGTGTGTGTGTGTGTGTGTGTGTGTGTGTGTGTGTGTGTGTGTGTGTGTGTGTGTGTGTGTGTGTGTGTGTGTGTGTGCAGGATATATGTGTACGGGGTATGTGTGCATGTATGTGTGTAGGGATGGGGTATGTATGTGTGATTGTGCGTGCGTGTGGCGACAGGGTATGTGCGTGTGTATATGTGTGCGTGTGTGCTATGTGTGCGTATGATTGTGTGTGTGTGTGTGTGTCTGGGAACAGGGTGTGTGGGGGCAGGGTGTGTGTGTGCGCGTGTGTGGGGGCAGGGTGTGTGTGTGTGTGTGTGTGCGTGTGTGGGGGCAGGGTGTGAGATTGTGTGCGCGTGTATGTGATTGTGTGTGTGCGCATTGTGTGCGTGTTTGTGGGGACAGGGTGTGTGCGTGTTACATATTCAGAGATTGAGAGGCAAATCTGGCTGTAATGACACACCTTTAACAATGGTTGAATTTGAGCGGAGGATATATCTGCCGTCAATAATCTACCGTAGAACAAAGGCTTCTTCCTGAAGTGTTTGATTATGTTATTGCAGGCCATTTCTGAATCCATTTTCAAGAAAGCCTGTTAATTTATACAAAATAAATCACGTGAACTACAATTATTTACATCAAATGCAGCAAAATATTACGGTGAATTTATTTATAAATTCTCCATTTATTGAGTATGACTTCTATGCCACATTGCTAAACATTAGAAACATTGACCAAGAATAATCATGGAAGCGTCATCAACTTTACAATGTGCTAGCATTGTCCACATTACCACCCTCAGGCATGTCCTCGATTTAGCATGCTGCTGCTGTGATGGGATTATCTTTCCTCACATGCCTGCTAGTCCACAGGGTGATTTCATTTACATCGAGCAAATCCAACTGCAAGCTCTTTACACACCATTGGAACAGATTAGGTTGCCAGCTAATTCACAACTCCCCAGCAGAGCTGAAGCTGTAAATGTGGAGATACACAACAACAAGTTTACGCTACCCTCTTGGTTAATCCAAGAACTTCCGTTTACTCTTACTGCCATTGATTCCATTTCCCATTATTTCCAACATTATAAAAGGCAGAAGCACTCAGGACATTTAAAGACTAGAAACAGCCTATCCCATCCAGGAAATCTCCTGGTGAAGGTCCACAAAAGACTGGAGAAACTCAGCGGGTGCAGCAGCATCTAAGGAGCGAAGGAGATAGGCTCCTGGTGAAGCTCCTTCTGGCCACTAAATTAACGCTTGCTATTGTGCAACACCGTGAATAGCACCACGGACAATAACATTTTAAAAATTGAATGAATTAAACAGATTCAATATTCTATCTGCTTCTGCCACTTGCTCCGACAGCCTGTTCCACGCCACCAGCTTGGACTATGTACAGCTGTAGAATCCTCTAGGTTTATCAGCTCAGCCCTTCACTAGGCTTTTAGATTATGTACTGCACATGAACCTGAGATTTCAATGATCTATGTATGTGGACCACATCTCCTGGGACCCACATTGCATGTGGCTGTTCTATATTGTTCTGTCATATGATGCTGACAACTCTCACTGTCATCTACGATCTGGCAGCGGTTTGTTAGGGGGCTGGGAAGAATGGGGATTAACACGGAAATATTCAATACACAGAGTGCACGTTACATTCTTAATTTGAGGATACATAATACCAAGTCATACAATACACATACAATACTCTCTCTAAAATAGTTTCAAAATAGAAAAAGATTGTTACTTTACCTTTTCCCCCACTTTTAAATACTTGAGCACTTTCCCAAACGATGAACCAAGTCTTACAGTATCAAAATCTGAAAAGCCAGAGGAAGGCAGATTGCCTAGACCCACAATCCTACTGCGTGAGTCTCTCTAGTGAAGACAATGTTAAAAATACAGACAAGGGTTATTTTGAACACTGAATGTTACATTGATGAATTACCGCTGAACGTGAATGATAATTTACTGGCCCACTACTTCAATAATCCCGAAACGCCAAGAAAATGACAGCAGGCATGTAGTCAGGGAGGAGGAAGTGGGGGTTGCTTGTGGTCAGAGAGGAAAAAGAAAAAACAGAGTATAAGAACCTACAATGTCCAACTGGTTAAATTAATCATTATTTTAGAACAGCTCACCATTCCTTAGCAAAAAATAAGTGGTAGTTAAACGAAGGCTGCCATTATTTGGGATTAGATTAGCATCTTGCATCGGCGTGAGACTCTTTCCACAAATTTTTGACACATTCTCAGAGAAATTATTTATTCAAAGCGGACTGGTGGGGCCACAGTGTGTGGGACTGCCTCACAGTTTCAGGCGGCAGAGGTTCCACTTGACGCTGGGGTGGGGGGGGGGGGGGGGGGGGTGTGTGTGTGCGTGTGTGTACAGGGTGTGTGTGCGTACGTGTGTGTGCGCGCGCATGCGTATGGTGTGTGTGTGTGCGCGCGTGTGTACGGGGTGTGCGTGCACATGCGCATGTGTGTGTAGAACATCCTGTCTCAGTAACAGTGTGGGGTTTTTCCCCTGATACTCGGTTTTCTTGCACAACTCAAGGACAAGCTGGTAAGTTGACCAGCGACTACCCCTTTGAGAAGGTTAAGAATAAAAATAATTGAAAGGGAAATCAACGGCATTTGTAAGAGGGAAATGGAGCAGGGGACGAGGACCAAGGTGACCACTCCCCTGGATTTCAGCAGCAACACTGACCTCGACACTGGTCACTGGCCGGCCCCCTCACTGAGCCTGTCACTGGCCCCATCACTGGCCAACCCTGTCACTGGCCCCATCACTGTCTGACCCTGTCACTGGCCCCATCACTGTCTGACCCTGTCACTGGCCCCATCACTGTCTGACCCTGTCACTGGCCGACCCTGTCACTTGCTCCATCACTGACTGACCCTGTCAATGGCCCCGTCACTGGCCCCGACACTGGCCAGCCCTGTCACTGGGTTGTCACTGGGGCTGGCCCTGCATTGTCACACAAAACAGACAAGGTGAATGTGGGAGATGTTAGCACCGTAGTCTGATTCATTCATAGACTTACATTTAAACTGTTTTATAACAGAAATGAATATCATTCTTTAGGGTACAGCAAACAAACAAATCATGTATTTTATAATATCTATCAAACATTTTTAGCCAGTTCCTTCATATTTTAAATTCTATCATATTTAATTTGACGCCCAACTCTAAGCTCAACATTGTAGTTCAAAGAATTGTAATTCCGCACTGACCAGGTGTTCTCGTTTGCTTGGCATAGGAATATCTGAAAATAAACCACAGAAATATTTCAACCAGGCTTGCATTTAATGCAATATTCACAGACATTGACCGACAGACTTGCAGAATATGTACTGCAAGTCCACAAATAGCTCAGTTTCCTCTTCCTTTATTGTTTTCATTGTTCTACAATGGACTGTAATAAGTGCTTACTTTTCACTTTGCATCTTAAAAGTGATTGAATCATTGTTTAATTAAAAAGGTTTACGGAACAGCCACGGTGAAACCACTTCTAAGGTCATAAGGCAATTACTGATATGAGCAGAATTAGGCCATTTGGCCCATCGTCTACTCTGCCATTCAATCATGGCTGATCTATCTCTCCCTCCAAACCCCCTTCTCCTGCCATTCATCACACTCCCTGACAGTTAACAGATGATTTCAGTAAAGCTGTCAAGCCATTGAAAGAAAATAACAGGGGAAATAAAAACTATACCCTCTGCACGATAAATCTACAGCTGGAAACGTAATTGAAAACTAGAAGCAAGCCTTTTCAGAAGTGAGGTAAGACTCCTACACATTAAAGCAATGGTGGTGATTTGCAACTCTATTCATAACTGACAAAAGACAACTGTTAATGATAAATCATAGATTTCTGTTAGCCAAAAATATAAAGAGAAACGACAAAGTCTTGATGAGCAAAAACGCTTGCTTATATTCCTCTTTCCTCGTGAAATACTGAAACCAGCAAAATACTGAAATACTAACATTATCCACCAAAATCAAGTGAAAGAACAAATCGCTGGGCAAGTGCTGTATTACTACTGAGGCCAATAGGGAAAGGTATCCCCGTATACAATGGCTGCACTGAAAGGAACGTTGAACATAGGGCAGCACAGTAACAGATCCTTCAGCCCACAATGTTTGTGCTGAACATGATGCCAAGGTCAACTCTTATCTGTCTGCACATAATCTATTTCCCTGCACGTTCCTGTAGTTTCCTAAAGCCCACTCTTGTATCTGTCTCCAACACAGCCCCCAGCAATGGGTTTCACTCACTCAGTACCTTCTGTGCAAAAGGTTTGTCTCACACATCTGCTTTAAACTTTGCCCTTCACCTTAGAGCTTTGCCCTTTATTATTTGATGTGATACGTTACTTTATATTTTATTACCAGATGTGACAAGTCAGTGCGATTCTGTTTTGCATCCACAAGGTGTTCAAAATGTCGCCATATAGAGGGCACCGACAGAGGTACAAAGTGTTCCATTAGCTCCCCAATGGTCCCTTTGTTCTCCACGCCCCCCAACACCGGGTCCCCCTTTGTTCTCCACGTCTCCCGCACCCCCCACACACCCCCCACACCGGGTCCCTCTTTGTTCTCCACGCCCCTCACACCCCCCACACGGGTCCCCCTTTGTTCTCCACGTCTCCCGCACCCCCCACACCCCCCCCCACATCGGGTCCCTCTTTGTTCTCCACGCCCCTCACACCCCCCCACACGGGTCCCCCTTTGTTCTCCACGCCCCTCACACCCCCCCACACGGGTCCCCCTTTGTTCTCCACGCCCCTCACACCCCCCCACACGGGTCCCTCTTTGTTCTCCACGCCCCTCACACCCCCCACACGGGTCCCTCTTTGTTCTCCACACCCCCCCCACATCTGTTCTCGGTGGTGTGTCGTCGACTGACCTCCGACACCCTCTGCTGATCCATCCTTGACCTCTGAACCATCTGCTGACCCGTCCTTGACCTCTGACACTCTCTGCTGACCCGTCCTTGACCTTTGACACTCTCCACTGACCAATCCTTGACCTCTGACACCCTCCGCTGACCAGTCCTTGACCGCTGCCGGGTCCTCTCAATATTAATTCCCGAAAAACAGATTCTGACTCTTCACCCTACCCATTCCTCTCATGATTTTATATACTTCTATCAGGTCTTCCCGCAACCTTTAGCGTTGCAGAGAAAACCATCCAAGTCTGTCCAACCTGCCTTTGTAGCCTATACCCTGTAATCCAAGCATCATTCTGGTAAACCTCCTCTGCACCCTCTCCAAGGCCACCACATATTTCCTGTAATGGGGCGAGCAGAACTGCACGCAACACTCCACATGTAACAGAACCAAACTCCTAAAAGCTGAAGAAACAAAATAACTAAAATTTATACTAGAAACAGAACTGGAAATGTTTGTCATCAGCAGCATAATTCAGTTTTTACCTGCATTTCTTTTCATCTTCGCCTTTTTTTTGGTTACAACAGTTGTAACTGTGCCTTTTTCAACCAGATTTTTCCTGCATGCGACCAAAACATATATAATGTAGTTTAATAAAATGACTTTAGTTGCTGATTTTCATATCTAAATTATAGAGAGCACAGCTTGCTTTTTGTGAGTGTACGCTTTTTGTGAGTGTACATTGTACCGGCAGCTCTAAAAAGTAAAATGTCATTTTTGTTTTACTGCAACGTGACACGTATGTTTATTCATCACATGTATTGGCATATTTTTGTCCAAAACAGGCACTCAGAGCACTCAACTTTAAAGCCTATGAAAATAATTATATGTCAATGTTTCATTGTTCATCAACCACTGTACTCTGAGTAAATGGCAATACATTCACCCGATCTATTCCCCTCGTGATCTTATACACCTCTACAAGATCACTCCTCATCCTCCTGCGTTCCAAGCAATAAAGTTGTAATCTGCTCAACCTCTCTCTTTAACACAGGCCCTCAAGTTCTGAAAACATCCTAAATCTTCTCTGCACCATTTACAGCTTGTCGACATCCTTCCTATAGCAGAGTGATCAAAACGGAGCGCAATACTCCAAATGTGGCATCACCGATGTCTTGTACAACTGTAATAAAAAGGAACATCAGATGCTTGTTTACACCAGAGATAGACACAAAATGCTGGAGTAAATCAGCGGGTCAGGCGGTATCACTGCAGAAAATGGATAGGTAACGTTTTGAGTCTGAATCAGTCTGAAAAAGGGTCCTGACCTGAAACGTCACCTATCCCTTTTTTCCAATTATACTGTCTGACCCACTGAGCTACTCCAGCATTTCGTGTCTACCTCCCTTCCATTGATTCCATCTACACTCCACGTTGCCTCAACAAGACCACCAGCATAATCAAGGACCAGTCTCTTCTCCCCTCTCCCACCAGGCAAAAGGTACAGAAGTTTAATAACGGGGCAGTTTGTTCCCAGCTGTTATCAGGCAACTGAATGGTCCTCTCATTAGCTGGAGTGTAGTCCTGACCTCCCACCTACTTCAGTGGAGACCTTCAAACTATCTTTACTAATCTTTATCTTGCATTAAATGTTGTATTCTTTATCTGTACGCTGTGGACGGGTTAATTGTAATAATGCAAAGTCTTTTCACTGACTGGATAGCACACAAACAAAAGCTTTTCACTTCTTCTTCTTGCGAACGCTGAGCTCCATTTGGTGGGTGGTAGAGCGGGCACCCACAGATGACATGTTTGGCTTTCCACTGTACCTCGGTAAATGTAACAATAATAATCTAAACTAAAATTTATTTCCCCAAAGATGTATAAGGTAATGTAATATTTTCCAGTTCTGTCCAAGTCATATCTGTGTTTCTTGCTCCACAAATACCATTTGACCTGATAATTTACTTCTGTTTAGTTCTCAGTCAGATGGCAGCTTGACATTTATCTCTCCATTTACCACAAATGAATTAGACTCTGCAAAATCACAATCTGTCGACACAAGGTCCACAAACGTCCTTTTATCCGGAACTGCAGATGCTGGTTTACAAAAGACACACTGCTGGAGTAACCAAGCAGGTCAGGCAGCATAATTGGTGAACAGGCATAGGTGATGTTTGAAGTCAGCAATCTTTTTCAGACTCTACAAAAGAAGACACAATGTACTGGAGTAACTCAATGGGTCTGACAACATCTCTGGAGAGCATGGATAGGCGATGTTTTGGATCTGAAGAATGGTGTAAACCAGAAACATCACCTATCCATGTTCTTCAGAGATGTTGCCTCACCCGCTGAGTTACTCCAGCACTCTGTGAAATGTCACCTATCCATTGTTCTCCAGAGATCCTGTCCGACCTGCTAAGTTACTTGTGCAATGAACTAGAGTAGATAGATTTGAACATAGAAACATAGAAAATAGTTGCAGGAGCAGGCCATTCGGCCCTTCAAGCCAGCACCACCATTCAGTATTATCCTGGCTGATCATCCAAAACCCGTTCCTGCTTTCTCCCCATATCCCTTGATTCCCTTGAACAATTGACCAAGTGCTTTTAACACTTGCGACCAATGAGCAACATATTATTCACATGTGAACAACATCTCTCTTCACCGTATGTTGGATGCAACTTTACTTACCTTGCAGCAGGTAATTCACCTGGAACCCAGTTGGGGTAGCTAGAAATAAATGTGGAAATCATTAAGCAATGTCATGACGTGTCATAAAAGAAGTAACATTAAACACATGGTCACTTAAAGGAAAAAGAATTCATTGTTGAAACGTATTCTTGGCTTATTACTTTTCACGGGAGACAAACATAACAGATGCTAAAACGTTTCAAATTTGATTGGCATTCAGCTCAACTGATCCTGCCAAACTAAGCAGTAACCTTACCAAAATATCAAATAAACAAAATAACCACAAAGATCATGCATTTTGTGTTGTACAAATTATACAAAAATTATCACAAAATAACTTGTTTTTGGTATCAAATGCATCCTATACTTTCATCATCAGAAATTCCAGATTATCCAGGTAGAAATAGGCTGCTGACTGTTATGATAACATTATACCCTTCAAATGCCTTGTGTTGAGATTAACAAAACCCCATTGCTAAATTTAATTGATAATTGTAATATTGTCAACCCATTAAAATGCATGTAGATTCCACAAGAAACAGGGTGGCTTTCAATCATCCCAACCACTCTCTTGTCCACTCAGTTCCAACATACGTCTGTAATGCCAATCCCCCTGACTAAACCACATTTAAAATCTCCCACATGTTATGACATGCAGTTGCCTTATTTTATAAATTGAACATGGAACTGCACAGCAGTTCAAGCCCATCTGCAATATCTGCGCCGATCATCCATACAAATACAAATAGCCAGGGGAGAAATAAAAAAACAAACTACATACACTCTCTGTAGTAACAGGCAGCGTAGCTTGTGTAACGGCTCATTCATATGCTCATTCCAATCCTGTACAATGTGAAAGAAATTTGGTTATTTTAACAATTAATGGAATAATTATATTAGCCACAAGACAAATCATAATTATATAAAGAAGAAAAATATTTGATACTAGAAATCATAAACAACGACTGAATATGCTAGAAGCATATGCTAGAATATTCTAAACAGCAGCATCTAAGTGACATAAGGGAAGGACAGCAAAGATGTCAGAATGAGAGTAGGGCAGGAGAGTGGGTCGCCCTGAACCGGCTCCGTACAGGGGTCGGCCGGTTCAACGACGACGTGCATCGTTGGGGCTGCGTTCAACAGCAGCCTGCGTATGTGGAGCAGACTAGCAAACAGCGCAGCACGCCATTTTCAACTTTGCTGTCCTCCGCCCCCCTGGTGAAGGGGTAGACCTCACGGCCTTCAACAACAGCACATTGAACTGGCTACAGCGCCTGGAGGGCGTTACATAACCTCTGCTGCCTCAAACGCAAGAAGAAGAAGAAGAAGAAGAAGAAGAAAAAGAGGAAAAAGAGGAAAAAGAGGAAAAAGAGGAAAAAGAGGAAAAAGAGGAAAAAGAGGAAAAAGAGGAAAAAGAAGAAAAAGAAGAAAAAGAAGAAAAAAGGAGAAAAGAGAAAGAAAGAGGAAAAAGAAGAAAAAGAAGAAAAAGAAGAAAAAGAAGAAGAAGAAGAAGAAGAAGAAGAAGGCCATTTTTATACATTTTGGTTTCACCATGTAGAAATTACAGCTGTATTTATACATAGTCCCCCCATTTCAGGACACCATAATGTTTGGGACACATGGGTTCACAGGTGTTTGAGAGAACTCTCAGCACCTAGTCTTTCCTCCAGTCTTTCGATCAGCATTGGAAACTTTTATTGCTGTTTATTAACATGAAGACCAAAGTTGTGCTAATGAAAGTCAATGAAGCCATTATGAAACTGAGAAACAAGAATAACACTGTTAGAGACATCAGCAAAACATTAGGCTTGCCAAAATCAATTGTTTGGAACAGGGCTGTGAAGTCGATACCCAAAACACCCATCTCCGACCCTGACCCCTAGGTATAATAATTCTAGATCTGCTGTGATGACATTACACAAGATGGCATTTCATAAGAACCACATGAATCATCGGGCTTCCTTTTAAACCCAGGTCCTTAAAATTTTGAGTCTAATGGTTGTAGCTATGCTGTTGTGGCTTTTTTAAAAATTGTTTATTCTTAAAAAAAAACCCATAATTCATTATGCTAAAAGAAAGAAAAAAATACAGAAAGGACTATGACTAAATTAAAATTCCAAGTCAAGTCAACTTTATTGGTCACATACATATACAAGATGAGTGAAATGAAAAGTGGCAATGCCTGCGGATTGTGCAAAAATGACAGAACAGAATAGAACAGAACCAGTATTTTTACATGTTAGAATTATTTTTTGAAAAAGACACAACACAATAGTAAATGAGTCCCTGGTGAGATAAGAATTTACAGTCCTGATGGCCTGTGGAAAGAAACTCCGTCATCCTCTATGTTTTCACAGCGTGACAGTGGAGGTGTTTGCCTGACGTAGCAGCTGGAACAGTCCATTGCTGGGGTGGTAGGGGTCCCCCATAATGTTGCTGGCTCTGGATCTGTACCTCCTGGTGGATAGTTCCTGCAGGGGGGGGCAAGTATGGTTCCCATAGTGCATTCGGCCGAACGCACTACTCTCTGCAGAGCCTTCCTTTCCCGGGCAGAGCTGTTCCATTGAATTAAATAAAAATTATAAAAGCATTACCCCAGGTAAACTAAAGCCACAGGTATGAGCTAAATGGCTAAATTATAAAAAACTACATCTCAAGCGCAATAGAAATTAAAAGTAAATGAATAGGTAGTTAAGCTTGCTGCAAAAGTACATACCTAAAATTTATTAATAGCGTGTCCATAGGAACAGAATTGCTTCTGCCAGATCCTCTTTCATTGAAGCCCTTAAATCTGATTTAATTATTTTCAGTGCAGAGAATAGTCTCTCCATGCTGACCTGAGTGGTTGGTATGGCTGCTATTGTCATAGCTGCAAACTTTACTGTTTCTGGATAAGTAGAGATGACGGGGAATTATAGACCAGTTAGTCTGACATCAGTGGAGTGGAAGATGCTGGAGTCAATTATTAAAGAAGTAATAAAGGGCGAATTTGGATAGCAGTAAAATAATTGGTCCAAGTCAACATGGAATTTATGAAGGGGAAATCCTGCTTGACTAATCTTCTGGAATTTTTTGAGGATGTGGCAAGTAAAATAGATGATGGAGAGCCAGTGGATGTAGTGTATCTGGACATTCAGAAAGACTTTGATAAGGTCCCGCACAGGAGATTAGTGTGCAAAATTAGAGCACATGGTATTGGAGGTAGGGTATTGATATGGATAGAGAATTGTAAATAAATGTGAGGTTGTCCACTTTGGCGGCAAGAACAGGAAGGCTGATTATTAAATGGTAGACAAAAAGCTGGAGAAACTCAACAGGTGAGGCAGCTTCTATGGAGGGAAGGAATGGGTGATGTTTCAGGTCGAGACCCTTCTTCAGACTGATGTGGGGGCGGGAATTTGTTGACAATGCCTTAATTTATTAATTTGGAATATCCAGGGGTATGGGATAAATGTATTAAAATGACATGCAAGGTGTCAGGCTGTCTGTCACAACATACAGCCCCGATAACCCACTATTTCCTTGTGATGCCCGGGACTAGCTGCAGTTCTCAGGTAGCCTGTCCCGGGACTGGCTGTAGCGCCCAGGTCACTTGCGAGTCCTGGGTCTAGCTGCATTTCGCTGTCCGGTCCTGGTGGCCGCGTGCAGCCACCCGAGCTACTGAGTGAGTTGCTGGCATGATCCCCGACCCCTCTCCTTCTCAACGCGCCTGCCCTCCCCACAACTTTACCCCTGGCGGTCCAGCCGTACTGACCCGGGCCAGACTCCCCACGCACTCTGGAATGAACTCCCTCTTTAAAAAGCTAAGAATGTTCATATCTTTAGCAGATATGCATTATAGTTCCTTAGGTAGAAAAATAGCAATGAATAAGATTAATCTCTTACAATAATTTTTTAATGTGTGATGACATCTGGATCACTTGTCATCCAAAATGCTAATTTTGGATCACTTTCCAAAGAGTAGGCCATAGACACATCCAATCTGCTCAAGTTCAAACAAATTCCTCAAAACTCATTAGCCGGCGGTTCATTCTACAGCAAGACAATGATCCCAAACTTACTGGTAAAGCAACAAAGGGGTTTTTCAAAGCTAAAAAATTGTAAATTCTTGAGTGAACCCTGATCTGAACCCAATTGAGCATGACTTTATGCTGAAGAGAAAACTGAAGGGGACTAGCCCCCAAAACAAGCAAAAGCTAAAGATGGCCGCAATACAGGCCAGAGAAGACACCCAACAACTGGTGATGTCCATGAATCGCAGACTTCAAGCAGTCATTGCATGCAAAGGATATGCAACAAAATACTAAACATGACTACTTTCATTTACATGACATCGCTGTGTCCCAAACATTATGGTGCCCTGAAATGGGGGGACTATGTATAAACACTGTTGTAATTTCTATATGGTGAAAACAAAATCTATAAAAATAGCCTTTATTAAAATCTGACAATGAGCACTTTAACCACATGTGATTTTTTTCTATTACCAATCTCAAATTGTGGAGTGCAGAGGCAAATAAATAAATGATGGGTCTTTGTCCCAAACATTATGGAGGGCACTGTAGGTGCTCTGAAATCCTCAGATTGAATACTCTGCAACAATTTCAGATAACCTGTTATTTTTCTCTCTGATTGCTTCTTTTCTGTCTCATTATTTCATATTTAAAACAATTGTTACTTTGATAACTTTGGTCCGCAGCCAATTACAGACATTAATTCCCTCTGCTCTTCCACCCTTGCCATCCCATTTTCACTGTTCTGATGGTTCTTTAACTGAAGCGTCAAATCCATCTCCCTCTCCTGACCCCAACCCTCGCCACTTGGAATGCTGCCTTCTTTCAGCATTTGCTGTTTTTACATAGTCAAGATCGAATGATGTTTGACTTGCATTCCATGAAATTCATGGGGTGGAAGATTGCAATCTTCACGTGGTCCGCCCTGTTTGGACGAATGCAATCAACCTGACGTGCACAATCAAATAAGATCAAACAGAACAAGTTGTCCTACAACTTTAGGCTGTGCACGCCATACACAAGAAGATGAATGAAATTCATGTGCAATAAGCTAAGCCATAGCAGGCATTGTACTAACTGATCAGAGATCTGGTTAAAGACTATCTGTTTAAATAATAGCCTCTGCATTTTATTTGACTATTGCAATAATTTTATATCAAAACGTGTTGTTTTTATTGCAACACTGCAAGTTGTGGTTATTTATTTTTGTATTTGCATTCGGACATAAGTGGACATGAAATGTGACCTTCTGCACATCCAATAACATTATTTACAAAATGAAGGCATACAATTTAATGAGGAATAAAACCGACTCAAGAACATTTTGCACAGTGGATAGATGTTGTCACAAATTAGAAAAACACTACCAAGTAACTCACCCGCAGAGTATCAATTGCTTTGTCACAGAGTGAACAACAGTGTGGCAGTACCATAGGCAAACAACCAAGGAAATCCTTTATGTTTTGTAGAATCGGTGTTTTCCGCTTTTTCTCAAGGACGGATTGCTCTTCTGCACATGGAGAATCAATCACTTCCTCATCAGATTCTGTTTCAGAATCGGAATCAAACTTATTAAAATGATGTGGTGATTCAGAAAAATGTCTTTCTTTTTTATGAAAGGACTCGCCGCATTTTCCTTCATATTCAGATCCTGCACTTGAGTCTCCAGAGGATAGATCATAACCATAATTGACCAGAGGTTTGCGCACCATCTCCTGACTTTCTGAATTTCTTTCTGTTGACTTCCTTTCTCCAATTCCATCCTCACACAGAGTCCTGTTGGAAAGGCTTTGTTGCGGAGAACTGTATTTCAAAGGTGCTCTTTTCTTTTTAATCTGCTTAAGTATCTTTGGCAAAGAATCAAGTGTAAGCTTGTCTTTAGGATAGCTCCCCACCTCATCCAGGTCCTTAGATGAAAGACCAAGGGCAGTAAAAATGTTGCTGGTCTTTTGTGGACCAACTGGTTTCTCTACATCTGATGACAGCTGGTTTTGCAGTCCAGCTTCAGAGAGATGTATCGTACCATATGGAATATGGTCCACTTTCTCAAGTTCTATTTGAACAACATGGGACTTGTCTGATGGATTAACATTTGCTCCTTGAAAATGAACTTTTTTAGCATAATCACTTATATTCTGACTCGTTGACATTTTGGCAGAAGGGTTTGACTACATCACATCCATGGACCTTCCGTAGTTAAGTCTGAAAAAACATCCATTTTGATGGAAAGATGACTCAGAATTTCACAAATGTTGGTAAAGAAAAACATTAAACCTATAAAAAACTTTCAAGATACCTGACGACGCCGCATTTAAAAGACAAATGACCATAACATTTATACAGTAATTTAGAAATATATTTAACTAAATCTTTGATTTAATGTTTACATTTATACTATTTTTAACATGTCGGGCAGATAAATGTAAAAATATGGGGAAACACTCATCTACTGTTGATGAATCTACTGGTATTAGCCATGGCAGTTTCCTAGTTCAACTGTCTGGAGGGTGGAGGAAAACAATCCAATTGTTCTGTCTACATCAGGGAATTTCCTGGACTACAGATGACCCTCATGAAAATGCTACTCTCCCGTATATTTATCAAGCTAGTATTAATAATATTTCAAAGTTCATATGTCAATGGAGCAGAATTGGGCCATTCGGCCCATCAAGTCTACTCCGCCATTCAATCATGGCCGATATATCTTTCCCTCTCATTCTCCTGACTTCTCCCATAACCCTTAACATCCGTACTAATCAAGAATCTGTTCATCTCTGCCTTAAAAATACCAAATAACTTGGCCTCCACTGCCGGCTGTGGCAATGAATTCCAGATTCACCATCCTCTGGCTAAAGAAATTCCGCCACAAATTCCTCAATTCATGGTATTTATTAATAACTGGATACAGGACATATTTCATTAGCTTTTGGGTGATTCGTAATTGAAATGAAATAGGCTGTGGCCGAGCGTCAAAAACGTGTCTAGAAATCAACTTTTGTGACCCATGTCTCTGACCTACATGAAATGTTGCACAAATTTAGATAAAATATAGTTGAGAAGGAAGTCATAACTCATCAGTGCCAAAAGTTGCACATTAATTAAACTAATTAGAAAAAGTAAGCGCCATCTAGTGTCCAATGCCCATATTGCACCATGGGGAGCCTATTTCCGTATTGCAGTCTCTTTAAACCACATATTATGCTATATATATATGTGTGTGACTTGTATATATGACTAACATATATAATTATGTATAATTATATAATATAAAAATAATATAATGAATATAATTGTGAGATTTTTTTTGAATGAGACTGCCACAGTGTGAAAAGTGGGGGTCACGGCTAAAGTGGGACTGGTGGCTGGGATAAGGTTAAGGCATCTTCCACTGACAGGAAAATGCCTAACCCTAACCCGAACTCGCCCCCCTTCCATACCTGCCCATGGCTGGAGTTGGAGCCGTTTTGGGACCGGCTGCGGGCTCCGTATGTGTGGCCCCGCAGCGCATCCACCTCGGCCAGCATGCCCTTCTGGTGGTGATGATGATGGGGAGCAGCACTGCCTTGCATGCCCAGGCCGCCTTCAGCACCCCCATAGCGCCGGTTGCATCAGATCGCCCGCATGCTTGCTGCAACACCGGCAGCCTGACAGCCCGACCAACCCCTCGCAGCACCCACCGGAGGCCCAGCCCAGCGCTCACCACCCACCGGAGGCCCAGCCCGCCCTCGCAGCACCCCGGAGGAGGCTCGGCCTGGCCGAACGCTCACCACCCACTGGAGGGCCCAGTCCGGCCCAACGCTCACACCCACCGGAGGCCTGTCCGGCCCTCGCAGCACCCACCGGAGGCCCAGCCCAGCGCTCACCACCCACCGGAGGCCCAGTCCGGCCCAACGCTCACCACCCACTGGAGGCCCAGTCCGGCCCAACGCTCACCACCCACCGGAGGCCCAGTCCGGCCCAACGCTCACCACCCACCGGAGGCCCAGCCGAACGCTCACCACCCGCCGGATCCTCCACAGCATCCATCGGCATACCGACAAGCCCGACCAAGACTGACCGACCTACCCCTCACTGTTGCATGTTAGCCAATCAGAATGCTTAGTAATAATAACCCCGCCCAGTGCATGCTTTATAGTGGAAGAATTCGCCTACTGTATTCAGTAGCTGCAGTAGACTGAATGTTTGATGTACTGCATACCTGATAATGGAATGAACATTAAAGATGCTCACCCTTACCTGTGTGAGAGTAAGGTATTTACATGGTGTCAGATAACTGGGTCCAACCCTCGCCCATTTACCACGATTAATTTTCTTTATCAGTTTTTATTTTGTGATTTTTCGACGATGTGGCCAGCTCCTGCTGAAAGCCGAGTCCACTCGTGTTTGACTCTGACATAGCCAAGCGATGGCGAATGTTTGAACGTGATTATGCTCACTATATTCGCGTCGTTCACCGGAATGACCCCGATGATCTGAAGGCATCGCTACTGCTCAATCTAGCGGGTCCAGAAGCAATGATTCGTGCAGACAACTTCGAGTTTGCCCCGGCACTCAACGACACTAATGGCCAAGTCCTTGTGCAGGGAGAAACTATCGACAACCCGACGGTCCTACTCAGAAAGTTTGGAGAGCTATGTGTCCTGCCCTCGAACCGCATTCTTGAGAGAACACGGTTCTTCACCCGACAGCAGCAGGTCGACAAACCCGTCGGGCGATTTATCAGTGACTTACGACACATGGCTACACGGTGCCGTTTCGGTGATTTGACTAACGAGCAAGTACGCGACAAGATTGTGGGGGGAATGAGCGACCGTAAGCTGAGAGCAGAACTGCTTCGGAGCGCTGAACTGACTTTAGATCAAGCCATTAATTCGTGTCAGAGGTCGAATGACAGAGGTTGTGGCCCCGCTCGCAAATTTTGACCCTGCCAGCCCACAACAGCAACATAACGTAAATCTTGCCAACTACTTTCCCCGGTACGTTTCAAACGTGCCTCGCACAATGTCCTAATGTGCCTGCCACGAGACACCCCAACTGCGATTATTTCCACTCTAGAGGACACCAGTTCTGCGTTGCCCATGGAAAAGTTTATCACAACTGCAAGAAGCTTAATCACTTTGCTACATGTTGTCGATCTCGTGGGAACACTGCTCAAAGGACAAATCTGCTTGGCATCTGCTTCAACAAGAGCTGTCTGACCCCGACTCCCAAGAACACGACGATGCTTCCCACGGGAATGAATCCGATAACACAGACAACGACTCAGCCGTACTCCTCTGGCAGCTCTCCGTCTAAAAACCTCTCTCCTGCTCGCTGGCCTCACTCATGTCCTTAAATTCCGACAGAGCGATTGAGGTTACTCGGCTGTGGGAATTTAAGGATTTGCAGGAAGCGGGTGACATGAGCGAGCGGCAGGTGAGAGATGTTCAGATGGAGAGCACTGCCAGAGGTGAGTGGGCCAGCAGAAGGCGCTGAAGTGGCGGGTTTGTCACACCAAACTGGGGCACATTCATGGCCCCTCAAGGAAACAACGCTCCTACCTGGTCAAGGTGGATGGTGTCCTCTACAGACGCAGCTGTCAGCACCTCCTTCCTGTGAGGGAACCTCGTTCGGCACCTCCGGATCCTGATGCCCCACTGCTCGTGTTCACACCGATGCCTGTTGCAGCCGTCCCACCACCCGTCGCGACCAAAACCACCCACTGCCCGCGTCGGTCCTCCCCCGGTTCCCCCGCGGCGGTCTCTCCCCAACCCCGGTCCCCATCTTTTCGGAAGGAAAGGGTGATGAGGCATCCCCCTACTGCACGAGGACCGGGCGGGTTAGTGGGCCACCCACTAGATATGGTGATTTTGTTTGGCCCGACTATATTCCCTCAGCTTATTGTTTAACATGCTTTAGTTGCTTTTTCATTTCTACAAGAAAAGATGTGGATTGGCTGTTGCATGTTAGCCAATCAGAATGCTTAGTAATAATAACCCCGTCTTGTGCATGCTTTATAGTGGAAGAACTCGCCTACTGTATTCAGTAGCTGCAGTAGACTGAATGTATGATGTACTGCACACCTGATAATGGAATGAACATTAAAGATGCTCACACCCTTACCTGTGTGAGAGTAAGGTATTTATACCTACTGACTGTCCCTAATCCTAACCCTAGCTCTACATTTGTTATTTATCATTTTTATTTAAGTTCACATCATAACTTTATAAAGATAAATCAATTGAAAAACAAAATGAACAGCAAGGTGAGCATTACCTTTATTCCTTGGAAACCTTGTAATTGTTTTGATGTAATGAGGGGCAGCCATGATCCCAGGATCCTCGCTGCCTTGCTACCATAAAACAAAGCGCGGGATTAGTCAATTTGCGTCCGACCTCAATGTCAAACGTGCATTGATTGGGCAATTACTACTCAGAAAAGTTTTTCTCATATTTCTTAAAAATGTGCAGGTTTTGGTCTTGACGAGTTTCAAGTTAGGAAGCGTTATTGATTTATATAATATTTTCACACAATATGTTAAAAATGTAGGTAGTTCCGCGAGTTGGGTCTCGAACCTGAACGAAAAAGCTCCTCGGCCCACAGCCTAAAATAATCTCAGCAAGTGTATGTAGAGCAATGTATGGGTTAATATAGAACACGGATGTTCCTGTCTTACGGCCTCCAGTACTTGAGTCCTTCCATAGCAGAAATATTCTTTGCATTCAGTCTTAGTCTGACCAACCACTGCTAGAGGCCCTTATATCCTGACATGAGCCTTGTCAATTGCTCTGCACACATCCCAGCTTCATGGCATCTTTCCTACAGCAACATGACCGAAACTAATCAAAAAAATATTGAATCTCCAACTTTAGGTAACTATCCTACAACCTTCCCGCCCCCCCCCCCCCCCCCCCCCCCCAGCCTTCTTCCCTGTGCAGCACCTAGACACACTCATTTTTTCACTTCCAGTGAAATTCCTTCTTCTGCCTATCAATTCCACCCCCCTCACCTGTATCCACCTATCACTCACCAGGCGTTGCCCTGTCCCACCTCTCTTCCAGCACCCCACGCCCCACCATAATCAGTGGGAAGGGTCCCGATCCATATCGTCACCTATCCATGTTCTCCAGAGATGCTGCTTGACCAGCCGACTTACACCAGCACTTTGTGTCTTTTTTTTGCAAACTCATATCTATGTACCCCTCTACTTTTAAGCTCTGTGCCAAACAGCTGTATATACAGACATTTTAAACCAGTCCCTGCAAACATGTCCAAATACAAGGCGTAGCTATGGGCACACGCATGGGCCCCAGCTACGCCTGCCTCTTTGTTGGGTACGTCGAACAATCCTTGTTCGCGACGTACCAGGGCCCCATCCCAGATCTCTACCTCCGTTATATCGACGACTGCTTTGGGGTCACCTCCTGCACCCACACACAACTGACTGACTTCATCCGTTTCACCACCAACTTCCAGCTGGCACTCAAATACACCTGGACCATTTCCGACACTTCCCTACCATTCCTTAACCACACCATCTCCATCGCAGGGGATACACTCCTGGCCGACATCCACTACAAACCCACTGACTCCCACGGCTACCTGGACTACTCTTCCTCCCACCCTGCTTCCTGTAAGGACTCCATCCCCTATTCCCAATTCCTCCGCCTACGCCACATCTGCTCCCAGGATGAAGCGTTCCACACCAGGTCATCACAAATGGCCTCATTCTTCAGAGAACGGGGGATTCCCCTCCCCCACTATAGTTGAGGCTCACACCAGGGTCTCCTACGTACCCCGCAACACTCGCAACAAGGGCAAAGTCCCCCTGGTCCTCACCTTTCACCCCACCAGCCGGCACATACAGTGCCAGTTTTGCCACCTCCAACGTGACCCCACCAATCGCCACATCTTCCCATCTCCCCCCGCAAAGACCGCTCCCTCCGCAACTCCCTTGTCAATTCTTCTCTTCCCTCCCGCTCCACCACTTCCCCGGGCACCTTCCCTTGCAACTGCAAGAGATGCTACACTTGTCCCTTTATCTCCCCCCTTCACTCCTTTCAAGGACTCAAGCAGTCCTTCCAGGTCCGACAAAGGTTCACCTGCACCTCCTCCAACCTCATCTATTGCATCCGCTGCTCTAGATGCCAGCTGATCTATATCGGTGAGACCAAGCGGAGGCTGTGCGATCGTTTCACCGAACACCTCCGCTTTGTCTGCAATAACCAACCCGACCTCCCAGTGGCTCAGCACTTCAACTAACCCTCCCATTCCGTATCCGACCTCTCTGTCCTGGGCCTCCTCCACGGCCAGAGTGAGCAACACCGTAAATTGGAGGAACAGCACCTCATATTCCGCTTGGGGAGTCTGCATCCTCTTGGCATGAACATTGAATTCTCTCAATTCTGTTAACCTTTGCTGTCTCCTCCCCTTCCTACCTCTCCATCAGCTTTCGAGCTCCTCCTCCTCCTTTTTCATTTCTTCCCCCCCGCCTCTCCCCCCCCCCCCCCCCCCATGTCTGAAGAAGGGTTTCAGCTCGAAACGTTGCCCATCTCCTTCGCTCCATAGATGCTGCTGCACCCGCTGAGTTTCTCCAGCATGATGTGTACCCTGCAAACATGTACTGTCCCTGCCTGCTTCAAAGTCTCCACTATTGTCCCGGTACCCAAAAAGGAAAGGATTACTTGTCTTAATAACTACAGGCCTGTCGCCTTGACCTCCGTAGTCATGAAGACAAGGCTTGTGCTGGCCAAGCTGAAAAAAATCACAAACTCCCTGCTGGACCCTCTGCAGCTTGAATATCGGGCCAATAGATCTGTGAATGATGCAGTCAACCTGGGCCTGCACTTCATCCTACAGCACCTGGACCGCCAGGGGACCTATGCAAGGATCCTGTTTGTTGATTTTACCTCTGCATTCAACACCATTGTGCCAGAGCTACTACACTCCAAACTTTCCGAGTTGACTGTGCCTGAACCCCTCTGTCGGTAGATCACCAGTTTCCTGACAGACAGGAAGCAGCATGTGAGGCTGGGAAAGCACATCTCGGACCCGCAAACACTCAGCATAGGAGCACCGCAAGGCTGCGTACTCTCCCCTCACCTCTACTCTCTCCACACCAATGACTGCACCGCCACAGACACCTCTGTCAAGCTTCTCAAGTTTGTGGACGACACAACCCTGATTGGACTGATCCAGCATGGGGAGGAATCTGCCTACAGACAGGAAGTGTCACAGCTGGCATCCTGGTGCCATCGCTACAGCCTAGAGCTCAATGCTCTTAAGACAGTGGAATTGATTGTAGACTTTAGGAGAGCTCCCCCTCCCCTCAACCCACTCACCATCAACAACACCACAGTCACATCTGTGGAGTCTTTCAAGTTCCTGGGAACCATCATTACCAAGGACCTTAAGTGGGGGGCTACCATCAACTCCACAGTCAAAAAGGCACAACAGAGGATGTACTTCCTACAGCAGCTGCCACAGGCAATGATGGTCCAATTCTACACGGCCATCGTAGAGTCTGTTCTCACCTTCTCCATCATGGTCTGGTTTGGCTCAGCCACCAAGCACGAAACCTGGAGGCTGCAGCGAATCGTCCGATCAGCAGAGAAGGTTATTGGCTGCAACCTTCCCTCCATTGATGAACTGTACAATGCAAGGGCCAGGAAGCGAGCAGGCAAGATCATCTCTGACCCCGGCCACAAACTCTTTGAATCACTTCCCTCTGGACGGCAACTCTGGACTTTCAAAGCTGCCACAGCCAGACATAAAAACAGCTTTTTATCCACGAGTAGTTGCTCTACTCAACAGCCAAAAATCTGTAGCCTCCCCTTGATCTGGTATTTTGTTGGTTCACATGCTTGATCAATGGTGTTTTTACCATTAATGTTTAGTGTTTTCTTACTTATAGTTCCTTGTGTCTACTCCCAACTTCCATATTCAATTTCCTGACTGGTGAAGGCCAATGAAGCCTTCTTCATTACTCTATCTACCTGTGGTGCCACTTTTAGAAAACTATGTGCTTGAGCTCCTGGATCCCTCTGTGAATTTGATTTAATTTTTGAAGAAGCAACCAAGAAGGTGGACGAGCACATGATGGTGGACACAGTCTGTATGGACCAGCAATGATCTGCATCATATGCTGCTCTGGAAGATTACATTGTGTGGGATCCAGGGAGATGGCTCTTTGTGTAGGAAAGAACTGCTGATTTAAATGGAAGGTAGACGCAAAATGCTGGAGTATCTCAGCGGGACAGGCAGCATCTCTGGAGAGAAGGAATGGATGATATTTCGGGTCGGGTCTTGACCTGCAGTGTCACCCATTCCTTCTCTCCAGAGATGCTGTTTGTCTCCTTCTGTGCTGAGCTATTTGATCCTTATGGCTCGTATCCAATTAATCTATTATGTCTTTTTTTTTTAACTCAATGGCTCAGATGCTATTTTCAAAACAAGGGTTAGATGTTAAATATAAGCACATCTCAAAATATTGCATTTAATTTCCATGTTTTTCCAATAAAGTATTCCAGGGTACTGTACAAACATCTCTTACAGGTTACTAATGTGAACCTATCTCAACCACACTTAATAACCTGCTGCTTAATGTAATGGAATACCAGTCTGAAGAAGGGTCCCGACCTGAAACATCACTCATCCTTTTTTTCCAGAGATGCTGCCTGAGTTACTCCAGTACTTTGTACCCATCTATGCTCCACATGTCTTCTTGTTGTGCTGCATTTTGATCCATATTGGCTCAAAGCTGATGAGGAGAAAGGGGAAGGCCACAGTAATCAACAATATTTCTCCTGGGTAGAGGCCTATTGTATATTATTGAAGGCCTGTTAAACTAAAATACTTTTAATACGCAACTGGATGGAACAACTTGTACCGTGTCTCTGCATGGATTCCACCTCATACTCAGCCCTTTCTCCTCAGCTTTGATCTTGAGAAAAACTATATGTTCAAATACATTCTATAGGGCATTATGAATCACAAATAGAGTCATACAGCATGGAAACAGGCCCCTCGACCCAAGTTGCCCACGCCGACCAACATGCCCCATCCACACTAATCCCATCTGCCCATGCTGGGCTCTTAACCCTGCAAATCTGACCGATCCATGGACCTGTCTAAATGTCTCTTAAACGTTATGATAGTTCCTGCCTCAACTACCTCCTCCTGCAGCTCGTTCTATACAGCCACCACCCTTTGTGTACAATAGTTACAGTTGATTAGTACAGGTGATGGAGGTTATGGGAAGAAAGTCAGAGAATGGGATTTGGAGGGGGAGATCGATCAGCCATGATTGAATGGCGGAGTATATTTGATGGGCCAAATGGCCTAATTCGACTCCAGTTCCTTATGACCTGTTCGAGACCTGCAACTCCCCTCTAATCACCTCCATCACTCACATTAAATCTCCCAATTACTTACCTTCCAGCTGTGAGCTTCATTTATCTTACATAGAACAGTGCAACAAGGGAACTGACCCTTCGGCCCATAATATCCATGCCACACATGATGCTGTTAAACTAATCTCTACCGCCTGCATGTGATCCAGATCCCTCTATTCCCTGTATATCCGTGTGCCTACCCAAAAGCCTCTTAAATGCACCATTGCATCTGCCTTCCACCATCCACGCTGTGTAGAATCTTATCTTTTGTCATTTAACACATGGCAATTAAATCTTTCCTCAGTTTCCATTCTTCAAAGAAATCCCCCAAGCCATGCCAGTTTCCCTACATAACTATACTCTTGCCTTGCTGGCATCCTGGTAATTCTGCTCTGCAATGTGACTAGTATTATTACGTCCTGTATGAACTACATTCTGAACTACCCACTGGCCTGAAGCTGTGACCCCCTCCTCCTGTATACAGTCTTCAGTCAGTAAAGTCATCCTGTATGCTTACACATCCGGCTGTCCCACAACCACGAGCCCTGGAAATGATTTGTGCTCTATGGGCCAAACACAGCGGAAGGGATCTAGGAATGCAGGTACATGGTTCCTGAAATTGGTATTACAGGTAGATAGGGTGGTCAATAAGGCTTTTGCACATTAGCCTGCATCAGTTAGTATTGAGTATAGAAGTTAGGAGGTCATGTTAGCTGTGCAACAGTCCATACCTGGATCCAACCTCATCTACTGTATTTGCTGTTCCAGGTATGGACTCCTATATATCGGTGATACCAAGCGCAGACTCGGTGATCGTTTCGCTGAACAACTCTGCTCCGTCCGCCTAAACCTACCTGATCTCTTGGTTGCTCAACACTTTAACTCACCCTCTCATTCCCACGCTGACATTTCTGTTCCGCAAATTGGAGGATCAACACCTCATATTTCGTTTGGGCAGCTTACACTCCAGCGGTATGAACATTGACTTCTCTAACTTCAGATAGCCCTTGCTTTCCCTCTCTCCATCCCCTCCCCTGTTCTCCAACTACATTGTATCTCTGTACCACCCACTCCACTGACATCAGTCTGAAGAAGGGTCTCGACCCGAAACGTCACCCATCTTCTCTCCAGAGATGCTGCCTGTCCCACTGAGTTACTCCAGCAATCAGAGGGCATATGTTTAAGGTGCGTGGGGAAAGATTTAATACAAACCTGAGGGGTAATTTAATTTTTTTTTTTAAAAATTTACACAAAGGGGGTGGGTGCAGGGCCGGCCCTAGGCCAATTGGACCGCTTTTTCCCAAATTGGGTCCCACGCCCAAGGGGGGCCCCACGTTAATTTTCCGTATTTCAGATGGAAATACAAATTCGCTTTGTTAAATAAAGATTTAAAAAAACATTTGCCATATGGATTTTTTTGCAAAACAAACATGGATAACAACCGATGTAAATAATAAACGATGTGTTAACTGCTACTGTAGCAGTTAACAGCCAGTAGTTAACAAGCAGTTATACAATGGGTCATAGAAACATAGAAAATAAGTGCAGGAGGAGGCCATTCGGCCCTTCGAGCCAGCAACGCCATTCATTGTGATCATGGCTGATCGTCCGCTATCAATAACCCGTTCCTGCCTTCGCGCCATATCCCTTGACTCCACTAGCCCCTAGAGCTCTATCAATCTCTCTCTTAAATCCATCCAGTGATTTGGTCTGCACTGCTCTCTGCTGCAGGGAATTCCATAAATTCACAACTCTCTGGGTAAAAAAGCTTTTTCTCACATAGAAACATAAATGGGTGCAGGAGTAGGCCATTCGGCCCTTCGAGTCTGCACCGCCATTAAATATGATCACGGCTGATCATCCAACTCAGTATCCTGTACCTGCCTTCTCTCCATAGCCGCTGATCCCTTTAGCCACAAGGGCCACATCTAACTCCCTCTTAAATATTAAGGGACAGAGGTTTTGGGGTAACGTGAGGGGGAACTTCTTTACTCAGAGGGTGGTGGCTGTGTGGAATGAGCTTCCAGCAGAAGTGGTGGAGGCAGGATCGATTTTAACATTTAAAAGTAAAGTGGATAGGTATATGGACGTGAAGGAAATGGAGGGGTATGGTCTGAGTGCAGGTAGATGGGACTAGGGGAAAACAAATGGTCGGCACGGACTGGAAGGGCCGAGAGGGCCTGTTTCCGTGCTGTAATTGTTATATGGTTATATGGTTAATATAGCCAATGAACTGGCCTCAACTACCTTCTGCGGCAGAGAATTCCAGAGACTCACCACTCTCTGTGTGAAAAAATGTTTTCCTCATCTCGGTCCTAAAGGAAATCCCCCTTATCCTTAGACTGTGACCCCTTGTTCTGGGCCTCCCCAACATCGGGAACAATCTTCCTGCATCTAGCCTATCCAACCCCTTAAGAATTTTGTAAGTTTCTATAAGATCCCCCCTCAGTCTTCTAAATTCTAGCGAGTGCAAGCCAAGTGACTGCAAAAGTTTTTATCGATATGTGAAGCGCAAAAGATTAGTTAAAACAAATGTAGGTCCCTTGCAGTCAGAGAGAAATTGGAGAGAAGAGAGAGGAAGGGGGGAGAGAGGGGGGAGAGAGAATTGGAGAGAGAAGGGGGAGAGAGAGAGTGAAAGGGGGAGAGAAAGAGATAGAGGGGAAGATGAGGGGAGAGAGAGAGAAAGGAGGAGAGAAGGGGAGAGCGAGAGAGAGAGAAGAGAGATAGAGAGAGAGAGCGAGAGAGAGAGAAAAAATTGGAGAGAGAGAGTTCTCCCTTCTGCCTCACCACCACTGTTGGCTGCCCTTTGTGAGGTGATTGGAGACCAAAACCAGTTACCCGTTAGATCTCCCTCTCCCTATCTCTCACTACCTCCCTCCCCCTCCTTCTTTAGAGAGGGGGGAGGATGAGGGAAGAAAGGGGGGAGAGGGGTGTGCCTTGTTTGGTGGAGAAGAGGGATGTGGGAACGCTGTACGCAGGTGGTGACTCACTCTCACACTGGGTTCCCCCCCCCCATCAATGCGCAGTCTATCTGACTCCCTGCACCCCCCCCCCCCACTCCCCCCTCTATGCAGCGATGGAAATATGCAACGTTTCGGGTTGAAACCCTTCTTCAGACCCGGCCTGAAACGTTGGCTATTTCCTTCGCTGCATAGATGCTGCCTCAAGCCCTGTCCCACTGTGCGAGTTCACCCAAGAGCTCTCCCGAGTTTAAAATCTCTGTGTAGCATCTCCGTCCCTATCTTCAAATTCCCACTTTGAAATAAAATACAATTTGATTTAAAAATTTCACAGCAGGATCGCGATTAGTCAATTCCTACGCATTTTCAATCATCGTTCGATTCAGTGTAATTTTCACACATGGTTGATATCGTTTTAAAAAAAATATACAGTACATTTAAATATACAGTTTCAAGCATACCCGGTACTAAACGCACTAACATTAAGGTGGTTACTGATGTTACAAACAGTTATAAATGAATATAATTTCAAAGTGAAATAGGAGATTTCCGTGGAAAGAATATTTAACCAAAATATGGTGAGGTAGCTGCAAAATGCTCACTTAAAACAATACGCCGTCAACTCAGGATTGTTTCTTAGCCCTCTGACAGGTGTTTCAATCTCACCTCGTAGCCCGCTGTTAATCGATTCATAGCTATTAATTTTAATTCCTGGTCTGTATCGAACTTCTCTAAATGCAACCGCTTCAAGTTACGCTTCTTGTGTGGTGGTAATGCGGGGGGGGGGGGGGGGGGGGGGGGGGGGGGGGGGGGGGGGGGGGGGGGGGGGGGGGGGGGGGGGGGGGGGGGGGGGGGGGAAGTGCGAGGATAAAATACCATATAATACCATATATTTGCATTAATATGGCGATCCTGCTGCAAAATTTTAAAGTCGAAAGTTGTATTTTATTTCAAAGTAGGAATTGGAAGATAGGGACAGAGATGGTTCACATAGATTTTGCTAGGAAGGAAACATTACAGCAGCTGAGTAAAAGATCAGTCAAATGGTACGGTGGGTTCAATGAAGATCGGGTGAGGGGGATATTTGGGGTGGGGGAAAAGTACTATAGCTTGGGACTTGCCTAAATGAGTACAGAGGGGTGGTGATGGATTATCCATTCCACACCAAATTCCTTAGACAATATGTACCTTTTTGCAATTATCGGGGGGGATAGTTTGTGGGGGGGGGTGGATATGGATCAATGGACACTGAGGGGGGTGGTACCTGCTCGTAAGGTGGGATTAGTAAAACAAATGTTACTTCTTTGGGGCAAGGGTACTGTTGTTTATCCCTAGGGGGGATGGGTTTGGGGGACCGGGTAGGGGGGGTGTACTGAGTAACGCGGAATAACCTACATTCTATATTTTGGGGGGTCATAACGTGGCGAAACAATGGCAAGATTTGTAATATTTATTGAGATAGAAAGATACAACTGAGTTCCTTTGGGGGGGCAAGATATTGGTTCACCTTGAACTCTTCTGTATGGTCTGATAGGTATTGCGAAATGGAACCTCAGAAATAAAAAAAATATTACAAAAAATTAGAAATTATGGGAGGATTACATAAAACTACAATTCAAAGATAATGAAGATACAGAGTATTCTTATTTCCATCATGAACATGCAATAGTGATATAGGACACCAGGTCCTACTACGGTAAACTCACGAGCTACTACGGTATGCCGTTAGCGCTAAGAAATGGCATGTTGGCCGTTATAACAAGAGGAATCGAATATAGGAGCAAAGAGGTCCTTCTACAGTTGCACAGAGCCCTAGTGAGACCACACCTGGAGTATTGTGTGCAGTTTTGGTCCCCTAATTTGAGGAAGGACATTCTTGCTATTAAGGGAGTAGGTTTAAATGGTTAATTCCCGGGATGGCGGGACTGTCATATGCTGAGAGAATGGAGCAGCTGGGCTTGTACACCCTGGAGTTTAGAAGGATGAGAGGAGATCTCATTGAAACATATAAGATTGTTAAGGGCTTGGACACCGCTTAGAGAGCAGGAAACATGGTTCCCGATGTTGGGGGAGTCCAGAACCAGGGGCCACAGTTTAAGAATAAGGAGTAAGCCATTTAGAACGGAGATGAGGAACCACTTTTTCTCACAGAGAGTGGTGAGTCTGTGGAATGCTCTGCCTCAGAGGGCGGTGGAGGCAGGTTCTCTGGAAGCTTTCAAAAGAGGAGAGTAGAGGCTTAGATAGGGCTATTAAAAATAGCAGAGTCAGGGGATATGGGGAGAAGGAGGAACGGGGTACTGAATGGGGATGATCAGCCATAATCACATTGAATGAATGTGAAATGAAAGTAAATTAGGTGTCAAATTAAACTTATTTTTATGCTTTATCTGATGGGATAAATTGCAGACTTAAAATTGCAGGATAAATTTTTAAAACCTCAAAATGTTGTAACATTGCTAGAAAATGTACCTGCATCTTGGAGGCCGAAGGTTAGGTTGTTAGCCAAGAAAGATAGACGTCGTTATCCCTCAGTACAGCAACATCAAGAACGACGTTGCTGTACTGGGGTATAGCCAAGTCTATCCCTCATTGCTAGCAGCTGATGGGAAGTGGCTGTAAAAGGACAGCGCTGCTGGGGGGGGGTCTCCTTTCAGAGCGTGTGGTTAGTCTGTCCAGGAGTAAAGTAGCAGGGAGGGCAGCGAGCGTTGAGAAGGAGGGGGTCGGCCGGGGATCATCCAGCTCAAGAGCGGGTCAGCAGGCGATGGATAACAGGACAGCGGGCGTGGAGCGTACTCCATATGTCAGTGCGAGTAACCTCAATTGATCCCTTGTTCGAGCTGACACAGGAGTAAGCTCCATCACCCGCTGACCCACTCCGCTCTATGATCGTTGCTCTTGAGCTGGTCCCTCACTGTTCAGACGGAGAGCACTGCCAGATGTGAGCGGGCCGGCCTAGAAGAAGCGCTGAGAGTGGCAGTCGGTTCAGCTGGGGACCGGTGAAGGAGGCCGCTTCGTAGCCACAACGAGCTGCTTCCCTCCCCGGCCACAATGTGGTGGCTTCGCGCCCGGAGCGCCCACGGCAGCAGTGAGTTAACTAAAGCGGTTGGAGCGGGGGGGAGTACTGACATGAACTCGACCCTCTCCTTCCCTCCTCGCAACTTAACCCATGGCTAGGGTCCCCACACGCTGTGGTAAAGGAACTCAGACGCAACAATTATTTTGGGCCCCCAAATTGTCACGTTACTCGTCTCGAAACACGCGAGGATTGGGAGATTTTGGATGGATTATTTATATTTCTATGAAAATGTTTCTCAATTGGGCCCCCCGCACCTCCACCTAAGACCGCCGGGCCTGGGCGGATTGGTTGGGTGTATGGAACATGCTTCCTCAGGTGGTCTCTTAAGTCTCAAAGAATCTGCAGATGATGGAATCTTACGTTTTTTAAAACGCTAAATTTTACTAGAGGAACTGCGGGGGTCCTGCAGCTATGTGGGAAAGGAATGGACTGTTGGAATTTCGGGGCAAGACCCTCCCATATGCAAAATACCAATAAAATTAGTTTGAATTTGAGTTTAGTTTATTGTCACGTGTAATGAAGTATGGTGAAAAGCTTTTGTTGTGCTGTCAGCAGAAAGACATTGTAATATGATTACAATCGAGCCTTGACATCACTGGATCAATTCTCTGCGATAACCATTATCCTTCCTATCTTCTGCTGAACAAGATGTTTCAATCCAACCTGCCATTGTCCCTTAGATCTCACTATGAAGTATCTCATAAATGTCACAAAAAATCATTTTTTTGTAAATATTCTATCATGACATAGGAGGATATCAATGAACTAGATCACATTCATGCATTGATGGGCCTGTCAGCAAAGATGTACAGACGCAGCTATTTCCATAACAATGGATCTTACTCAGAAAGCACTACGGTACTTCTTTTCCTAACAGAGATTGGAGACATTAAATCAGAAATAAACACAAGAGAAAATAACATTTCAGAGAAATAAGACGACAATGCAAAAAATATAAACATGAACAGGCTAAATAGACGAGTAGACCCTGACATTGTCCCAACTCCACCTCCACCCTCACATCATCCGACTCAGCCTCTGCCCAAGCCCTCACTCCCACCATTGCCCCCATCTAGACTCTCACACATTCCCTCCCCACTCTCACAATCCTGTTCGCCTCGTTTTCTCACTGTCGGGCAAAATCTATCGTGAACCAAGACTGAGACCGCTTCAACCATCGATCACCGCCCGTACCCAAACTGCGCACCTCTCCTCACCCCTCCCCGTCCCAGGGGACGCTCGGGTTTCCCCTGTTCATCCCAGCGCTCAGATTACATGTCGACTAGACCCCCCCGCCCACTTATCCCACACACTCCCTCCCGGCCCCCACCCACCACACAATGCCCCCAGCCCCCTCTACCCCACACCTCCCTCTTCACCACTACCCCCACGCCCCTCTACACAACACCCCTCTTCCAAACACCACCCAGCCCACCTTCTACTCCCTCTCCCCCTCGCCCCCTCTTAATACCCACAACCACCGCCCACCATTTACCCACACACCCCGCCCCTCGACCCCTCTCCCCCCGCCCAGATTTAAAATATAACCCACGCAACCGATTCCCCTCTCCCCCTACACCCTCCCACGGCGCCCTCTACCCCTCACTCCACCCGCCCCCTCTACCCCACACCCCCACCCCACCCCCCCCCCCTCCACGCCCCCCCCTCTACCCCACACTCCCCGCCCCTCTTACCCACACCCCCCCACCCCTCTACCCCACACCCCCCCACCCCCCCGCCCCTCTTCCCCCAGCCCCCTCTACCCCACACTCCCCGGCCCTCTACCCCACACTCCCCCCAGTTGGTGTCACTCGTCACGTCAGCCCCTCTACCACACTGCCCCGCCACCTCTACCACACTCCCCCGCCCCCTTACCCCACAACCCCCCCACCCTCTCCCCCAACACTCCCACACATGCCCCGCCCCCTTCTACCCCACACTCCCCCGCCCCCTTAACCCACACATCCCCGGCCCCCTTACCCCACACCCCCCGCCCCTATACCCAACACTGCCCCGCCCCTCTAACCACACTTCCCCCGCCCCTTCTTACCCCACACCCCCGCCCCATTCTACCCCACTTCCCCCGGACCACCCTACCTCTATCCCACACTCCACCCTAGCCCCATGATATCCCCAACAATGCCCCGCCCCCCACTCTACCCCACACACCACGCACCCTCTACCCCCACACTCCCCCCGCCCTGTACCACATCTCTTTCACCCCGACACATACGTCAAATCTAGAAACCAAGGCCCGTATTACACCCTACAAGCCCACGAAAAAGCGTACAACTATAGAACAAAGAACCCGAGTAACATCTAAACAAGAGTATAAATATAGCAACAAACAAATTCGAACACACCCCCAGAACCCCGCTGTACCCTACATCAAACTATAAATATAGACCACCACCCACCCCCCGCCCACTAGTCCCAATCGTGAACCACAACACCTAGTACACATCTCGCCCCCGGGACACCCAACGCCACCCCCCACCCTCCCCCCATCTAACCCCACACTTCCCCCCGCCCCACCACTCTTACCCCACACCCCCCCACACCCCCCCCCGCCCCCTCTACCCCACACCCCCCCCCCACCCAGCCCCCCGCCCCCTTCTTACCCCCACACTCCCCCCGCCCTCACTCTCTACCCCACACCCCCCCCCCCACGCCCCCTCTACCTCACACTCCCCGCCCCCTCTACCCCACACCACCCATGCCCCCTCTACCCCAACACCTCGCCCCCTCTTACGCCACACCACCTCCCCCGCCCGCCCCTCTACCCCACACACCCCCCGCCCCGACCCCCCCTTTACCCACCCCCCTGCGCCCCGCCCGCCACCCCACACCACCCCGCCCCGTGCCCCCTCCTACCCCACACCCCCGCCACCCCCCCGCCCCCTCTACCCCCCGCCCCGCCCCCCCCTACCCCCACACACCCCCCCCGCCCCCCTACTACCCCACACTCCCCCGCCCCCTCTACCCCACACCCCCCCCGCCCCCTCTACCCCCCACACTCCCCCGCCCCCTCTACCCCACACTCCCCCGCCCCCTCTACCCCACACCCCCCGCACCGCCCCCTCTACCCCCCACCCCCCCCCCCCCCGCCCCCCCTTTCTACCCACACCCCCCTCCCTCTCTCTCACCGCAGCCGCCGCTCCAGGTCCGGCCCGGAATCCCAGCGTGCACCGCCGCGGACAATAAGCGATCGTCATGGTGACGTATATTACCCGCCAACCCTCCCCCCTCCCCCTCCCCCTCCCCTCCCCTCCCTCCCCCCCCCACACCACCCCTCCCCTCCCCCCACACCCCCCCCACTCTCACCCCTCCCCTCCCCGCCCACACCACCTCCCCCCCCCACACCAACTACCTACTCCCCTTTCCCCCACACCACCCCCCCACTCTCACCCCTCCCCTCCCCCCCCACACCCCCCCACCCCCTCCCCACACTCACCTCCCTCGCACTTGCGGCGACCAAAATCCGCAAGTAAGTTACAAAGAACAGTCTTCGACCTTCAAGCTTGAGGGCACTCGCCTGGAAAACCTCGGGCAGGATCAACCTTCAGTGGTGACACCCCGCGATGAAGAGGAAGGTTAAAACGGCTGCAGGGGTACGGCAAGTCCTTTAGACTGCGTGGGAGGGGAGAGGAGAAGGGGGGGTGGAGGAGGGGGGGGGGGAGAGGGGGAGAAGGAGAAGGGGGGAGAAGGAGAAGTGACCTCATAGGACCTCCTAGGATCACGCGTCAACCATGCTGCGAGTTTGAGTCGAGAGCAAACTCTTCTAAACTCGCAGACTAGGTCGCAATGGGACAGCCCCTTTACATCCAGATCCAGACTTCCTCCCTCGACTCTGTCCAGAGACCCCAACAGTCCTTTCACCTGGTTCACTTGCACCTCCTCCAACCTCATCTACTGTATCCGTTGTTCAAGACGCAGACTGGGCGATTGTTTTGCAGAACACCTTCGCTCAGCCCAACCTGATCTCCCGGTTACCAAACACTAATTGTCCTTCCCATTCCCACAGACCTTTCAGTCCTCGGTCTCCTCCATTGTCAGTGAGGCCCAACGCAAATTGGAGAAACAGCGTCTCATATTTGGCTTGGGCAGCTTACGGCCCAGTGGTATGAATATTGATTTCTCTCACTTCAGGTAGCTCCGGCATTCCCTCTCTCTATCCTCCCCCACCCAAATCGCACTTGCTTCTCGTTTTCGCCCAAACAGCTAACAATGGCCTGTTTCCTTTATCATCAACACCACTTTTTTGCATTTATTTTTATGTGGATTTCTCTCCACATCACGGTCTATATCTCTCGTTTTCCTTATCCAGTCTGAAGAAGGGTCTCGACCTGAAACGTCACCCATTCCTTCTCTCCAGAGATGCTGCCTGTCCCGCTTTTTGTGTCTATCTTCGGGCTTTTTTGTAAACACACGGAGGGTGTCTTAAATCATTTATTGTACACACTTCGTTAACAGAAAAATAAGAGCACAGGAATTCAAGTAATCATAGAAACCTGGACCTTTATTTGAACATAAGAGTTACAAAACTACTTGCTTCTAGCCAATAAAACATGACATAACAGCAGCCTTCATACTTCTCTGCTCTTGATTAAAGCTGCAGTGCTTCACACAATTTTCATTAAACACATGTGGCTGCATGTATGGTATATTCTGTTCAGACAACACACCTTCATTTGCAAATTTAATCCCCGGAAGCATTTGTTATTCCACTCCCATGCAGAATATTACTTTGGTGGTTGGTAAGATTTTAAGAGTCCATTAAAGGATGAGGTTATGGAATACTTAGTTCACTATAAAATAGGCCAGTCAGCATGACTTTGTGAACAGGAAGTCTTACTTGACAAATTTGCTGGAATTCTTTGAAGAAGTAAAAAGCAGGATAAAGGAGAGTCAGTTGATGTTGTTTAGATTTTCAGAAAGCCTTTAGGTGCCACATGTGAGGTAAGAAAGATGAGAGCCCATGGTATCAAAGGGCAGATACTAGCATGGATAGCAGAAGACAAAGAGTGGCAATAAAGGGGGCTTTTTCTGGTTGGCTGCCAGTGACTGGCAGAGTACCGCAGGGGTCAGTGCTGGGGCCGCTGCTCTTCACGTTGTATATTGACGATTTGGAGGAGGGGATTGAAGGCTTTGTGGCCAAGTTTGTGGATGACACGAAAATAGGTGGGGGGCAGGTACTGCAGAGAAAGCAGGGACTCTGCAGGACTTGGACAGGTTGAGAGAGTGGCAGATGGAATATTGTATAACAAAATGTGGAGTCATGCATATGGGTAATTGGAATGAAGGCATACACTATTTTCTAAATGGGGAGAGAATCCAGAATTCGGAGATGCAAAGGGACTTGGGAGTGCTGGTGCAGGATTCCCAAAAAGTCAATCAGCAAGTCGAATCGGTAGTAAAGAAAGCAAACTCAATGCATTCCCTGGAGTTTAGAAGAATGAGCAGGGACCCCACTGAAACATACAGAATAGTGAACGACCTGGATAAAGTGGATGTGGAGAGGATGTTTCCACTAGTGGGAGAGTCCAGGACTAGAGGTCATAGACTTAAAATTAAAGGACATACTTTTAGGAAGACGAGGACACATCGCTTTTGTCAGAGGGTGGTGAATCTGTGGAATTATTTGCCAAAGGCTGTAGAGGCCATCAGTTGATTTTTTTTTTAAATGGCAGATACATAGATTTTTGATTAGTACAGGTGTCAGAAGCAGGAGAATGGAGTTAGGAGGGAGAGATAGATCAGCCATGATTGAATGGCAGAGTAGACTTGATGGGCCGAATGGCCTAATTCTAATCCTATCACTTATGCTCGTATGATGTACTTACCAAAAAAGCAAAATGCCCAATATGTCACATATTTTTTGGAAAACAGACCAAAACATTTGTCCACATTGGGAAGTTCTACATGTTTGAGATTGACAGGAATATTTTAAAGAGTTGCCATCCATAAGTGACAAAATTGGTGATAGACTAAAAACAAAGGGACAAACTTTAATGACAGGATCATTAGCACACTGGGCCAATGATATCCCAGTCAGATTGTAAATTTAAACCGGTCACTGGACTATTAAAAACTATTTACATTTGTTTAACTGCACAAAGTTTGGATAAGAGGTTCTCATGGTAACTTGTTTGCAACAAGCGTACAGCAGAGTAAATCAGCAGGGGCAAGGTACAGCCTTTGAGGAAACATTTTCAATTTGTTTGACTTGTAGATTATCTGTAATACAAAGACATTTGTTAGTACCCATGGGCAACTAACAAAAGTAAATATGCATGTATTAACGATTTTTGAGGATGTGTGCCTGGTTGGTAAACACTACAAGCTGCTTTCCTAACTCGCATAGGAGTATTGCAAACTAGCTAGCTTCAGGTTACTCAGGACAAGCAGACTATTTCAATGCACGATTCTTGTTCTGCTATCGTATTCCTATACTGGTATGTGTAAAGTATTCAAACTACATTCTACACAAGTTCAAAACTTGATATTAAGTTTTATTGGAAACAAACTGTAGTCATTCTGTAAAGATTCTAATATTAAAAACCAAAACAATGCTCTTATTTTCAGAACATTTCTCACAAGCTTGTAATTTTCTTAAAAGACACAGCCCCAGCAGGTATATCAAAAAAATGCAAAGTTCAATTATCTTTGATTGTAATGTAGATGTTAGTCTTTAAAGGAAGCATTCAGGAAATTGTTTACAAATCAAGTTTGTAAAATGTGTTTTTTTAAAGTTGAAGGTGTTAATATATGAAACTGACCTCAGCAGCATGTCAGAAAATGCAAAAATGGAACTTGAAAGTGGACTGGTTTTGGTGCTGACCTGTATACGTTTTATTTTAAACTAAGTTAAGCCACTGCAACCATTTACATGCAAGGTCATGGTACAGTGGACTTAAAGCAAAGGTTTAGAATTTGCTGAAGGCAAACTGGCTGCTCAACTTATAGCAACCACTACCCTCCACATCAGAAACACATAAGAATGATATCTCTTCAATTCAAACAAAATGTAACTGTATTTAGGTCTTTTAATGGTTGCAGAACATGTTGCTCTGCAAAATTATCAGCATGTCTATCATTTTTGCTGCTCAAACATCCCACTGTGTGACACCATCCTTTATTTTCCCTCTACCAGTGTTGTGCAGGCCACTATGTGAACATTATAGTCATCCCCTCCTACAAATTTCAGTAATCATACAATTAATTCTTGGCAAGACCTTTCCTGTTATCTGCAATAGAACAATTAACTTGTCAAATGTTTTCAATTTATTACTTTCCAAAAATAACCAACTTTTGTTAACACAGTACTTGACCCAAAGCAGTCCATTGAACAACGCAATCACTGAAATTTCGTTAATAGCAGAAATTTACCAATTTCCACTGCTTCAATGCTCTTTGAAATTTAACTAAGTTGAAAGATTTTTTTTCTATTTAACAAATACAATACTGCAAACAAAAATGAGATCACTATTGCCAGTCCATTCATGCATGCCTGTGGATTGCTATATTAAGACATCTAAACATATTAAAAGGGCACAAATAACAAAAAGATCAGGAAGTGATGAGAATAGCCAGCGAACTGATTAGATGTTTTGATGTCATCACTGAATCATTGGTCAGTTTGCTCTTCAATTTGCACTTCAGGCATTTGTTCCGTTTTAGTTTTCCGATAATCCTCAGCTTCCTTGTCCAAAATTTTCTTTAAAATAAAGAACATTAGTGTACTAACATCACTATTGTTTGAGGAAAAGTCTTTACTCCTTTGTCACATTATTATCAGAGTTCAACAAAAAGATTGTAATGGAACTGAAATCTGGGAAAATAATCATATTCTTTAATGCATCTGTTAGGTAGCCAAGGTACAATTCATAGAGCACTTCAAATTTAATTGTTCTACCCACCAATCTCGGGGCTGCCGAGAGAATAAAGAGGGGCCCGGCATGGGGAGGGGGCCGCCGAGAGAATAAAGAGAGACCACCAGGACTATAATGAATACTTTTGTAACTTTGTCAACAGCTTGTACGTGGCGACTCTTTGCATACTATGCAAAACAAAGAATGTCACTGTACCCGAGGTACGTGACAATAAATATCATTAAAACGTTGAATGCTTCTGACAAATTGGCAATAGCTCTATCAACTAGCAATCTCTTTTTTCAAATTTATTTCTGAGAGCAGTCTTAACCCATAATATTAATTTTCAATGTTGTAAACATACCAATGATTTCCTTCAGTGTAAAATTAATAAAAGGTCCACAAACCAAGTAGATAATCATTAATATCCCATTTATTCACAGGACATAAGATTAAACTCATAATTTCAAATGACCATCCTTTTCTGTTTGTCAGATTAGCTGTTCCTGTTGCAAGAATATAAACGGATGGCAATAACTCTGCATTTCCATCCATAGATGCTGCCTGCCTTGTTAAACATTTTTAGCGGGTTACACAAAAAGCTGGAGAAACTCAGCGGGTGCAGCAGCATCTAAGGAGCGAAGGAGATAGGCAACGTTTCGGGTCGAGACCCTTCTTCAGACTTTTTAGCAATGGTTACATTCTGCATCTCAGTTCCAGTAGTTTCACTTTCTTGCATCAGTGTTTAACTACCTACATTTATAAATCCTCCAGGGTGATCAACTGCAATTACTAAGCCTTCATCACCACCGTCAGCTAAAATACAATGTGCATCATTTAAGTAGTTTCCGACCAAACACAGATTCCTATTGCTCTCTCCGGGCATCTCCTCCTGTGCAGACTGCAAAAAGCTTGTTTTACTTCGGAGTCACGTGAGTGACTAAGTGAAGAAGCACCGCCTGGCGCTGGAACAGCCATTACGTCGACGCTGACGGCAGAAGCAAGAGTTGAAGAGCGCAGCTCCTCGCAGTGGCCGGAATGGACCCGCAGGTAAGTGTAAGGAAAAAAGGGGGACATTCTAAAAAAGACGTTATGCTGGTAAAACCAGCAAAAGAGAAAGTAAAAGTTAAAATCAGAGTCACGCTGGCGTACTGATTTAGCCAGATAAATGGAAAAGAAAAATGGAGAAGTCTCAAAGGAAAATTTCGCGGGTAAAAAGATCGTCCCGGGGTGAAGCTAAAGAAACGGGACAAGAGTTTAGCGCGGTTCCGATACCGGTGGCCACTGATTCACCCGTTAGTGAGACTATAATTTCTCCAGAAATACAAACCACGGAGGAAAATGTTCCTAGAAAATGCAAAAAGAAATCCGTGAGGCCCGTTGTTTCTGATAATGACTCTGATAATGAAAGTCCTCCGGATAATAAAGCTATATGGCTAAAAATGGAACATATGGAGAAAGTGCTCCAAAAATATAATGAGACAAGGGTCACAGTACCCAGAAGTTTCCCAAAATGACCCTGAGGGGTTTGAATATACAGAATATGGCTATGTGCCAAATTGGGAATTTGAAACTCCGGACCCAGGATTAAGGGCGGAGGAAGTCTCATTGGATATAATTCCAAGTGTATCAGGGCTGCAAAAGACAGACCCTGCAAGTGGTGATGTGGATTATGAGTGCACACCACGAATAAAAAAGAGGAGGCCAGATGTGCCTGAGATGGCAAAAGATTTTGCTATACCTGAAGGAAGTGGTGAGGCTATGGAAGAAAACCTAGCTGCCAGTATTAATTATATGGTATCTCACCAACTTCAAGATTCTGTGATGATTGAAACAGCAGAATTATATAAAAACACCGGAAAATTGCACCTCATTGAAGGTACCTACGGTTAATCCGTCTATATGGACGCCTATGACTCCAGGCATGAGAGGACAAGAAATAAGATTTCAAAGAATCCTCAAATTGATTTCTGCTACCATTACTGCTTTTGGAAGGCAAATGGAGGGGTTGGAGATGGATAAAATCCAAAAAGATACTTTGGGCTTATTATGCAATTCCTTCTATGAAATTAATTGTATGAGGAAAATTGCGATTCGGCCCATATTTCATCCAAGGTTTGCAGGTCTGTGTCGATCAAGTGGTGTTCAAGCTCCTGGTTATCTATTTGGAGAAAACCTGCCTAAACAAATAAGAGAAATGGATGAAGAGGCTAAATCTATTAGCCACATGAGACCTTTCGTCTTTGGACAAAAAAGGTATTTTTCGTCAAGAAGGGGATTTGATTTTGGAAACAGAGGCAGGAGTATGATAAGAAAATATTATCATCCGACACAGCCTAATGTTCACCCGTATACGGGGAGAAGGAGACCACCACGTTCATATGGAGAGGTACAAAAAATTTATTCTATGCTTAAAGAAACTGGACAAATCTACAGTTGGAGGGAGATTACAAATGTTTTATGATGAATGGCTTGCCATCACATCTGATCGGTTTATTTTACAAACAGTTTCAGGAGCTACTATTACATTCAAAGGTGTTAATTCTCCGGTATAAAATAAACCTGCTTATGGTTTCATGTTTTCTGCAATTGAAGAGGCAGAAATTAATGTGGAAATTGACAAATTGTTTAAAAAAGGTGTTATTGAAAAAAACTGTTGAACATGAGCATCAATTTGTGTCAAATATATTTCCAAGAAATAAAAAAGATGGTGGTTGCAGAATTATTCTGGACCTTACAAATCTTAATAAATTTGTCGAATATAAACATTTTAAAATGGAAACATTTAACACTGCAAGACATTTGATATCAGCAGGTTGTTATATGGCAGTGACTCCAACTCTCCCGCTTTCGGCGGGAGATCGCCCGCTGAAAGGGCATTTTCGCAAAATCGTCCGGGCGGGAGAAATTATATCTCAAGCGGGAGAGCGGGAGATTTTGCGAAAATGCCCTTTCAGCGGGCGATCTCCCGCCGAAAGCGGGAGAGTTGGAGTCACTGATATGGCTACAATTGATTTAAAGGATGCGTACTATTCAGTACCATGCATCAGGGTTAGGAATCATGCATCAGTTCTTTCGAAGGTATTTAAAATTTAATTGGCTGGGACAGCTGTGGCAATTCAAAGCTTTACCAAATGGGTTAAGTTCAGCTCCCAGGCTCTTTACAAAGCTGTTGAAACCAGCTTTAGCACAATTAAGAGCACAAAAGAACATCATTATGGCTTATCTGGATGACATTTTAATCATCAATAGTAATCAGGAATCAGCTGAAAAATCAGTTTCAGCAACTAAAACTTTATTTGAGAAGTTAGGTTTCTTGATTCATCCAATTAAGTCCCAGCTGCAGCCAGCACAGTCAATTAACTATTTGGGGTTTGTGATTAACTCAGTTACTATGTTAGTAACTTTGCCAACAGATATGATTGATGATATTTTAGTGACCTGTAGGGGTCTCATTCACAAACCTTATCCCTCCATCCGAGAAGTAGCAAAGGTTATTGGTAAATTAGTAGCAGCATTTCCTGCAGTAGAATTTGGTCCATTACATTACCAAAACCTTCAAAGGGACAAAATAAGAGTTCTAAAAAAGAGAGCAGGCCATTTTGATAGGCCTATGCAATTAACAAAAGAAGCTTTATTGGAATTACAATGGTGGATTGAAAATGTCCCACAAGCTGCTAAAAACATTCTGATACAACAGCCTGAAGTAATTTTACAAACAGATGCTAGTGCTCTCGGATGGGGGGGGCGACAGATTCATTCACCAGCTGTGGGGGCAGATGGACTGTCCAAGAGGAAATGTTTCTCCAAACATATGGTATTAACTATTTAGAATTATTGGGTGCATTTTATGGGTTGAAGGCATATTGTTCTACAAAAAAGAATCTGCATGTACTGATACAATTAGACAATAAAACAGCTGTTGCATATATTAATCACATGGGTGGAGTCAGATCGGTATCATGTGATTGTTTGGTCAATCAAATATGGCAATGGTGTATTAACCACCAAATTTGGATTTCGGCAAATTACATCCCAGGTAAAGACAATGTGGTGGCAGACAATAGATCAAGGATGTTTAAAGACAACACAGAATGGATGTTGAACCCAGTAATTTTCAGTAAAATTGTGACTCAATATGGGTTACCAGACATTGATCTGTTTGCATCAAGACTAAATCATCAATTGCCTAAATATGTGTCTTGGGAACCAGATCCAGACGCAGTAGCAGTAGATGCCTTTTCACTAAACTGGGGGAATATGTTCTTTTATGCTTTTCCGCCATTTGCTCTGGTTCAGCAATGTCTGAAGAAAATAGAACAAGATTCTGCCACAGGATTATTGGTAATTCCAAATTGGCCGACACAACCATGGTTCCCATTGATGTTAAACATGATTAAAGAACCATATATGTCAATTCCTAGCAGTAGTGATTTATCGATAAAACCAGTAACCAAAGAAATTCATCCATTACATGCTATATGACTTTGTTAATCTGCAGGTTTTGACCAGACCACTACAGGAGCTTGGATCGTCGGATAGAACTATGGATATTATAGTCGCATCATGGCGAGATAGCACTCAGAGACAATATATGACACATAAAGAAATGGGAACATTTTTGCAGAGAGTCAAATATATCCTATCATACTGTGAACATTGCAAACATATTGGAGTTTCTTGCCGAGTTGCATTTTGAACAACACTTAAGTTACAGTGTCCATTAATAGTGCACGTAGTGCCTTATCATCTTATTTAGGACAAATATCTGACCAGAAATCAATTGGATCACATCCATTAATATCCAGATTTATGAAAGGAATCTTTAACAAAAATCCACCCAAACCAAGATATACAGAAATTTGGGATGTTAGCATTGTACTTACCTTACTTAGGCAATGGACTCCAATCAAAGTTTTGTCATTGGAAAAGTTAACATTTAAATTAGTAATGTTAATGGCATTGGTTTCAGCTCAAAGGGTGCAAACATTACAAATGTTATGTTTAGACTGTATGCATGTGACTGCAGATAACATTGTGTTCTATGTTTACGATCTGATCAAACAAAGCAGACCAGGGAGAACTGGAGCGAAGGTAATGTTTCAAGCTTATCCCATTGATCCAATGTTGTGTGTAGTTAAACATTTGAATCATTATGTAAAAGTTACCAAAACTCTTCGAGGTGATGAAAAAACATTAATGATTACGCATAAGAAACCACACACAAAAGCTTCAGTGCAAACAATCTCAAGGTGGTTAAAACAGGTGTTACTTTTAGCAGGAGTAGACACTGATGTGTTCAAATCTCACTCCACCAGGGCAAGAGCTACATCCGCGGCGAAGTTACAGGACGTACCACTCGAACATATTTTAGAAACCGCAGGGTGGTGTAAAGAAGAAACTTTTTCAAAGTTCTACAATAAACCTGTTCACACAATGACAGGCTTTGGACACGCGGTGTTGGGTTCACTATAATCACCTGCTTTGTTTCACTATTAACTGATATTATCAATTATGTTATCACTTATATCTTTTATCACTTTGTAATGGTTCCCTCAGGTGTAAAAAGAGGGTTATTATATGTTCTTTTATCATTAAAAGATTTATGGAAAGAACTAAAACTAGTCTGTTTTTTCTCATGTATGTGTTGACCTAGCCGGACTGTCGTATGGAAGAATTCTACGACATGAAAAACACAGAAGCTTCAAAATCTTCACGTAGTCACTCACGTGACTCAGAAGTAAAATAGTAAGATTAAACGAGAACTTACCAGTTCGAAGTTTGATCTTTATTTTATGAGGAGTAACGATGAGGGATTACGTGCCCTCCACTCCACACCCTCATAAAATAAATGATCATCTGGTAGTTCTAAATCTATGATGAGCCTTACTATCTTACTCCGGCTATTGTGTTCTGTGTTTTTCATGCCGCTGCTTTGAAGTATGCCGTTCCAGCGCCAGGTGGGGCTTCTTCACGTAATCCCTCATCGTTACTCCTCATAAAATAAAGATCAAACTTCGAACTGGTAAGTTCTCGTTTAATCTTACTATTTTAATTTGTTTTTCAACATCAATCTGAAATGTTAACCATGTTGTATTTTCCACATATGATGCCTGACCTACTCGATATTTCAAGAATTTTAAATCAGATTTCCAGCCCCTGCAGATTATTTAAATAATCTGTTAACCATTTCTCTTCTGCTGCAAATTTCACTGTTCCAGCATCTACAGTTATTTTTGTCCATCACAATGCACACTCAAAAGAAATGTTCCCAATACCTACCCCTGGGAATGGCACAGCATCTCCCGCCAATCTGTTGAGCTACTGTTCACAATTACTCACTGCATTTCAGTCAATTTAATATCCACAATGCTCCTTCAATTTACAAAAAGTCTTCATGCAATCCAAGTTATTAAACTCTCCTCAGTATCCACTGCTTTAAGAAAATCAAGCCTACAGCAAGTGTTCCTACGTTTCATTACATTTTTATTCAAACAATACCAGCAAGGATATCTAGGAAATGGGCCCTGGTGGTTCCCATGGACAAATGTCAACTCTTTTCATAGTTATTTAAAATCTGGATAATTAGATGAACACTTCATTTGCCTGAACAAACTGAAGAATTACAATTAAATGCACAAAATAATGACGTCAAGATTCCAGATATCAGAGGGCTCACCTTCAGTTTCTGATAATGAGGCAGACTGCTACAATGGGTTTTCTTTGCCACGTCCTCTTTTGTATAAAAGAGACAACAGAGTGTACAATAATATCCAGTCTTCGGAACCACGTAGTCTAGTCCTACAATTTAAAGAGACAAATGTTCAATGTTTACTTTTAAAGCAGCAATGAACAATCCCATGCACGCAAGCGGAGACGACATTGCAAACCTAACCATGCATCATCTAGGCAGCATTAATCTCCAAATGGACTATCATTGATGCAAGCGTTAATACACCATAAGAATGGCATTATGATGAATTTAAACAAATGCAGTAAAATTGCAAACTGTTTTAATTAGGATTGCAAATATTCTCAATAAGTGTGATAAATCATGTTACTAAACATACAGTAAGTAATGTGTTAAAGAATTGTGGTCTTACAATTCTACATTTGATAAATAAATATGTTCCTACCTACAGGATTGTTGGGTTGATATGGTCCAAGTCGGTACTCATCTGGAGTAGGAGATCGTGATCGAGCACGCTTGTTTTCTGGTTCCTCACAAGTTGAGGTAGTCTCCCCTTGCATTTCATCAGTATCCATCTTATTTTCAGTCATTTTTTCATCTTGTTTTAGTTCAGTTTCTTCACCACTATCTTTTTTGTCACTTTGTTCTGCTCTTTTTGTTTTGATGATCTTTCCCCTCTTTCGACCACGTTTTCGTTTAGGTTTGTCTACCTCCTCTTTTTGCTCGTTGGTGTCCTCCAATTTCTCTGTTACAATACTTGCATCAGCGTCAGTCTCCAATTTACTGATGTTATCTGCACAAGATGTCAGATCTTCCAGATCCAAATTCCCAGCATCTACATCACCAACCTCATCCACAGTTACAAATTCATCTATGTTTTCAGGAAAGCACGCTTCCGTCAACTCCTATAGAACATCAACATTAATGTATGAAACACCTTGAACATCTGCTTCAGCTACTACTAAACTTTACTGGCAAACATGATTTTAATAGTTAAAATCTAATTAATCTTCTAAAAGACAAGACCTCGATTATTTCTAAGTGTAATTGTCTGTGCTTGGCCTCCTCTCTTTAATATCAAAAGCTTCTGCCAATAGGCAAGTATGTTTCCTTTACAAACAAGTGAGTTATGGGAAAAGATATGATGAAAGGGAACCAAACAATATCTAGTATTGAGTTGAAAGTAGATCTGACCCAGGTGGATTGGAATTAATAATTAATAGATAAAGCAGAATGTACAAAAGGGCAGGTCATTCCCACCAAAATACCAAATGCTTCGCAGAAATGATAACTGATGCTAATTATTTTGAATGAAAGTCTAAAATATTCAACACTACTACTGGAGAGCAAAAATCAAACAATGGGCGCTAACAAGTTAATAATAACTAGACAACGACCTGCAGTTTTAAAATATTTAACTCGAGCTGGGAAAAAATACCTGGGATGATAGCTGTTGATTTATTTTGCTCTTTTCAATAACTGGTGCCTGTGTCAAAACAAAATGTTTTGTTTTTTTTTTAAATTGCCAGATAGAAACACAAGAAGAATTACTAACATAAGAAATGAGAGATAGCCCTTTGAGCCTGCCCTGCCATTTATCAAAATCATGGTTGATTTTCTAGCTCGGCTCTTATATCTATCTTAATATCCAGACATCTGTCGACCTTGATTTTGTATGAACCTGGTAAGCAAGCTTTCATAGCCTTGAATAGAGAATTCCAAAGACTCACCACTCTCAAACAGACAAGGCGACTGTTTCGACATGGAGGTCTGCCAAGGCCTGCTAGATCTCCCAGTTGCTGACCATTTTAACTCCCCTTCCTATTTCCATACTGACATTTCTGTCCGGGCCTTCCTCCATTTCCAGACATAGGCCTCACATAAATTGGAGGAACAGCACCTCATATTCTGCTTGGATAACCTACAACCCAATTGTATGAGCATTGAATTCTCCATTTTCAGGTAACTAATCCACAACACTCCCACCTCCACCCATCGTTTCCCCGATCGCCACCTGGATGCACAACCGTTTCTCTTTTTCTCCTCCGCAAGCGATAGGAGCAGAATTAGGCAATTCGGCCCATTGTCTCCTCCGTCATTCAAACATGGCCGATGTATCTGTCCGTCTCAGCCCCTTTCTCCTGCCTTCTTTCCATAACCCGACACCTGTGTCAATGATATCTGCCTTAAAAAATATCCATTGACTTGGCCTCCACAGCACAAACCTCTCTCTCTTTCTCCCTCCCCTCACATCTGCCCATCCCCTTCCATCTATATTCCTTCCTCTGACTTCACATTTCACACCTCCATCTTATCTCACATTTGTCTTTTCATCTTTGGCCTTTGTCCAACCATCTGCCAATCAAACCCCCTCACCTGTATCCAGCTATCACTTGCCAGACTTTGTTCTCCCCCATATTCCAGCTTTTGCTACTAATATCACTCAGATATTAACCTGAAAACGTTGCCATGTTCTCCAAAGATGTTGCCTCCAGCACTTTGTGGCTTTTGTAGAAACATAGAAATGAGGTGCAGGAGCAGGCCATTCGGCCCTTCGAGCCTGCACCGCCATTCAATATGATCATGGCTGATCATCCAACTCAGTATCCTGTACCTGCCTTCTCTCCATACCCCCTGATCCCTTCAGCCACAAGTGCCACATCCAACTCCCTCTTAAATATGGCCAACAAACTGGCCTCAACTACCTTCTGTGGCAGAGAATTCCACAGATTCACCACTCTCTGTGTGAAAAACGATTTTCTCATCTCTGTCCTAAAAGACTTCCCTCTTATCCTTAAACTGTGACCCCTTGTCCTGGACTTCCCCAACATCAGGAACAATCTTCCTGCATCTAGCCTGTCCAACCCCTTAAGAATTTTGTAAGTCTCTATGAGATCACCCCTCAATCTTCTAAATTCTAGCGAGGACAAGCCAAGTCTACCCAGTCTTTCTTCATATGAAAGTCCTGCCATCCCAGGAATCAGTCTCGTGAACCTTCTCTGTACTCCCTCTATGGCACGAATGTCTTTCCTCAGATTTGCCTTGGTATCTAATACTCAACCCATGTAGTGTAGGAAAGAACTGCAGATGTTGGTTTAAATCATAGGTAGACATAAAATGCTGGAGCAACTCAGCGGGACAGGAAGCAGCTCTGGAGAGAAGGAATGGGTGACGCCTCGGGTCGAGACCCCTCCTCAGTTTGATTAGATTACACCTACTCTGTGTGGTCTCATGTTTTGACCATCCTGTGTGAGACCTTATAGAAAGCTTCTGAAATGCACTACATCAACCCGTTCCCCTTAATTACTCTATATGTCATATCCTCAAAGAAATATATCCATAGTTTTACCGGCTCAGTTTTTTCTGATGTGTCTTGCATGTTCATTTCCATATCCATTTTGGAATCTGCTTCCACCAAGTCAGATGCATCCATCTCATCCCCTGGTTCCTTCGGCAAACCTTCTTGGTCAGTTTCACTGCCAGATTCACTAGTGCAGAGCACCTCACCAATATTTTCTTCAAGTTCCACATCGCTCTCAACAACTGCAATTGCTTCTTCTTCTGAAACTTCCTTTCCTTCAGATTTAATTTCTTGTTTGGCATCTCCTGCAATGTTCTTCTTGAATTTCACTTGAAGGCAAACTTTCAGAGGTTCTCTGCTCTCCTTTATCACCATCATCTTTTGGATGGATCTTTGATTTGCTAGGTTGTTTCTTCTTAAGAGGACTTCGGGAACGTCGTCGTCTTCTAAGAGTGAAACAAATATTAAAAATGTGGACGAGATCTATTTCTGGTAACCAATTCAATTTAATTGCAGACAATCTTATGACTTAGCTGAACCTAAATTGCAAGTTTCCAAAATATTTGCAGCAGTCAGTGATCAAAATATGACCTACGATTTATCAGCTTATAGACAATAGGTGCAGGTGTAGGCAATTCAGCCCTTCGAGCCAGCACCGCCATTCAATGTGATCATGGCTGACCATCCCCAATCAGTACCCCGTTCCTGCCTTCTCCCCATATCCTCTGACTCCGCTATCTTTAAGAGCGCTATCTAGCTCTATCTTGAAAGTAACCAGAGAACCGGCCTCCAACACCCTCTGAGGCAGAGAATTCTACAGACTCACAACTCTGTGTGAAAAAGTGTTTCCTCATCTCCGTTCTAAATGGCTTACCCCTTATTCTTAAACTGCTGCCCCTGGTTCTGGACATCTCCAACATAGGGAACACGTTTCCTGTCTCTAGCGTATCCAAACCCTTTGTAAGCTTATATGTTTCAATAAGATCCTGTCTCATCCTTCTAAACTCCAGAGTATACAAGCCCAGCCGAACCATTCTCTTAGCACTAAAAGATGTTGACAGGAAAAAAGTTAAAGCCGGAAACTAGAAACAGAATATATTTGGCACGTGCCATTACTCTAACCTCGCATCCATATTAATCAGAAACTATCACAAAATACTTTTGGCTGCCGATTCCTCGGGTTCTCACATTGATACTCTTCATCTGACTCTTAATTGGCTTTAAACGTTGATTTCCAAACATTACAGCAAAATGCACTTGTTTAAAGATTTACCTTTCTGCTTCATCCTGTTCTCTCAATACTTCTAGAACCTTAATGCTCGGTTTCTGAAATAAACAAAAAAGAGTTCATCATAAGATTTGGACAACTGCAGAGAACTTCAGAACTGCAGAGAGCCCTACCAGAGGAAAAAACTGCATTCACCCTATCTATTCCTGACATGCTTTTACTCCAATATAAGATCACCCCTCTGCCTCCCACTCTTCAAGAATAAAATCCTAGGCTACCGATGTCTCCCTGTAGCTCAGGCCCTCGAGTCCTGGCACATTTATGTAAATTTTCTCTGCATCGTTCCAGCTAAATGGTATCCATTCTGCAGCAGAATACCAAAATTTTACACCATACTCCAAGTGAAGCCTCACCAACGTCAATACAACTGTTACATAATGCCTCAACTTCTATGCTCTATGACTGATGGAGACCAGCATGCCAAAAACCTTTTTCACCCTCTTTCTACCCGGAACTCCACTCTTAGATAACTATGGACTTTGAAACATAGTTCATGTTTCACTTAAACAAAAAGGATCAATTTCCCTTGGAAGAGGAAAAGACCATCCCATCTTAAGACATCTTCTGCAGGAGAGACAACACTTGTCCTGTTACTTCTTCCTTTCCCATTTCATGATGTTTCAATTAGAATTGTTACTAAAAATGGAAGAAAGATCTCAAGAGGAACCAAGCCCTGTGATAGTGGAAAGTTATTTTGTAATATTCTATAGCAAGGTCATGGTCTAGAAGGAAGTGTTAGGGAATGGCAAGAGAGTTGGTTTCAGCCTATGAAAGATAGAAGTGAGTTTAGAAGGTTTCAGGAGTTAGATTTAGCTCTTAGTGCTAACGGAATCAAGGGATATGGGAAAAAGTAGGAACCGGGTACTGATTTTGGATGATCAGCCATGATCATATTGAAGCTTGAAGGGCGAAATGGCCTATTCCTGCATCTATTTTCTATGTTTAATGACAAAGTTTGGGTTAGTCTTCAATGGACAGAATGCTGCAAGCTGAATGTAGGTTCAAGGGAATAACCCAAGTGGAGAAATAGCACCCATTGACATTTCAAAAGATCAAGAGAAAAAACAAAAAAAGACGTCCAGATGCATCGGGAAACATGAAAGCAGAGAGCAATGCTACTGTAGGTGGTGAAAACGCAATTAAATGTGAAAGCAGAGAGCAATGCTAATGTAAGTGGTGTCAACTCCATGCCAAATAAGTAGTGTGCTGTTTCCTTGCTGCATTTTAAAACATTCTGTAGCTTTTCCCAATTCAGAGGATTGTTAATCAATCCTCAACTCCCTCACTCTTCCAAATACTACCTGAGCTACAAGTATTTATTTTTCAGACTTCCTGCAGTACTTTGCTTTTGAAATATTAAAAGCCAAATCAAAGAACAACACTGAACATTTAGAAAGGCATCACTTATAAAGACAAACATGTAATCATATAACTCTTTTCACCATCTCAGGAAGCCCCAGAGAACTTTATTCGTTTTCAAGGTTTATTCCTTACCTTCAGTACAAGAGTTTTATATTTCTGAGATGGATCCACGGTTACCTTTCTACCACGAAATATTAACGGTGTTTTCTTGTAGTGTTTAACCATGTCTATCATGCATTTCTTTGACTCCATCTCCAGAAAAGCCTGTTAATTACAGCATTAACATAATCAGGAGAAAGTCCGAAGATTAATTACCGTATCTCTTACATTTCGGTATGCTAAAATAATCAGATACATCTTTGAACTATACGTTTTAACAACTGCCACTTTCTTATTCCCTTCCATCCCCACCCGTCCTTTAATCATAGTACTTTCTGGACAGGGGCAATATAAAAGATACCATAAATGTTCATGATAGCTATTATCAACACACCCTTGCCTTCCATAAAAATAAATACTGTGATACCTGGTTCCGGAGTCTCATCACAATATAATTGAGCACTTTCCCAAAGCTGGCACCAACTTTCACAACATCAGCATCTGAGTATCCAGAGGGAGGGAGATTTTGCAGAAGTGCAACCCTTCCACCACTCCGGTTGTCTTGTTTTTGCTTCTGGAAGGAAAAACAATATTAGAAAAAGAATTGTTCAACTCCCAAATCTTCATGTTTGAGATAATTTCTATGAAGACGTTATGCAAGATAGAACGGTCCCTCCCCACATATTTGCCTCAGATGGATGCATCCAACCCATTACCAATCATAACGTTGCAATAGCATCAACATAAGAAACAGCAAACACTTAAAAAAAAAACTGATTTAAAAGCAAGAAACAATTTGGCTAAACAGATGATCCATTTGAGTTACCTTCAAATCTATTTCTTTGTATTTGTGAGACATATCCACTCGGATCTTCTTGCCATAAAGAATTGCTGGCCTCGTGCTGTAAAAGGCAACTGCCGTTTGTGCTTGTCCACTTGTGGCCATTTCCACAAACCCCTACATTTTAGATTTTTAAAAATAAAATGCTTGCGATGATGATCAACATTCAGCTACAGATGTCATCCATAAGTAGAAACTACAGATAATAGTGGTAGGTATTGCAGATTTGAAAATACTTCATCAGCAAGGCAAATTTAATTGCATCTTTAAAATTGCAAACATTACATACGTTCAGAAACTGTGACAGCAGTCAGATTACTATCACATAATTACATCTGGCTTAATCTGATTCATAACATTTTTCTCCCAGAAGTGCCAAGTGTACTTTACTCACCTCATGCTTTGTATTTAAAAACAAGTATTTTGTAATGATTCCAAAAGGTTGAGCTAATTTGAGGATGTCTTTCACTTTGCATTTTCCTTTTGGTAATTCTGTCATATGAACCACTCGGCCAGAATCATCCATTGCCTTCAGAAAGGGAGGACAACATAACCAAACATTTCAACAGCCAAATATTGAAGTGGAAAGCACATAGCATTATAATTTTGCACACACATCCTCAATCTGATTTCAAAAGGATTAGTGAATATTACTGTATAAATACATTGAGCAGAATTCAAGTGGTTAGAACATGGATCTTACAATCTCAGGGAGAGCCAAGGCAGCAAACATGAAATATTCAAGAAACCTGATAAAGATGAAAGAGATTGGAATGTAAAGATGTGTTCATAAGACTGGATGAAGAAGAGATTTGAGAACAAGGACCCAACAGACCAAATAGTTTGCTTCTTTGCAATAAATAGAATGAAACATTATTCTAGCGCAAAATAGGGATTTCTTGAATCCTGACCTAATGGCAGAAATTATGGAATCTACTTGCACATTAAATTAGCAGAATATTTTTCAAAAGATAAAATTACTGTTCAGGAAGCATAGAGTCATAGAGTGATACAGTGTGGAAGCAGGCCCTTTGGCCCAACTCACCCACACCAGCCAACAATGTTCCACCCTAGTCCCACTTGCCTGTGTTTGGTCCATTTCCCTCCAAACCTGTCCTATCCATATATGATTGGAGGGAAATGGACCAAACGCAGGCAAGCGGGACTAGGGTGGAACATTGTTGGCCGGTGTGGGTGAGTTGGGCCGAAGGGCCTTCTTCCACACTGTATCACTCTATGACTCTATGCTTCCTGAACAGTAATTTTATCTTTTGAAAAATATTCTGCTAATTTAATGTGCAATCCATATACCTGTCTGTTTCTCAAACGATGGAATAGTCCCAGCCTCAACGACCTCCTCTGGCAGCTTGTTTCATACACCCCATACCCTTTGTGTGAAAAGGTCACACCTCGGATTCCTATTAAATCCTTTCCCCTTCACCTTGAACCTATATTCCCCTACTCTGGGCAAAAGACTCTGTGCATATACCCTATCTTTTTCTCTCATGATCTTATACACCTCCATAAGATCACCCCTTATCCTCTTGTGCGCCATGGAATAGAGACCCAGCCTACTCAACCTCTCCCTATAGCTCACACCCTCTAGCCCTGGCAACATCCTCGTAAATCATTTCTGAACCCTTTCAAGCTTGACAATATCTTTCCTATAACATGGTGCCCAGAACTGAACACAATATTCTAAATGCGGTCTCATCAACATCTTATACAACTGCAACATGACCTCCCAACCTCTGCACTCAATACTCTGACTGATGAAAGCTGTAGTAGCCATTTAGCTTAACTCAGTATGTTATAACTATAACCAGTTACCGTTAATATTACCTGCCTGTAATTATGTGGGTTGGATTTATTACGTAGTCGGAGACGTGTTTGCGGTTGGGATTCTCGCGCAGACGCCCTAGTAGTTTTTAGTTTCGTTTGAAGAAACATGGAGAGGTCACAGCTTTCCACCATGCACGAGTTTGAATACGAGTAAGATCAAAATGTACTTAAACAAGAAGTTTAGCAGGATATCTTACTGTTTTTACTATTGCAATAATGAAACTATTAATCAAGATTGTTTTAAAGATTTATCTTTCGACGGCATTGAATGGCACGTGGAGAGCTCGTGAATTTGTTTTGTTAATCTCCTAACCCGTCTTCAATCATAGTGTCTAGAAGAAAGATTCCTTGAACGATATAAAACTCTGCCACTACAAAGGTCAAAGTGCCAAAAGCCTTTTTGATCACCATATCTACCTGCGACTCGACCTGCAAGGAACCATACACCTGGACTGCGAGACCTCTCTGTTCTACAACACTCCCCAGAGGCCTACCGTTTACTGTGGGTCCTGCCGTTTACAAGGTCCTGCCCTTGTTCGACGTCCCAAAATGCAACACCTCACACTTCTCTGTTAAATTCCATCGACCATTCCTCCGTCCACCTTGCCAATCGATCCAAATCCTGCTGTAATCGTTCACAACCATCTTCACTATCTGCAAAACCACTAACTTTTGTATCATCAGCAAAATCGCTAATCTTGCCCTGTATGTTCTCATCCAAATCATTGAAGCAGTGTCCACATTTATTTTGTTCCTCTTAAATCATAAAAATATTTTCTCAAATCCAGCCTTAAGTACCAAATTGAAAACATAAACAAGAGGAAATTTGCGACCCCCAGTACTATTCATATTGTAATGAAATGAAAACAGACCATGTTTCGTTTGTTCTGCATTTGGCCTTTTCTGTTGCCTGAAAAAACACAAAACACATCATGAGCTTTCTGCAAAGTACCTTTACTTGAAAATGCAACGATCAAAATATCTATCTTCTATCTATATAACTAAAACTCTCATCTTGTTTCTATCTATCTTTGTTTGTGTTAGTTGTCCCATGTGATCCTGGAAATAGGCCAAAACGGTACACGGTAGCACTAAAATCTTTGCACCACCTAATGCACCTTTGTCCCGTGGTCGTTCTTGTCTACTTTTCTTCAGATTTGATGTTATATTTCACGTTATTGATATTTACAAGTTTCAAAAAACCCAGTTTGAGAAGAATAACTGTGACTCTGCAGTGAGTTTTCTAGTAGCTTTCAGTGATGATGTCATAATGGCATCTCATATAACCATATAACATATCTCAGTCCCTCAATCACAATGATCTCATTTACACCGAGTTAAAAATGAGGGGGGTGAATAAGGGGAAATGAGTTGCCGATGCACAGTTGAGGTGGGTGAGTGGTGGAATATTGTGTTGGGGGAAACGGGTGGCGTTGGGAGAACGGATGAGCAGTGGAATATTGCGCTGGGGAACGGGTTACGTTGGGGGACCAGGCCTCTCATGGGGGCTATGGGTGAGTGGTGGAATATTGCGGTGAGCTGAAACGGGTTGTGTTGGGGGACAGGCCTCCCTGAGCACGGACTCAACGGGTCCCACTTGGTATAGTTAAACTATAAATTGTTTCACAATCTTTATATGTTCTATCAAAAATTGGCCATTAGCAGCACAGATCTCCCAAGAGTAAAATTATATAGCACAATGTTCCGGTTTAAAATTGGGGGAAGAGAGGAGATTAAGCTCTTCAATTATATTCCCACACAAACAGCACTACGTGGCAGCATTAAGCGAATTCAGTGCAGTGTCAATCCCATGGAAATAATTCTCTCCAATATTTTTTTTTAATTTGTGACATTAAGGCATTGAAATTTATTTTGTATGGTCTGAGCATCCACAATAAAGTAGCAACTGCCATAAATTAATAATGATCACAATTTTGAAAAAGTTTCAAATTTATGCACTGATTAGGACAAGCGTAGTTTGACTACACATATATCCTACACACTAAGTGAAAGTACTACAATGCGAGAACTATAAACTGAAAAAATTCCCTAAATACTCTGGATCTCAGCTATAATCAAATATGTGTTCTCCATTTAATTTGTTGTCCAGTGACAATAAATAAATAGTAGAAACAAGGAACTGCAGCTGCGAGTCAAGTCTGAAGAAGGATCCCAAATCAAAACATTATCTATCCACGTTCTCCAGAGATGCTACCCGACTCAGAGTTACTCCAGCACTTTGTGTCTTTTTTAATGAGAAAAGCAGTAACTGTGATTTGCCAATGAAATTTTTTTTTTAAAATCACACAAAATAATTGTCTCCGTACCTCCATGAGGGTCCAGTGCATCCAGTTGTCTGATGGCTGCAAGGATTGCAGATGCAGCATCTGGAGCAAGATTGGACTGCCGAACAGCGGGATTGTTTCTACGTTTAACCCAAAGGGAAAGTGAGCTTAGTATTAACATATAATCACTGGCCACAACATACCACTGCAGGTCATGTCTTACTAACTTAATCAAGTTTTTTTGAGGAGGTGATCAAGGGATCTATTCTGGAACCTCTGCTGTTTGTGATATGCATAAATGAGTTGGATGCAAACAGAGAGATTGGTTAGTAGGTTTGCAGATATCACCAAGATAGTTGGGGGTCACAGACTGTGAGGAAGGCTGTCAACAGTGGGATAATGGTCAGCTACAGAAACAGGCAGAGAAATGGCAGAATGAGTTTAATCTGAACAAGTGCATTTTGGAGGTCAACTGCAAGGGGAAAATACATAATTAATGGCATGACCCCTAACAGCATTGATGTACAAAGGGATCCTGCAGTCCAGGTCCATATCGATGAAAGTGAGAACTCAAATAGATAAGAGTGGTAGTAAAGGCAGCACGTAGTATCCTTGCCTTCATAGAACAGAGCATTGAGTTCAAGTCAGGATGTCATGATGTATCTTTACAGGACTTTGGTTATGCTTCAATTGGAATATTGTATGTAGTTCTGGTTGCAGAGATTTACCAAAACATTGCCTGGTTAGGTTGTTTTACGGGAGACGTTGGGTAGACTTGGATTGTTTTCTCTGAAATGCTGGAGGTTGCGGGGAGACCTGATAGAAGTATATAAAATTATGTGGGGCAGAGATAGGGTAAACAGTTAGAACGTATTTTCCCAGAGGGCATAGCTTTAAGGTTTGATAAAGTTTATAGATGTGCAAAGAAACATTTTTTAAAAATATAACGAGGGTGGTGACTGGATTTTGCACCGGTAGATTTAAAAATGGTTGAAGTTAAACAGCATGGAAACAGGCCCTTCGGCCCAACTTGTCCAGGCCAACCAACATGCTCCATCAACACTAGTTCCTCCTGCCTATGGTGGAACATTGTTGGCCGTTGTGGGCGAGTTGGGCCGAAGGGCCTGCTTCCACACTGTATCACCTTAATCTTATGTTCGGTTTCTCAATTCACCTATTCTGGATCAAACATGCCATGCATTTACCCTATCTATTCCTCAGTGTTGTACTCCTCTATTAGATCACCCCTCACCCTCCTGCATTCCAAGGAATAAAGTCCTAACCTCTCCCTAAAGCCCAAGTCCTCGAGTCCTGGCGACATCCTCATAATTTTTTTTAATACACCCTTTCCAGCTTAACAACATCTTTCCTATTACAGAGTGCCCAAAAATGACCACAATACTCTAAATATGGCCTCACCAATGTAACATGTAACTGTAACATGACCTCCCAACTTTTATACTCTATGGTCTTGGCATCATGTTTGACGGACATTGTTGGTCGAAGGGCCTGTTCGAATTCTGTACTGTTTTATCACTTCCCATGTGAAAACAAAAGATCTGTGTGTGTACTCAGCAGCTAAGCATGCGACAATCTCGGAAGCAAAAAGTCTGATTTTAAAAATTACAGAAGCAAAACATACATCACCCATCCGCAAAACTTTTCACATTAGTTTCTATTTAGTACACATTTCGGCATTTTTAGAAAATACATGCTTTATACCAATGTCAAACTATGTGCAAAAGCTATTGGATTACATGGATGTACTGCTTTTGAAGGAAAATATACTCCTTTTCATTAGTATAGTCCAGTCTTAAAAAAAGAAATAAGCACCAGACCTATGGGCCTGCCCCACTTCGGCAACTTTTTAGGCAACTGCAGGAGACTATGCAGTCACCACATGTTCGCGGGTAGTCGCCTTCATGGCCGTGAGGAGTTCCCGCATTCTGGGAACTAGTCGCAGCCTCATTATAGTCGCCGCAAATTTTTCAACATGTTGAAAAATTAGCGGCGACCAGAATGAAGCCGCCATGGAGATTAGCGAGAATTCTCGTGCCATAGGTGGGTTGCCAGGAGGTCGAAGGTTCTCGTAAATTGTTGCCAGTGCTGATCGGTGAATTTCATTGGCTCATTGGGAAAATAAAAAACATAAGCAGTAGTTTTCAAAACCAAGGATAACCGACCGGTAATGTTAATGTCCACCGAGCTTCACCGCCACGTCTCTCTTTCTTCTTAAAAGTTATCTCCACTACTTCTCCCCCCCCTCTTTTAAAGGACTTACGTGACCCTTCCCGTACACTACTTACGCTATTAGTTATCCATACATCACTTAAATCAATTTAGACTTACCTTGAGGGTGGTACATTGTCTGGAACCCATTGTGGATAACTAAAAATAAAAGGCAAAAAACTATCAGTACTTGCTTTCAAAAAGCATACCTCCAATACTAATGATACTAAAAAAAAAAAGATGCAAATATTTTTATATAACCTCTACAGATTAGAGGTTAGGTTTTATGTAGCAAATTGACTTCCGTTAAGGCTTTCGAGTCACGTTAAATCATGGATGTGCTAATCCTTTGCCACAGAGGAGTTAAAATGTAGACCAACAGCTCATTGATAAAGTCTCCAAGTATTATCTTGGTTACTTTCATGATTTGGATGTTCTAAAATCACAAGTACAGGGCAAAATTGATGATATATGGGTCAAGAAAAAGAAAGTAAGATACAGGGAATTGAATACAACATATTTGATGAATAATGGAACACTTAATTACGTGGACCAAATTGGTGTTAATGCAATTTAGGTCGGGAGCTAGTCCCACACTAATCAGATTCAGACTGCTGGTTTCACTCAGAGGGATGGGGACTGGGGTTGGAAGTCTCCCCTCAACCTCCAACATTCCAGACAAGACTATCCATGTTTATCCAATGTCTCCTTGTAACTGAAACCATAACCCATGCATTATTCTGGCATGAGAGGCATAGACAGTCAGAACCTTTTTTCCCCAGGTTAGAAATGTAAATGATTAGAGGGAATAACATGAATGTGAAAAGGGCAAAGAAGAATAGAATGCATGGTTCAGGTCAATTAAATTAGTTTATTTTGGCATCTTGTTTGAAACAAACATTGTGGGCCAAAGGGCCTGTTCCTGTGTGGTGGTGATCTATGTTCTTAACATTGGGTATTTTGTGGAACACTGCACTAACATGTTCTGTTCCTTTAGCTTCTTATTATTAGCCACGCAGAGTGGCATGCTTCAACTTCACTTAACAACAGTATTTTCATTATTTTCATAAATGTTACTTAAAATAAACTGACTGAAGACAATTTAACTATCAGATTGTGTACGAAGCCTTGTATACCAAATAATAACATTTAACTTACAAAAAGTCCAAGTTTCTAATCTTTTTGTTAAATAAAGATCTACATACATTTCCAAGAGCAGTAGGCACCTCCTTTTGTGTGCTGGTTCGTGCTTATGCTGGTTCCATTCCTGCAGAACGGGGAGTGGGCATAGGTAGGGGAAAACCACATTGTATTTAACAAATCAATCATAATACTGGATTTCTGTACAGACATAGGCAAATTAATTTTTTGGCAGAACCAGTACTTTAAACAACAAAAAAAGTAGAATTAATTACAGGGCAAATTAGATGAATACTAAACAGTTACACTCCAACAACACTGTGGGAAACCTTAAGATTAAATAAAATTTAAACCTCAGAATCATAACCGGCGAGGTTATTTTATAATGTACATTGTGTATGATTGCAATGTAAAAGTCCATCGTGGACTGCACTCCCCTGCAGTGTGCATATCGTTCATTCTCCATGTACAAGTGAATATTCCAAATTCAACATTAAATTAATCACTGGGATGCAATTTTAACAATTTCTGCAGCGCTGCTCATTTATTTTGCCTGTTTCTGCTCTTATTCTATATGCTTTTGAGATCAGGAGTGCAATATAGATTAATTTAAATGTACTGTTCCTTATCTGCCAAAAAAAGGTTAAATTAACTATGTCAAGAAATGTTTGACCCATGCACCAAACAAATCTTAGGAGATAAAAGTGAATGGGGATAGTTTATCACTGGAATCGTTTGTATATTATTTTCTAGTTAATGACGATTCAAGGGCAATGTTTTCAATCAGCACGTCCTGTGACAGCAGACAAGTATCAAATAACCCATAATCAGTACTTTAGCTAATCTCCACTAATTTGAGGGGATTAATCTACAACTTTAGGTTCAGGTTTATTATTGCCACGTGCAACAAAGTATTGTAAAAAGCTTTGTTCTCTAACTCACAATTGTATTAGAAGTGGTATTTAAGTTAAATTTGTTTTTGTTTTTTTAAACTCCCTGAAAATTTATGAACTTCCAATTTTGTAGTTAAATCCAGCCTCTTAAAATCATTGCACCATTCGTTCCATACGCAGTATATATTATGTGAAGAACTGGACTTGTTGCAACCAACGAGATCAATTCTTCTAAAACTCTTACATTTTAATGTTAATTGGTCAAATCTTTTTTTGATTGTTTATAATTAGATCAGCTTATGAAAACATATTACTCACCCCAAATGCAGCATAGTTCACTCTTCAATTTAAGTTTCTCTTCCTTGTACGAGTATTTATCCATGTATATTTATTTTGTCTATCACATCATCTCATTAAGGGACTTTATGCCAATGCAAACCATACCAATGAAATCATTTTTGCAAATGATGACTGAAGATACTTACAGCACACAGCACAGGACTCTTTGGGAACGGGAATGGGATGTACAATGGTTAATTTATTAGAATGTCATTTTCATGTTGAGAAGAATTACTGGGAACAGGTCTTCTTACACCTTTTTTACATCTATAATGAGTCAAAAAGTGTAATTTTGAAAATGGCTAAGTAATGCTAAATCATTTACGTGTAGGAAATAACAGCAGATGCTGGCGTAAACTGTGAACACAAAATGCTGGAGTAACTCAGCGGGCAACTTTAATAGCACATAACAATGTTATTTCACTTATTTATGTGAACCCATGATGTATAGATACCATGTATACCAGAACCAAACAGTCAGTCAATGAGAACAAATTTACAAATCCAGAATCAACAAATTTACCCCGTGGGTAGGCGAAATTTACCCCCCATGGGGGTAAATTTATCCCAGGTTGGGAACCCTTGGACTAGAGAGCCTGCAGGTAACGTTCTGCTGATTGGGCAAAAGCTATCATTCACCTGTCAAAATTATATTTTTCTCTGCAAGCACAAGCTTTAAAACTCTGAAATCCCAGTATACCATTTGAAATCCCACAACCAGAGTGTAGTGCTGAACTACTATCTACCTCTCTGGTGACCCTCAGACTATCCTTGATTGGACTTTGCTGGCTTTACCTTGAACTAAAGGTTATTCCCTTATCATGTATCTATACACTGTAAATGGATCACTTGTATTCATGTACTGGCTTTCTGCTGACTGGTTAGCATGCAACAAAAGGTTTTTCATTGTACCTCAATACACGTGACAATAAACAAAACTAAAATATTGAATTATACTCAACAATGAGCACAAATGGAAAGCACTAGGCCGACGACAGCAAGACCAGTGTATTTCAGCACAGCATTTTGACATGCACAGACATTAAACACTCCACAGTTGCTTCATTCACACTCCACATTTAAAATAATATTATTTCTATGCAACTTCATCAAACCTTGCAAACACTGCAATATACTCCACAATGAATTACTGTTGCTGATCATTCATTGTTATAACTACAGTGGCAAATTCGCAAACAAGTCCTGAAACTACTATGATAAAATATTGATTAGTATGTTAGTCCACCAGTTTTTTTCAAAATGTTGTTGGCAACAGCTGGTAGCTTGTGAGAATTATACTCCACTCAGTGGTAGTGGTACTAAGAATCTAGATTATGTTCTCCAGTTTTCAACAAACAACCTCTAACTTGGGAGATAGGACTGCCACAATGAAGATATTGAATGCCCATGTTGAAAAAAAATGCAAACATTTTCTGAAATAATAATAATTTGCACTGCTGCTTTTCAACAGCCAAATATGTCATGTGAAAAGACCAATTTTAATTAACAACCAAATTAATTTAGATTGTTTATTCCTATACAAACTTCACCCATGTTCTAGGATAGACAAAATGCTCAAGTAACTCAGCAGGACAGGCTGCATCTTTGGATGGAAGGAATGGGTGATGTTTCGGGTCAAGACCCTTCTTCAGACTGAGGCACCCATGATCTAAATGGAGGAAGAAAGGAAACATTGTGTTGCCAATCCTTGTGTTTGTCAAGTTCAGAAATAAAAAACTTGTCTGTTAACCAAACAGTTTGATCCAAAGTCTTCTGAGCACAGTACTGGAAGCTTCTCAACTGAAGTGCTGGAATAAAGCGATCTGATCAGTAGATACGGCATTACCAAAAAGTCAATTGTAATTAGCTATGGCATTAATTTGCTTATTAGTACTGCAATGTTAAATCTTTTCCGATCCAGTCAGATTGGGGAAAGAAAGCAATTGGAAATCTCAACTTTTAAACAAAACCCTTGATCTGTGCAGAAAGTGGTCACTGTGCTGATAAACGTGCAAAAACTACCCACAGGTAATAAAATGAAAAGCATTGGCATAAATGGCACCCGTGTCGCATGAAAGTCACTTAATGAGATGTTTCCATGGCCTCTGAATTGCCTTAATTAGAGCAAAGCCCTAAGTTATCATGAGCTATTAGACATTTATATTAACATAAGCATGCTAAATAACTTGAGAATCTCTATATGACTGTAATATGACCACATGAAGTTGCCTAGATCGCCAAACAAAGCAGCATTTAAACATCCCCTTGAGGAAAAGTGATTTGAAAACTGAAAAATCATAACGATGTACACCTATTCAATTACGTACCGATTCATTTATATACAATAAATGGTATTACTTGATAAAATGAGAGGCCATGCCCTTCAAAACAAATGTAGTGACTTTTTTCAGTGGACTAAATACTTTATACAACAAAATCAAATGTGTGCACAGTACTGTACTAATCACTAATACTTTTCATGTACGTGAATCTTCATTAAGCATTTTTGCAAAAAAAAGGAAGCTATAAGCCACAGAGCCAAAGTTAACTCCAGTCATATCAACAGATTCTTAACAAATATTAGAAATAATATTTTACAATAGCCAAGGAACAGGTTATTGGACTGCAAAATACCAGTGCTAACTGAAAGTTTTTTTTAAAGTTAGAGTTCTGATGGGAGGTCAACAATCTGAAATGTTAACTCCCATCCCTCTCCCTGCTGCTTGTCCTACCAAGTATTTGCATTTTAATTCTTTGCAAGCACCTGCAATCTTTGTTAGCTTTCCATTTACACAATAAATATTTCAGATTTCTCTTTTATTTAATAAGGTTAAGATATATTAGCTTAGGATTTTCCATTTACTTTCTTTGCATGATATGTAGAAAGACACCAGCTTTGTATCGAGGTGTGAAATATACACCACTCTTCACCACGGTCTTTGGAATAGCCATTTTGCATGTAGTAAAGTGTGCCATATGGTGTTGTAAGAACACAAAAAAGGAAACATCTGAGACCGAAGGCCTAGTAGCTTCATGACAACTGCTGTAAAGGCGATATGTATAATTTTCTTTAGAGATCAACCTTTTTTAAACTGAAAAAACAATGGGTTACAAGTACTGTACACCCCTTTGATTTCAGAGTACTCTATAAATTTTGTCATTTCCATAGGCAATCTGTTCATGAATTTGAGATGCGTACTTTAATGATAACTGCTTCTCAATTATCTTAAATGGTTGTCAGTATAATGACAATAATGAAAAGATTCTGTGTAGAAATTTCATGTTGCTAAGACGTTCCAAAGAATATCTGGAACAAATTAAGACCCAAATGAGGTTTCCACAAGTCGATAAGAGCTGTTCCTTATACTTTATAAAGCAATTTTTAAATTAGAGGTCACTCACCTTCACAGAATGAACAGTTACATCACACAGCGAACACAAGTGAGGGAACATTGCTGGCAAGAAACCATGGTAATCGTTTATGTTGCTCAGTGAAGGAGATCCTCGTTTTCTTTCAAAAAGGGATCTTTCTTGGCCACGGGAAGGAGAAGGCCCCATTTTTCCATAATCAGAATCATATTTATACATTGGGTCAGACAAGCGCATATCATCCCTGCGAAAGTCATCACCTCTTAATCGTTCGGGCTCATAGTCCTTCCTGTCATAATATCTAAAACTCGACTCTCGAGAAGAACCATGGTCATAATTGACCACTGAATCAGCATCAGGTTCACGACCTTCAAAATTATTCCGAAAACACCTTTCTTCCTCCCAGTCACTGCGGGAGGCTCTGAAGGAACGATCTTCCCGAGGAGAACTGTCACCTCTGCCGTAATTCAAAGATGCTCCATCATCATTTCTTTTTCTTTTGAGCTGCATAAGAATGTCCGGCAAGGAATCGGGAGTAAGTTTTTCCTCAGGATAGCGGCTCAGTTCATCCAAATCCCTGGATGAAAGGCCAAAGGTAGCTAAAATATTACTGGCCCTGTCTGCATCAATCCGTTTCTGAGCAGCAAGTGAGGTTTGATTACGACTGCCTACGTCAAACAAAGAAGGCAAACTGCTGTTGGATCGAGAAGGCCCACCACCTGAAAACATTATATTTTGTTGTCCTTGTCCCATGCCTTGTAGGCCCACTGCCTGGCCCCGTCCAAAATTCATATAGCCACCCATTCGTGCACCCTGGCTCATTCTCCCAAGATGCGCATGGGGATTTGCAGACTGGTCTGCAGGAAAGAATCCAATATTATGAGTGTCTTTCTTCATGCCACGGCCATGATCCTGCTTGGGCTCCATCCAATGACATTCTGGCACAAGAGAGTCTAATTCAAAACTGGCAAGAGCACCATAAAATAATTCTTCTTTGGTTAGTAGATAGCCTTTGCTGGCTCTGCAGAAAGTTCTTTCACTATCTAACTTCGTCTAATAGTTGGTTGATGCGACAATGGCACAGATTCCCCAGAGAACTTTGCCAGGCTGAAAAGTTAAAACAAAAATGTTAGCTCAAGAATCTCAAGGCCTTGAAAAGGACCATATGACTGGATCCATCTTCAAAGTCAGAAGTCCAAAACTGGTCTGTAGAAAGACTGTTTACACAACAAGATCGAATGCAACATTTCACAGTTGCATGCAAAATCCAATGCAGCGGAATAATTTTTGTATTCTACACAACCTCTTAACGGGAAATGATAAGTATCTCAAAAGGCATGTCAGTACGAAAACATGGCCAGTACCATCAAGATGGCAACTGGCCATCAAACCCTTTCAAGTGAACAGGATTTTTTCCAACCTAAGTTTATAGAAAATCTCAGCCATTTTGAGAATGCTAAAAAAAATCATTGTAACATTTCAGAAAAAACCATTTCATGTAAAATTTTAAGATATTGTAACTATCCCCAGAACGGGAAGTAACATATGGAGTGGTTGTGTTGAACGCCACTGAAAAAGAGGCTGTGTGCCATAGCACTCATTTTACTTTGATAAAGTAAATCATTTTCACTCAAGTGCTTTTAAGTGATTTAATGCCTCAGCTTGCAAGGACACATCTCTTGGACTCGTTGCCAGTAGTCAACAAACTGAATCAACTGGTAACAAAAAAAGTGTACAGAGAATTCAAGGGATACACTTTAAAGGAATAAAGTCAACAGGTCTTAAAATAGCAATCAGCCAATAAGGAATAGCTGCAAGTGCTGAAATATAAATGCTGCGCATCCAACTCAAGAATTTTTGATTGGAAAAATTGAGACACCGTCGATGCATATTTTGTTTTTGTGACCACACCCCCCTCCCCCCACAAAATTCTTGTTATGGAAATGTAATTAGAAACATTACCCAGCCTAGAATCTGCCCAAAATGAAAATCTTACCTCTGAAGAGGTTCTGTACTAACAGAAAACATTAAGATCAAATACAGCCTCCATGCATTCAGCATAAGAACCAAAAAGATGGTTGGCAAGGCAATGATACTCAACCAGTGCACATTTTTCCAATAGTTGCCAAAACAATGATCTGACTACAAATGCCAAAACTGTAGAAACAATGTAGTCTTTGATATCATTCTTAAGATGTTGGAAATATCAGCATTAAAGTGTATATTTTCAGATGTTTTAGCACACAAAGGCACTAAAAATGCTTTTCTATAAGGATTAAGGACAGGAAATATTGAAGACTCAGAAAATTAATTTGTTTGAACCTGAACTTCTGTAACCACAAAATCAAGAGAATAACAATTCTATTTTGTTTCAAACATGCTTTGATAAATGATGAATCTCTGCTATACACACAACTTACTTGGTTTAAGACAAGCTGTACCACCAAATTATCTAGCAAACAGACATTGAACAATATATCTATCAACTCGGCACAAATGTGAAACAATATTAAAACACTGATCAAGTACCAGTCATGTGACTGAAAATAGATTGCAATTTAGCTCGTCAAAAGAAAAACAGTATACTCTCTCTCATGTTTTGATTAATTGTGTTTTAATACACAGCTGAATTCTCACCACATCTTTTGAAGTTAAAAAAGTCAAAATTGTGTGATTTTTATTTTAAACATTACTTACATGCATATTCTTTATATGCAAACTATTAGCTTGCTTTTAAACCATATAATATTCATAAAATGAACTTCAATAACCAGGAGGTAGATAACAATGCTGGAGAAACTCAGCGGGTGAGGCAGCATCTATGGAGCGAAGGAATAGTCGACGTTTCGGGTTGAGACCCTTCTTCAAATAACCAGGAGAGTTATTTATAATTTTGTAAGAGAACTGTGAAATCTTCAGCTACATATTAAATGTATTCTGAAAAATTCCGAGTCATGCGTTTCACATAAAGCACAGAGCTGCCTGTCCTGCAAATAATTATTAAACTTAGTTAGTAATTAAGCAATATTTATTAAGTGATTTTGTGTTCAAGATGAATGGGAATATTGCAATTGGACATGACTCAACACAGAAGAAACGTAAGAATCTATTTTCAACATTACCAATATTTACCTTAAATAGATTTATTCCCATAATTGATTATAAAAAGCCACATTTAAAGCAAGAGTTACCTGCTCACCAATTCTTAGAAACCACTAAGCAATGACTAGAAACTTTTCTTCAGCATAACCCTTTTCAAATCTTGCAAACTATCCATTTTTATTAGAACATTTGCACATGTACCTGCAGATATGCAAAATACTTCTATCTGCATAAAATAAATGAAAGGCTGCAAATGCTGACCACTCCAAAAACCAGCCTAAATCCGATAAAATTAAATGTGACAACGGCTTTAGAGAAATATTCCAAAATGACCACAACAGCAATGGATAAAATTTCTTACCAAATTTCTAACTTTTGGTATTACCAAGACAAATGAAAAACTTGTAATATTTCATTCCTATCTATTACCGGATTGCAATGTAAACTAAACAACATTCTTTATCGGTCCATACATTCACATATTTAAAGATAGCAGGGAAATTAAAAAAGGATATAGAACATAAGCTTGGATGAAATAAGACCTTACCAGGGTCATAAGTCCACAACCAGGGGACACAGTTTAAGAATAAGGGGTAAGCCATTTAGAACAGAGATGAGGAAATACTTTTTCACAGAGTTGTGAGTCTGTGGAATTCTCTGCCACAGAGGGTGGTGGAGGCCAGTTCTCTGGATGCTTTCAAGAGAGCTAGATAGGGATCTTAAAGATGGCAGAGTCAAGGGATATGGGGAGAAGGCAGGAACGGAGTACTGATTGTGGATGATCAGCCATGATCACATTGAATGGCAGTGCAGGTTCGAAGGGCCGGCTAGCCTACTCCTGCACCTATTGTGTATGTGATAGGAGCAAAGTTAGGCCATTTGGCCCATCAAGTCTACGTCACCATTCAATCATTGCTGATAGCAATGGGAGGGTGAGATAGATCAGCGGAGTAGACTTGATGGACTGAATGGCCTGATTCTGCTACTATCACTTAAGATCTGATCCATCTCTCCCTCAACCCCATTCTCTCGACTTCTCCCCATAACCCCCGACACCCGTAATAATCAAGAATCTATCTTTGCCTTCAAAATATCCATTGACATGGCCTCTACAGCCTTCTGCGCAAAGAATTCCACAGGTTCACCCCCCTCTGACTAAAGAAATTCCTCCTTGTCTCCTTCCTTTAATTCTGAGGCTGTGACCTCTCGTCCTAGACTCTCCCACTAGTGGAAACATCCTCTCCACATCCACTCTATCGAAGTCTTTCACTATTTGGTAAGTTTCAATGAGGTCCCCTTTATCTTTCTCAACTTCAGCGAGTACAGGCGCAGTGCTGTCAAACGCTCAAGTGTTAACCCACTTCTTCCTGGGATCATTCTTGTAAGCTCCCTTTCCAGAGCCAGCAAATCGCTCACTACAGATTATATTCACAGTGGTATATCTACATTTCAAAAGCTAGGCATTTAATTACTTGCGTCTGAATGTAGTAGACCACAGAAAATTTACTAGACAAGGTGGAGTTACTCTTGAAAAGTTTAAGACGAAATGTGTGAGAAGAATCTTAAGAATTAAAAATAAAAGTTTAAGAAACGTAATAGTCATTCAAATTTATTGGGATTGACAATTTCCAATAGTGATGGGGTCATTCAGTACTCAGAAGACAGACTGAAGTCATTTGCCAGTAGGGGGGAGGGGACAAACAAAATTGAAACATGTGCATAATGCCAAAAGAGGGCGGGGAAGCTCTAAACGTTAGTTTGAAACAGGGTGAATAATTATTTGGAGGGGGGAAAAGTGTACAGAAAAAATGGAAATTAATCAATTGGCTCTTTCAATGTCACGCTTGATCATTCCACTCACCCCCAAACTTATAGGTTCCTTTCTCAACAGGCCTGCCTTTAAATGTTAAAGCCCAAATCTGAAATTCTCCATCCAGACATCACCATCTTTCTTGCCTAATAGGTCATTAAAAACCTACATCTTTGACAAAGTTATCCATCTTGGCCTAACATGGCCTTGTAGGAATTGACACTTATTTTGGGTATACTAGCATTGTGAAGAATGCAGTATATATTTGCAGCGTGAAAGCTACACAAATGTAAATCACTGAATCCCCTTAACACAACCATCAAGGGTGACAAAAAATGCTGGAGAAACTCTGCGGGTGAGGCAGCATCTATGGAGAGAAGGCATAGGCAACATTTCGGGTCGAGACCCTTCTTCAGACTGATGTCGTGGGATGCGGAAAAAAAAAAAGGAAGTTGGTGGAGACAGTGGGACTTGTGGGAGAACTGGGAAGGGGGGAGAAAGCAAGGGCTATCGAAAATTAGAGAAGCCAATGTGCATACCACTGGGGTGTAAACTACCCACGCTAATTATGAGGTTCTGTTCCTCCAAGAAATGTCAGATTGGGAATGGAACGGAGAGTTGAAGTGCTGAACAACCAGGCGATCAGGTTGGTTAACACGGCCTGAGCGGAGGTGTTCAGCGAAGCAATCGCTGAGCCTGCGCTTGGTCTCGCCGATGTAGAGATGTTGACACCTAGAACAGCTGATGCAATGCACGAGGTTGGAGGAGATGCAGGTGAACATCTGCCTCACCTGGAAAGACTGATTGGGTCCTTGGATGGAGTTGAGGGGGGAGGTATAGGGACAAGTGTTGCATCTCCTGCGGTTGCCAGGGAAAGTACGCGGGAGGGGGTAGTTTGGGTGGAAGGGACGGATTGAGCAGGGAGTTACGGAGGGAACGGTCTCGGCAGAAAGCAGAAAGGGGGGATGGGAAGATGTGGCCAGTACCGGGATCCCGTTGGAGTTGCCAAAAATGTCGGAGGATTATATGTTGTATGTGACGGCTGAATGGGTGGAAGGCGAGGACAAGAGGGACTCAGTCCTTGTTACAAATAGGCAGCGGGGGAGTAAGAGCAGTGCTGGGGGATATAGAGGAGACCCTGCAGAAAGCATCATCTATAATGGAAGAGGGGAACCCCCGTTCCTTAATGTACGAGGACATCTCTGATGCCCTAGTATAGAGCATCTCATCCTGGCCGCAGATGCAGCATAGACGGAGGAATTGGGAGTAGGGTGGGAAGAAGTGTAGTCAAGATAACTATGGGAGTCAGTGGGTTTGTGGTAGATGTCGGTCAATAGTCTGTTGCCTGCAATGGAGATGGTGCGATCTAGGAATGGTAGGGAGATGTTGGAAATGGTCCAGGTGAATTTGAGTGCCGGATGGAAATTAGTGGTGAAATAGATGAAGTCGAGTGAGTTCTGCATGGGTGCAGGCGGTAGCACCAATGCAGTCGTCAATGTAGCCAAGGCAGAGTTCGGGGATAGGGCCAGAGTACGCCTGGAACAGGGATTGTTCGACGTACCCTACAAAGAGGCAGGCATAGCTAGGGCCCATGCTCGTGCCCATAGCTAGGCCTTGGATTTGGAGGAAATGGGAAGAGTCGAAGGAGAAGTTGTTGAGGGCAAGGATCAGCTCTGCTAGGCGGAGGAGAGTATTAGCAGACAGAAATTGGTTGGTGCTGTGGTCAAGGAAGAAAAGGAGGGCTTTAAGACCCTCCTGGTGGGAGATGGAGGTGTAGAGTGACTGGACTTCCATAGTGAAGATGAGGGAGTGGAGGCCTAGAATACGGAAGTCATGAAGGAGACGAAGAGCATGTGAGGTGTCTTGGACATTGGTGGGGAGGGAAAGGACCATTGGGGACAGGATGGAGTTGATGTATGTGGAAATTAGTTTGGTGTGACATGAACAAGCAGAAACAATGGGTCTGCCAGGACAGTTCAGGTTGTGGATTTTAGATTGTGGAGAAGGTAAAATCGGGCCGTGCAGGGCTGGGGAACGATTAGGTTGGAGGCTTGGGAGTCGGAGGTGATGAAGTCAGTAACGATGCATGAGATTAAGGCCTGGTGCTCATCTGTCGGGTCATGGTCCAAGGCTAAGTAGGAGGAGAAGTCTGAGAGTTGTCTCTGACCGGTAGAGGTCATCGCGCCAGACTACCACGGCACCTCCCTTGTCCGCAGGTTTGATTACCCAGTCCGGATTGTTGCAGAGTGAGCGGAGGGCTGTACGTTCAGGGGGGGGAAGAGGATAGAGTGAGTAAGTGGGTTGGAAAAGTTGAGGCGGTTAATGTCCCGCCGGTGGTTTAAAATGAAACGATCTAAAGAAGGTAAATGGCCGTTAGATGAAATCCAAGAAGAGGGGGTCCGTTGGAGATGGGAGAAGGGGTCATCACCGGGTGGTGAGGACTCCTTCCCTTGGAAAAAAGCACAGATGCAAGGCGATGGAAGAAGAGCTCCACAGTGTGGGATTTTTCCAGCATCTGCAGTTCTTTCTTAAACATCAAGGGTGTTAGGAACAACACCACCTTTAAGTTCCTTTGGCCTCGCGTCACCCTGCTTTAGAAAAACATCACATTTCCATCATCACTTGTTCTAAATCCTTGAACTCCAATCAAGATTGTGGGAATGAATGCCTTGGTCGAACGACTGAAATGGTTCAAGGTTGTTCAGCAACTTTTTAGGATAAAAATGCCCATATTATGAAAATGAATTAATAAAGAATATTGAACCATGAGTACAAACCTTGGTTTGCATGGTTCAGTCCTCATTTTATCCTTAAGCAACAAAGAATCAAACACGCTAGTAATTCAAAACAACTTTTACATTTTAGTCCCCTGTCCAGCTCCTCTCATATCTTTGACACTTTCCTCACCTAATACATCTCTCGCTGTTTGATACAATATACTAATCAGTAAGTCTATTCAGGCCAACTTTGTCTAATTTCTTAACTTCAAAACTCAGCTTTATTACTTTTTTGGTGCCCCATATTTTAACAACCTGTTCTTTCATAGAATTATTTCCTTCTGCTCAAATATTTTTCCCTATGGCACCTTTATTCTGCTCATGCACTATCAGTTTTTATTAATTTAACCCAATTTGTTTCCTCTCTTCCCTTTGACAAATCACACATTAATTTATTAAACATAATAGTAATCCACACATTCAAATTCACAACCGACACAATAATTGAAATGAACAAGGAATAGTAAGGTTATAAGCATATTATGATAGAGGCAATAATAAAGAGCAGGATGAAAAAACTGGAAAGTAAGGGTACAAAAAGGGTCCACTAACATAGAACATTACAACACAAGGCAAATAAAATAACATTAATGGATTGGTAGCCTTGATAACTATCACCAGAAAATGTAAGTCTTTGTATAGAAAGTTATCAAAAAAAATTAGATATAATAAAGCCACAAGTATTAGGGTAAAAGGTGCAAGTCTTAAAAGGAAGAATGAAGCACAGAAATTAAAGGAAGGTATGATATAGATTACAGTTCTGAAGACTTGACTATCAACAGAACAAATAAAAACCAGAGTTAATTGAAAGGCAAAAAATGAAGAAATACTTTGGCCTTGCCAGTACATGTTCATCAAAAAGCTTCTTGTATTTCCTGGAATATAGAAAATTAAAAGACAATTTGATTTCATGATCTTGAAAGGATTCAGTAGGGCCCACAGAAACGTTAACAAACCAAGGATAGGCTACCAAACAGCAAGAAAGCATTTAAGCAATCTCAGCCCAATCAGGCATCATACCATTCAAAAGAAACAAACTCAATGAGCTGTTAAAAAGGAACTGCAGATGCTGGAAAATCGAGGGTACACAAAATGCTGGAGAAACTCAGCGGGTGCAGCAGCATCTATGGAGCGAAGGTGATAGGTAAAGTTTCGGGCCAAAACTCTTCAGGGTCTGAAGAAGGGTTTTGGCCCGAAACGTTACCCATCTCCTTCACTCCATAGATGCTGCTGCACCAGCTGAGTTTCACCAGCATTTTGTGTAAACTCAATGAGCTGCCTGGCCTGTTCTTGTTCATGTTTACCAGAATGATGCATGGATTTTGGGGGGGATTCGCTAAAGGGAGAGGTTGGTCAGACTTGGATTGTTTTCCTCTGGAATGCCAGATGCTGTGGGAAAGCCCGATAAAATTATGAGAGGCAAAGAAAGGATAAACAGACAGAACCTTTTTGCCAACAGTAGAAAAATCAAATACTAGAGGGCATAGCTTTAAGGTGAGAGGGTACATGCACAGGGCAAGTTGTTTACACACAGGGTGGTGAGTGCCTGGAATGTGCTGCAGGGGTAGTGGTTGAGGCAGATATGATGATGGCATTTAAGAGACTTTTGGATAGACATATCAATTGGTAGGAATGGAGGAATGTGGATTATGTGCAGGCAAATAAGAGTTTGTCTTGGCATCTAGTTCAACATGGAGATTATGGGATGAAGGGACTGCGTATGTACTGTACTGAGTTCCATGTATTATCCATCCTTGCCAGGATATATTTTCTCTTTCTACAGACATTCACTCTCTACCGCTCCCCTTTATTCTAAATCTACCAGTGAATATTGCAAGAAAATCCATTAACTTTCACCTCCTTCAACTTTTCTGTTCTTTGATTAAACCAACGTCCAAAGCCTATCCCCTTTCATCTGGCTTGGTGGGCTAGTACTTGCCACTTACTAGTTCTCGCTGTCCCAAGGATAAATCCAACCCACCACCTCCCCCAATCTTTGGATGGTATTAGTTCCTCTGTAACGCCATACTAAACCAGCACGAGTTTCTTCTGGCTAAACTGGGATTTTAAAAGAAAGAGAAACACGAGAGAGGTTCTTAGTTTGGTGCAGTGTCCCTTTATCTTTAGACAAAGTTGTCACCACGTTATAATATTGACCATTCAAATCACTAACGGCATTATAGCAAACTAGAGTTTAAACAACGCGTGAAATGTAGATGACAAGCGTTCCGGTGATGCGCCCTCGGATGGATAAACAAAAGCTTCATCAGCTCTACCCACACTTTCAACTCTTGTCATTATCCATTTATTCCCACCCGCGTCATCTCTTATCTGCCCTTTCACACTGCACCCATTTTGTTTTCTCTCAAGATCATGTTCGGATTCCTTTAAGGAAATGGTCATTCTTGTGTCTTTATGCTGCCCGCCACGCTCCCTCCCTGCGACCGGAGAGCCCGCTGGATGCCGGGTGCCATCTCTCCGCGCCCCGGGCTACCGGCTGCCCCCAGTGCCGGGCTGGTCCTGTTCCCGGCCCCGGCCCCGGCCCCGGCCCCGGCCTGGTCCAGACCCACCGGCTGTCCACCGCCTCGCTCCTCAGGACAAAATGGCGCCGACTGTCGCCGCGACACAAGGACCTTCAGCCGACATGGCGGCTCATTCATGCAACACACACGTACCCGCTTGTGAAAAGAATCCCGCTCCCAGACGAACCCCGACGCCGGTACGGATTGCTCGGCGACCTGCGGTCCTTACCCCTCAGTCCGTCTCCGTCACAGTTCGCCACCGTCCTCCCGCTCTCTTACCTCCAGCAACGGCTTGTCCGTCCCCACGGCGCATGCCCCAACTCCCCACTACGCGCGGGCTACTGCGCATGCCCCAGCTCCCCACTACGCGCCGGCTACTGCGCATGCCCCAACTCCGCGCCAGCTATTGCGCATGCCCCAGCTCCCAACTCCGCGCCAGCTACTGCGCATGCCTCAACTCCCCACTCCGTTCGGGCTACTGCGCATGCCCCAGCTCCCCACTCCGCGCCAGCTCCTGCTCGCCGATGCAGTAAGGTGGCAATGTTACAAAATTTTGAGATTTAAAAAATCAAGTCTGCAATTTATCCCATCAGATAAAGCATAAAAAGAAGATTAATTTGACACTTAATTCACTTTCATATCTTCAGTATTAAAATGTTATGGCCATTTTCATACTCGGAAATTAGCATCGTTGCTTTTCCATTGACAACACAAAAGTTGTGATCCAGGACAGTCAAAACCCATAACTTTCTTAAAAATTAAGAGAACTGAATGAAATTTTCAGTTATTATAGATTGAAGCATTCTGAAGCAAATATGGAACAATCTTACTTGGATGACCTGAAATTAAAGCATATACAGGGCTCGAAATTAGCGGCTGCCCGGGTGCCATTGACCACAGAAAGTGCCGCTGCGCAACCTAAACGCTGACTCATTTTGCCCGGCTTGGCACCCAAATATTGGTTTTGTTCCGGTAGACGCAAAAAACTGGAGTAACTCTGCGGGTCAGGCAGCATCTCTGGCGACTAGGTACGTGAGGTTTCGTGTCGGCGGCGGCAGCTGTATTCCTCTAGTATCTTTGATGCGGAGCAAAGGCACTAGGAGCGTGGTGACAAAGGGTCGGAGCGAATGACGGGCACCGAACAGCGGCCGCGACAGCGCCTCCACCGCCTCCTCCTCCCGCACCCCGCCCAGCGGAAGGAGACCTTCCACTCCCTCCCTCCTCCCGGCCTCAGCGTGCGAGAGGAGCTGTTTTGAAAGCGTCTTTTGCGGATTTGCCATCAGCGGCTGCTATCGCCATGATAATGGCGCTTTCAAAACAACCCCTCTTGCACTCCGAGGCCGGGAAGAGGGAGGGAGAGGGAGCGAGGGAAAGGGAGAGGGAGGTCTCCTTCCGCCTTCTGGAGTACCTGCACAAAAGATCCTATAGCTATAGGATCTTTGAACTACACCACTCGGCCCCGCACCTTCCTGTTGGCTGGCGGAGGAGGGGAGGCGGTGACAAGGAGGCGGCGGCATTTTGGCATTGGACAGGGACGGCCAAGGCAGCGGGGCGATGTTGTCCGAGGAGCGCTGACCTTCCATCCTCCCCACCTCCTCTGCCCCTCCCTCCCTTTCTCTCTCTCTCGTACGCCCCCCTCCACCCCTCTTATCCTGGGACCCCTCCTCTCCATCCCGCACTGATCCCCATTCCTCCTCTATTCAGTACTCACTGACATCCCCTGTGCTCCCCTCCCCATCTACCCCCCCCCCCCCCCCCCCCCCCCAATCTATCAAAGTGGTGAAATCATTGGACAAAGTCAGCATGGATTTACAAAAGGTAAATCATGTCTGACGAATCTTGTGGAATTTTTCGAGGATGTAACTAGTAGCGTGGATAAGGGAGAACCAGTGGATGTGGTATATCTGGACTTCCAGAAGGCTTTCGACAAGGTCCCACATAAGAGATTAGTATACAAACTTAAAGCTTACGGTATTAGGGGTTCAGTATTGATGTGGATAGAGAACTGGCTGGCAAACAGGAAGCAAAGAGTAGGAGTAAACGGGTCCTTTTCACAATGGCAGGCAGTAACTAGTGGGGTACCGCAGGGCTCAGTGCTGGGACCCCAGCTATTTACAATATATATTAATGATCTGGATGAGGGAATTGAAGGCAATATCTCCAAGTTTGCGGATGACACTAAGCCGGGGGGCAGTGTTCGCTGTGAGGAGGATGCTAGGAGACTGCAAGGTGACTTGGATAGGCTGGGTGAGTGGGCAAATGTTTGGCAGATGCAGTATAATGTGGATAAATGTGAGGTTATCCACTTTGGTGGCAAAAACAGGAAAGCAGACTATTATTTAAATGGTGGCCGATTAGGAAAAGGGGAGATGCAGCGAGACCTGGGTGTCATGGTACACCAGTCATTGAAAGTAGGCATGCAGGTGCAGCAGGCAGTGAAAAAAGCGAATGGTATGTTAGCTTTCATAGCAAAAGGATTTGAGTACAGGAGCAGGGAGGTTCTACTTCAGTTGTACAGGGTCTTGGTGAGACCACACCTGGAGTATTGGTACAGTTTTGGTCTCCAAATCTGAGGAAGGACATTATTGCCATAGAGGGAGTGCAGAGAAGGTTCACCAGACTGATTCCTGGGATGTCAGGACTGTCTTATGAAGAAAGACTGGATAGGCTCGGTTTATACTCTCTGGAATTTAGGAGATTGAGAGGGGATCTTATAGAAACTTACAAAATTCTTAAGGGGTTGGACAGGCTAGATGCAGGAAGATTGTTCCCGATGTTGGGGAAGTCCAGGACAAGGGGTCACAGCTTAAGGATAAGGGGGAAATCCTTTAAGACCGAGATGAGAAAGACTTTTTTCACACAGAGAGTGGTGAGTCTCTGGAACTCTCTGCCACAGAGGGTAGTTGAGGCCAGTTCATTGGCTATATTTAAGAGTGAGTTGGATGTGGCCCTTGTGGCTAACGGGATCAGAGGGTATGGAGAGAAGGCAGGTACGGGATACTGAGTTGGATGATCAGCCATGATCATATTGAATGGCGGTGCAGGCTCGAAGGGCTGAATGGCCTACTCCTGCACCTAATTTCTATGTTTCTATGTTTCTATTATTCATCATCCTCGCATTGATTCTCTTGCCACCCCCCCCCCCCCCCCCCACCATCCATCCTACACTGGTCCCCCAATTCATCCTGTACTGACCCCTGCTTCCCATCCATCCTGCACTTCTCCCCCCATTCAAACTGCACTGTTCCTTTCATCCCGTACTGACCACCCTCCATTTACCCTGTACTGATCCTTCCATCCATCCTATAGTGATCTTCCCATTCATCTTTTACTGATCCCCCATTCACCCTGTACTGATCCCCTCATTCATCCCGTACTGATCCCCCATTCATCCTATACTGATCCCGCTCATTCATCCTGTAGTGATCTCCCATTCATCCTGCATAGATCCTCCGATCCACACTGTCCTGCCCCCCCCCCCCCTCCCATTCATCCTGTACTGATCCTTCCCATTCCTGTGCTGATTCCTTCCCCCATCCATCCTATACTGATAACCCCATTCAAGAAGAATGGGGGGAACAGTCTGAAGAAGGGTCTCAACCCGAAACGTTGCCTATTTCCTTAGCTCCATAGATGCTGCCTCACCCGCTGAATTTCTCCATCATTTTTGTCTACCCCCATTCATCCTGTACTGAACCCCCATTCATCTTATACTGATCCCCCCCATTCAACACCACTGACATCCCCGTGCTCTCCCCTCACAATTTTACATACTCCAACCAACACGTACTAATTCACCTGCCTCAATCCATCCATTCCGCACCAATTGCCTTGTCAACCACCCCCACCCCCCCCCGCCCTCTATCCACCCCACACGGATTCGCACACCCCCTGACCCTATTGTGCTTCATGGTCTTCAGAGCAAACATTGATTATGTTTGATAACGGAATGTAATCAAATGTGTTTTAATTCCCAATGTTATTATTTGTTTTGACACCTTTAAACATATTACCAAAATAATATTTGCTGCAGTTATGTCCTTTGGCCATCTCTTGTCAGTTAGTGTAATGTTTAACCTGTCAGATACCTGTCAGGGTATAGTCGGTTTTAACAGCTATTATCATAAAATGCCTTTAGAAATTTCCTTGCAACCTGTATATTTTGTTATGGATAAATTATGTGGGAAGCCAGAGTGTTTCTGTGCCAATAGCAATAACGACCCATGCTATGGTCATGTCATGGTAATTTTCGGTCCTTCACAGAAAACATGGTTGCATCAATCTGTAGTGTGTATGGTTAAGCATATATGTTACCATAGTCCAGGATTTATTGACACAGGTTGATCATATGCTGAATAATCCAACCACATTTTTGTTTGGAAGTGGAAAGAACTAATAGAAATCACATTAATCGCAATGTGTAATAAGAGTTGAGATATTGTATTATAATTTTTCTGCATGTCATTGTGGTATATATCATGTCTTGATTGGTGAATATGTTTAGGTTTTGAGTTATTTGAAGCAGAAATAATATGGGAATGTAGACAAAAGTGCTGGAGAAACTCAGCGGATGCGGCAGCATCTGTGGAGCGAAGGAAATAGGCAACGTTTCAGGCCGAAACCCTTCTTCAGACTGATGGGTTTCGGCCTGAAACGTTGTCTATTTCCTTTGCTCCATAGATGCTGCTGCACACGCTGATTTTCTCCAGCACTTTTGTCTACCTTCGATTTTCCAGCATCTGCAGTCCTTCTTGAACATGATATGTGAATGCTTCATTGAGCATAATTCCGACTGGTAACTATGCACTTCGTCCGAGCACATTATCGCACGGGTCATGCAAACCGTCTTCAATGACCACCTAAACTGTCATTTGGCAACCTAAAAAGCTGTCAAGATTGCCCGGCTGGCAACAGGGAAAAAAAGTTAAGCGAGAGTCCTGATATAATTAGTTAGTTACCTAATTGTAGTTAATTACAAAATTAAATTACTAGATCTAAACATCTATCCATTTCTTAAGAAAAGGTTAACATTTTTAAATAGCCTAAGTATCCAAATAACATTCACACAAGAATTCACAATATAACATGGTTTTTAAATCTCATTGTCATGAATTTATAGGCCAAATGGAAGGAATTTAGTGTTTAATTCCCGTAATTTAATGGCCATTTAAATCGTCTTGCGAGTGAGATTTTTGTGGAACGCGAACGTTTGGAACATTGCATTTGTGGTGAATTTAAACCCCATATCGGCAGGAAAAACACTGCCGGTTCGTATGAGGCCTAAATCACCTTTTCGCAACATGACATTTTGATTAAAGGCATCCTAAGAAGCAAGTTTATATGTAAAAATAAACGGCGTACCTTGATCCGTCCCGTTGTCGGTGTTGACGGCTTTAGAAGACGATTTTAATTTTACTCCTGCTATTAAATTATCCAGTGCTATTTTTAATAAACTTGATAAAACGGCAGTCGGAGCGATTTTTCTTCAGCAACTAAACAGCCTGACAAAGATCGATTTCAACAGGCTGGAGAAAATGGCATTTTAAACCCGCCCCCTCTCAAAGGCGCCAAAGTCGCACACACGGCCAGTGACAGAACAGTAGCGCCGCTGAAGGTAAGTTTAGCAACATACCTATACTATCTACCTCTTTGATGACCCTCGGACGCTCTTTATTTAGACTAAACATTATTCCCTTTATCATGTATCTGAACACTGTGAATGGCTCGATTGTAATCATGTATAGTCTTCGCTGACTGGTTAGCACGCATCAAAACTTTACCTCGGAACACGTGACAAGAAACTAAACTAAACTAACATTACTTAATGTTTAAGGTAGACAAAAATGCTGGAGAAACTCAGCGGGTGAGGCAGCATCTATGGAGCGAAGGAAGAGGTGACGTTTCGGGTCGAGACCCTTCTTCAGGCTGTCAAGTCAAGTCAAGAGAGTTTATTGTCATGTTTATGTTTATGCTTTATGTTTATGCATTTTTTTCCTACGTTCAGTTTCCCTGAGGGCTGCAGCATATTAACGAGGTGTTACCGAGCATTGACACGGTAGTTTGAGGCCTCTGTATAGAGGAGGAGCGGTCACGGTTGCGCAGTGGTAGAGTTGCTGCCTTACCGCGAATGCAGTGCCGGAGATCTGGGTTCGATCCTGACTTTGGGTGCTGTCTGTATGGAGTTTATACGTTCTCCCCGTGACCTGCGTAGGTTTTTTCAGAGATCTTCGGTTTCCTCCCACACTCCAAAGACGTACATGTTTGTAGGTTGATTGGCTTGGTAAATGTAAAAATTGTCCCTAGTGGGTGTAGGATAGTGTTAATGTGCAGGTATCGCTGGTCGGCGTGAACCCGGTGGGTCGAAGAACTTGTTTCCGAGCTGTATCTCTAAAACTAAAACTAGGAATGTTCTCAGTCATCAGCCAATTTGTTGGAAGTAAACAGCACCAGGGACAAGTCAATTGATCCATCTCTCGTCACCCAGAGAGTTGTGTTTCTATGCAATTCTCTGCCACAGAAGGCAGCGGAGGCCAATTCACTAGATGTTTTCAAGAGAGATTTAGATTTAGCAAACGGAATCATGGGATATGGGGAAAAAGCAGGAACGTGGTACTAATTTTGATTTTGGATGATTAGCCATGATCATATTGAATGGCGGTGCTGGCTCGAAGGGCCGAATGGCCTACTCCTGCACCTATTTTTTATGTTTCTAATTTGCATCGAGCCGCCTTTGAAATAAAATCATAGCTGTAACCTTAACTCCCTTGGATGTTATATACTTCAGGTCTCCATGTGGAATTCCAGAGAAAACAATCTATGCCTGTCCAACGTCTCCCTGAAGCCAAAACCCTTTAATCCAGGCATCATTCTGGTAAACCTCCTCTGCACCTTTTCCAAAGCCTCCACATCCTTCCTGTAATGGGGAGACCAGAATGGCGCGCAATATTCCAAATGCCTTCATATGCCTTCTTTACCACTCGATTACTTGTGTTTGCACATTCAGGGAGTTATGGACTCGGATCCCATGATCCATCAATCATAGATCTCATCAATTAGGAATACGTGCTTTTGATATTGCTGTTTATCAGTGTCTCTCATACCCTGTTGTAAGATTATCACCTGTCTCTTCATTATATATATATCTCGTTAGAATACAAAATATTTGGGATGGTGATTTGAGGTGGGGGGGTGGGAGTCTGTTTACCCCACGAGAGAAGGGGAAGAGGTTGTACAGTTTGATAGCCACAGGGAAGAAGGATCTCCTGGTGGAACCAGTCTGCTGCTTAAGGTACTCCTCAGGTTGACTAGTATTGTAGCAGCAGATTTTCATATTTTCAGGCAATTAGCACCCTAGCCGCTATTTGGATGAGAATGGTTGAAGGGGGTATCTTCTAAATGCATGCAAGCTCACTCACAGAGACCTTCAGAGCTTCTTCTCAGATATGGCTTCAAAACACAGTCTTTTGATGAATAAATGCTTTATTGTTGATAGAAAACAGTGAGATACATCCATGTTTCTTCCCACTCGTTACTACAATCTTCTTTGAACTCCAACTTATTACTTTAAACATTAGTAAACTCCTCGTGTCTCCGTAACACTGGCAAGATCTGGCATGGACCCCGCATGATCTCCTTTAGATCTCCCATGGACCCCACATGGCCCTCATGATCTTACATGGTAGAAGGGTTAACCTTCCCCATGGTCTCTCCAAACTAATCTAAAAACTAAACTTCTGCGCAAGCATCTAAGCTCCAAACACACCCAAAAACACGGCATAAATCCCACCCACAATATAACGGGCAGTCTAAAATTTAAAGGCACATGCCATCATCAATTACATGCAAAACAGGCCAAATGGCCACTACAAGTATGTCATGGAGGGGGTGAGCTATATTGTCCAAGACGCTCTGCAGTTTGAGGAGCATCCTCCCCTCCAAGACCATATCCAGTGAATCCAACTCCACCCCCAGGACGAAACCAGCCGGCTCTGTCCCTTCTTGTCTGGTGCCTCAGCGTTCCTGGACCAGTCCAATTTACTGTCCAGGTACATTCCAAAGTATTTGTACTCCCTGGTAAACTGCACACCCATACCATTGATGGGGGGCTGGGTGTAGCTGAGCAGAGCTAGGAGTGCTGAGCAGACACACTCACTCATTCACTCATGAGGCTGGCTGGCAAGCATTCTTCTGTTACAGCTGTTTCTGCGACCGTCCCACATACTCTTTTTGTTAATTTCCAATTTACAAAGAAAATGGATTATGGAATGGCCCTTTCATAACCGTCGGACTGCCTGTGATTGGTTTCAGAAATGCACAAGCAGTAAAATCCCTGAACTCTGTATCTACAAGATAAATAAAATGGCACCAATTGATAAACAATCTCTGAATTATTGCCCCACTGATTTTGTTTATATCGCTGGAATTTATATTTTTTGTGTGAAATTAATATTGTGAAGTACTTTAATATGTCCCCTCAAGAGGAAACTGACAATTTGGATTTGGGCATGCATATGGGTTTGGAATCTTGTCCATGATCTATGATGTTCTCATCCAGGAGCTGAAGTTCCTCACAAAATTAATCAACCACTAGGCTGTAATGTCCCATGGCCAAGTACATAACTATGGATTGCACCATTCGTAAGCATTCAGAAAAGTTCCAGTAAGATCCTTCCTGAGGTCTAGGATGTCCAAACCAGGATGATGCAGTACCGAATTGCCCCGAATCATTCAAACTAAGATGCATTGCTCAAAGGTCATCATGTCCCATGGCCAGATGCTTCCACTTGGATCTGTCCTGTACCTCAGTGGATTATGACAGCCTTCTGAGGAATGCAGCTTAATGTCTTAATTTGAGATGTGATCTGATAACAGTCTTAGCATTCTGAGATGGTTTAAAATGTTATACAGTTCAAACAGATCATAACAAACAGTCAGTTTTATTTTAATTATGTAATTTTCAATCAACATTACATTGTTACATGTGTTAAGTAACCATATATGTACTTGTTTACAAACCGGACTGGAACATATGTAGTTTAAAAAAATACTGAAGATGCAACTCATGCTAAACCTATAAAAGAAGCCTTCACCACCAGTTAGTCACCTTTTGGATCTTCATTTAAGTAATTTATTGCAGGAATTCACATTTGAATTCATGTTACCACTCAAGGTTTGTAGTGAAGAAAGGTTCACAGCTGTAGTTACAATAGATAGAGGCGGAAGCTTCAGCTGGAGACTGTTGAGGGACAGGGGTGATGCAGAATGGAAAATGTTCAAAAGATCTGCAAACACATATGCATTTGGCTCATGTATGGTTCAGGTGCAGGTTTAGATCTAAAACAGGGGTTCCCAACCTTTTTCGTTCCGTTTACGCCAGGCAACTTTAATAGCATATAACAATGTTATTTCACTTATTTATGAACAACTAATGATGTGCAGATACCGGTACCAAACACAGTCAGTCAATAAGAAAAAATATGTAAGATCCAGAATCAACAAATTTACCCCCTGGGTTGGTGAAATTTACCCCCTGGAGGTAAATTGACCCCAGGCTGGGAACCCTTGATCTACAAGTAGTCAGGCCTGCTCCAGAAGTGGTTTTCGAATGGGACCATGTTCGGGGAGTCCCGGTCCGGCGGCAATGCAAGGTGAGGCGGGTGCGGCTGTGGTCTTCGGCGGGCCCAGTACACCGGCGATGCTGGATGGGCCTGGTGCGGCGATGAGGTTAGGTGGTCCCGGGGGGCGGCGTGGTTCGGCAGTCGCGTTGCGCTGGTGATGGGCGGTGGAATTAGGGAGGGGGAGATAAACAGAGTTACCGGGCAGGAAGCGGGGCTGGGCATCATCCGTAGGCTGGTGGAGGTCGGTGAAGGCGGCGTCCTGGTGAGTCCTGGAGGCGCTCCTTGTGGCAAAGATGGCGTTGGGGGACCCGCCCACCGGGACCTCCAACGCATCGCCCGCCGACCCCGACTCCACTGCCCGTGGACTCCTACCTCCGGGTCCGCCGACCCACGACACTCCACCGCCCTCCAGCAGCCGCCTCACCTGCAGACTGGACTCTGCACTGGGCCTGAAGCCTCCACGTTGCTAACTTGTCCCACCACTCTGTCTTTAACGGCACTGGGTCCTAGTGCCCGTCTCCCCAGCCCCAGTAACCTTAGTGGCTCTTCCACTGGGTCTTCCCCATCCCCCCTACCATGTAACCCCTGGTCTTCCCCACCCACACCACAGCTCCCATACCTCCTCACCCCCTGACCACCCTCCACCCCCCCACCACACAACGCTTCGTCCTCAGTCCACTCACCTGCCTTCCTCCGGCCACAACCCCCATCCGTGCCGCGTGTTCACCATCCCCCCGGACCTCCCCCTCTCCGACATTGAAAGGTCGGTCCTCAGCAGAGGTCTTACCTTTGTCCCCCTCCGTCCCCACCTCAATGAGTTCCGCGCCCACCACGACTTGGAGCTCTTCTACCGTCGCCTCCGCCTCACAGCGTTCTTCCACGGGAAGAAGCCCTCGCCCCCCACTGATGATCCCTTTTCCTGTCTCCAACGTAACCCCTCCACTTGGACCCCCCCTCGTAGCCTTCCGGCTCTAGAACTATTTATCCAGAACTGCCGTCGGGACATCAACCGCCTCGACTTCTCCACTCCCCAGTCTCACTCCAATCTCTCCACCCCCGAACGTACTGCCATCGACTCACTCCGTAACAACCCAGACTGGGTTATCAAACCCGCCGACAAGGGAGGTGCCGTGGTAGTCTGGCGCGTCGATCTCTACAAAGCGGAGGCCGTGCGCCAACTCTCGGACACCTCCTCCTACTTACCCCTGGACCATGACCCCACTGACAAACACCAGGCCACCATCTCGAGCACCATAACCGACTTCATCAGCTCCGGCTCCCTACCCCCCCGAGCCTCCGACCTCATCGTTTCCCAGCCCCGCACGGCCCGATTTTACCTTCTCCCCAAAATCCACAAACCCGACTGCCCTGGCAGACCCATTGTCTCGGCCTGTTCGTGCCCCACCGAACACATTTCCACATACCTTGACGCCATCCTATCCCCCTTTGTTAAATCCCTCCCCACCTATGTTCAAGACACCTCAGACACTCTCCGTCGGCTCCGTGCATTCCATTCTCCAGGCCCCCATCCTCTCATCTTTACCATGGACGTCCAGTCACTCTACACCTCCATCCCCCACCAGGACGGTCTCAAAGCTGACACCCTCCTCGGCCTAGCGGAGTTGGTCCTCACCCTCAATAACTTCTCTTTTGGCTCCTCCCATTTCCTCCAAACACAAGGCGTAGCTATGGGCACACGCATGGGCCCCAGCTACGCTTGCCTCTTTGTCGGGCACGTCGAACAATCCTCGGCATACCAGGGCCCCATCCCCTACCTCTACCTCCGTTACATCGACGACTGCTTTGGTGTCACCTCCTGCACCCACACACAACTGACTGACTTCATCCATTTCACCACCAACTTCCATCCGGCACTCAAATACACTTGGATCATTTCCGACATTTCCCTACCATTCCTTGACCTCACCATCTCTATTGCAGGTGATACGCTCCTGACCGACATCCACTACAAACCAACTGACTCCCACAGCTACCTGGACTACTCTTCCTCCCACCCTGCTTCCTGTAAGGACTCCATCCCCTATTCCCAATTCCTCCGTCTACGCCGCATCTGCTCCCAGGATAAGGTGTTCCACACCAGGTCATCACAAATGGCCTCATTCTTCAGAGAACGGGGATTCCCCTCCCCCACTATTGATGAGGCTCGCACCAGGGTCTCCTCCATACCCCGCAACACTGCCCTCTCTCCCCATTCCCCCACTCGCAAACAGGGCAGAGTCCCCCTGTTCCTCACCTTTCACCCCACCAGCTGGCAAATACAACACATAGTCCTCCGCCAGTTTCGCCACCTCCAACGTGACCACTCCACTCGCCACATCTTCCCATCTCCCCCCCTGTCTGCCTTCCGCAAAGACCGCTCCCTCCGCAACTCCCTTGTCAATTCTTCCCTCCCCTCCCGCTCTACCCCTTCCCCGGGCACTTTCCCTTGCAACCGCAAGAAATGCAACACTTGTCCCTTCACCTCCCCCCTCCACTCCTTTCAGGGACCCAAGCAGTCCTTCCAGGTCCGACAGAGGTTCACCTGCACCTCCTCCAACCTCATCTACTGCATCCGCTGCTCCAGATGCCAGATGATCTATATCGGTGAGACCAAGCGGAGGCTTGGCGATCGTTTCGCCGAACACCTCCGCTCGGTCCGCATTAACCAACCCGACCTCCCGATGGCTCAGCACTTCAACTCCCCCTCCCATTCCGTATCCGACCTCTCGGTCCTGGGCCTCCTCCACGGCCAGAGTGAGCAACACCGCAAGTTGGAGAAACAGCACCTCATATTCCGCTTGGGGAGTCTGCATCCTTTGGGCTTGAACATTGAATTTTCTCAATTCTGTTAACCCTTGCTGTCTCCTCCCCTTCCCACCTCTCCCTCAGACCTCGGGCCCTGGCATTCCCTCTATCTCTATCTCCCTCCCCCACCCTAGTCGCACCAGCTTCTCATTTTCACACCACAATCAGCTTACAATGGCTTGTTCCCTTTATCATTGATACTTTTTTGCATATCTTTCATTCATTGTTCTTTATCTCTCCACATCACCGTCTATATCTCTTGTTTCCCTGATCCCTGACCAGTCTGAAGAAGGGTCTCGACCCGAAACGTCGCCTATCTCCTTCGCTCCTTAGATGCTGCTGCACCCGCTGAGTTTCTCCAGCCTTTTGTGTAACCTTCGAATGGGAGCTGCAGGTTGTTCTGCTCCCTAAACCTACATTTCAAATAGAGAGTAAGAGACTGCAGATGTTGGAATCTTGAGCTAAAAACAAAGTGCTTGAGGAACTCAGCGGCTTAGGCAGCATCTGTGGAGGGAATGTACAGGTGGTGTCTAAAATCGGGAATCTTCTTCAGTCTGATGGACCGGGGAGAGAAAGCTGGTAAAATGAGGTTGGAGTGGAGCAAAGCCCATCCCGCCATCTCCTTCCACAAATGCTGCTTTGTTTTATTTTCTTAAACATCAAACCTTGTCTATCAATTAATATATTTTAATTAGGTTTCACAACAAGCAAGCTGCAAAACACATTGAGAAGTGTACACAAGCCATTTAATATTATTCATTTGAGGTATGAAGATTGGTTCCACAACTGGGATTTAGCGTTAATTACAGAGAAATTGACATAAATATATTCCTGTTACAATCAATGTACTGTCCACTGAGAATGTTGCTACAATGTTATCGCTCAAGTTATTTGCATGGGTTTTACTGTACTATCCCACTGGTGTTAGTTTAATCAGTGGAATTATTTGTAAAATATTCTCTTGTGAAGCCCAGCGGTATTCAAATGATATAGAAATATGAAATTGTTAGGAATTAATTACATTTTATAGAATGGCTGCAGAGGAGTGAAACAGAATGGAAAGAATGATAGAATCAAATGAGGATATGAGATAAAATTAAGGGAAAGGGCAGGGTGAATATGTAGAAGGGAAAACAATTGGATCCAAGCACATGATAAACACAAGAAAAGATTAACTGACCAACAGCATGGTTGCAATCCTACACACAGCAATTAAATGATCTTCTAGAATAGTGAACAAATGAAAAATACTTGCAGGTAACTAATGTGTGGTTGTAAGCGCCATTATTTGGGCTGATGGCCTCCTATGCTACAAGTTTCTAAGATAATCCTGTCACCAATGTTAATAAATACTTCTTAAATTTTAGTTAAATAATAAATATCTTGCAAACCTCGTTTGGCTGGAAAGAAAACGAGATACTGTATATAATTAATATTGAGATGAGAAATATTTGTCAAGTGCATTCACCCGGAAAGTCTTTAGTTAGTGATTCATATTAACTGTTGTTATGACACCTGCCTTGACTACTTCCTCTGGCAGCTTGTTCCAGATACCCACCACCCTCCACCAACTGAAGAGAAAAGGTTTCCTTTGAGACACATATTTCTTATACATGAATGACTGCAATATCAATAACATTCTCTGTAAACTGGTGTTTCACATTAATGGTGACCCAATGTGGATATGAACATGCCTCTTTAAGGTTTTGCCTGAACCTCCTTCCACAAATGAGGCATTTTATTTACTGATATTGCTTAATTCCTGATATTAATCAATGCCAGTCAAATGAAATTTACATCATGAAAATGTTACAAGGTCCCCAGGACCAATGAAATATATTCAATTTTTTTCCATAATTGGGGCTAACTTATCTTGTTCCAGCAATAATGGACCAGCATATTTTGTTTTAGTCATACAGCATGGAAACAGGCCCTTCAGCCCAACATGTCCATGTCAACCATCTAAGCTTTGCCCCATGTTCCTCTAAACCTTTCCTATTCATGTACCTTTCTAAATGTTGTTATAGTGGCTGCCTCAACTACCTCGACTAGCAGCTCGTTGCATATGCCCGCCACACTCTGTGTGAAAAAGTTGCCCCTCAGTTTCATATCAAATCTTTCTGCTCTCACCTTAAACCTGTCTTCTGATTCCATGATCTGCTAACACTATTTCTGACCAAAATCAGATTTAAATGGTGATTAATGTCTGGGTGCATCCAGTACATCGACACACAAATGGATTGTGGATGATCAGCCATGATCACATTGAATGGCGGTGCTGGCTCGAAGGGCCGAATGGCCTACTCCATCACCTATTGTCTATTGTGTATTGTCTATTGAATAATGCAACAGTGATCTACACAGCTGATACCACTTTTTGGAACTTGGTATCAAAATCAGACTTTCAGCATCATATGCATTTTGTAATAATTAGGATAGAATCTGAATCTAGATTATTTTAATTCGGGTCAATAACTACTTCTTTGTAAACTATATATTCAGATATATAAATAGTAATAAACTGAAATTGTAAATTTTAATTTATAAATTTATAAAACTTGAAAATGACCAGATATTAATGGTAACAGAGACATTGGTGTTATTGGTATGTCATGTGTTGGAGGACTCACTGAAATAATATGCATACTATGCTGGCCTCTAGTACAGATGGCTAAAGCCTTTTATTCAGTGTATTAACAGTTATACAGTGCATTTGTTCAGACTGGTACATCATGTACAGCACATCCATTTGCAAAAATATCTATGTTATAATTATATCACATGTGTTGACACAACTTCATCTCCTACATCACTACCATTGTCATTCATGGCACATCACCTCAGTCCACTAAATGTTCCTTCTGGCAAATACTAAAACATGAACTATAACTAAACAGCATGCTACATGTTATAAAAAAAACAGCAAGTATTTAGCATCTGATTCATTTTACTTTGAAGTTTCAAAATCAGTCTTGCCTCACATGGTTTTTAGAAACATCAGAAACTGATTAAAGTACTATTTACTGGTTATCACCTGTAATCTACAGAGTAATTTTGAAAAACAATGTGGTATTAATATTCAGACCCTAAATGTCCTTAGAACAATTAGAAAATTCTACCTCAGCTACTTTTAGTGCATACAAAAGCCAAGCAGACACCAGAACGGGTTGCGGTTAGATCATATGAACCTGGATCTGTGATAGCAGTTACATCCACAAGCAGACATACCGTCAATGGATTCCACTACAGAATCCCAGGTTCCATAGTTCTATCAATTAAAGTATAACCAATTCCAATATCCTGATTCAGAATCCCATGCAGCAAGCAGTATCTTTTCACAAACCAAATCTCTGGCACTCGTCCACTTGATGGAATTTCACCCAACAAGCCCAGCTCCCCACAGATGTAAACTCCAAAGGAAGAAACCCTTTCTCATCACTCCAGCTGGATGGATTTCTTGCACCACTTTCCATTCACTTCCTCTATTGAAAACCCCAAAGCACTTACTGTTTACAATCATTGTATATATTTCCAATACAACAAATCCCCTCACATTCATTTCCATACGATGTCATTGATTAAATGCCTCACCCACCTTTCTCCATTATGTAGGATACTAAGGACGCATGCATTTTCACTCTTGCCACATGGTTTTCCAGATCAAAATCATTTTCCAGTGCATAGTTTTTGTCTCTGAACGCAGTGAACATGCTACCAGTTGACATCTAAAGATGCCAATACATTCTCAAAATCTAACTAATTCATAAAGCCTATTTCCTTTATTTTCCGTGATATATGTGAATATTTAGGGAATTAAGATTTGAAAACATACCAAGCTTTAAAACATAATTTTCACATTTTTATTTTATATAAGATTTCCTGATTTCTGAAAATTGTAGTCACATCACAAGGGACCTCAGCCAAACTTACTGTGTCTGCAGCTCGAAGGGCCGATGGGGCTACTCCTGCACCTATTGTCTATTGTCAATGCAAGTGGAGGTAAACCACAGCTATTTGGTTGATCTGAAGACTGAATTGGCACAAGCTGTAGACTGTGGGTCTACTGCCACATCCAGGCAAACACTGCCCAACTATTTGGAATGTAAACTTTTATTCAATGTATTTATATTTAAATGAATGGACTGTATTCTGATGTTCTGGTTTCACATTCAACATAAAGGAACGCTAATTGGGATTCAAAAAAGCCAAAAAACAATCCGACGAAAAATAGTGATGAGTGCAAACCTAAATATAGCTTAACATTTCCTTGGTGATGTTTTGGTGGAACTTCATCTTGAATACTATTGATGAAATGCTTATATAACACTGAGCAAGATTACTTGGTCAAGTCCCTCAACAACAGCTTGAATGTTACTGTGCTGTGGTGACGACTGCATTGCCCATACCTGCTAATGACACAGGGCCAAAGCGCCTATTTACAGTTTCTCAGCTTCAAGCAAGACTCAAATCTGTGAAATACTGAGGCCGATGAAAAGACTTGTGGCACTCTGTATGGCTTCCACCTCACTGAATCTGCTTCATGCAGACTCAGTGTGGCTGCTGGCCTTCTTCTTTGCACGCAACTTTACACTCTTTGATTGTGGCTGAAAAACAGATATTAAAAGACAGCTGATTAGATTCAGTTGTGCCCTCACACCTGACCATAGTCTAGCAGGGAAGTGGAGCATCACACTAAACCATCCAGATCAGAGACCTATCCATGTGTATTGTCCCGTTGCCCAAAGTCAGTATTCAGAAGAGGTAAAATAGTAAGATTACATGAGAACTTACCAGTTCGAAGTTTGATCTGTATTTTATGAGGAGTTACGATGAGGGATTACGTGAAGACCCCGTCCAGCACGCATGCGCGACATTTCTTCAAAGCAGCGGTGTGGATTCACAGAAAACACAACAATTGAAATAAATATAGTAAAGAAAAAATAAGAACTTAATTACCAGTTGATCTGTATAATAGATGGTGGGAGCGGAGGGCACGTAATCCCTCATCGTAACTCCTCATAAAATACAGATCAAACTTCGAACTGGTAAGTTCTCATTTAATCTTATAGAAACTTACAAAATTCTTAAGGGGTTGGACAGGCTAAATGCAGGAAGATTGTTCCCGATGTTGGGGAACTCCAGGACAAGGGGTCACAGCTTAAGGATAAGGGGGAAATCCTTTAAGACCGAGATGAGAAAGACTTTCTTCACACAGAGAGTGGTGAGTCTCTGGAACTCTCTGCCACAGAGGGTAGTTGAGGCCAGTTCATTGGCTATATTTAAGAGTGAGTTGGATGTGGCCCTTGTGGCTAAGGGGATCAGAGGGTATGGAGAGAAGGCAGGTACGGGATACTGAGTTGGATGATCAGCCATGATCATATTGAATGGCGGTGCAGGCTCGAAGGGCTGAATGGCCTACTCCTGCACCTAATTTCTATGTTTCTATGTTTCTATGTAATCTTACTATTTTACTTCGGAGTCACGTGAGTGACTACGTGAAGACTTCAAAGCTCTGTGAATCCAAACCGTGAACCAGCTCATGCTTCACTCACTGCCTGAAGACCTTAGAGGGAGGAAGCATGTTATACAATCAACAATAACCTGTTTGTGAACAAAAAAGGTTTATTAATAACAACAAAAAACTCCCCCGGGCTTAAATTAAATATTATCTGCAGACTCTAAAATTCTGTCTACAAATGTAGCAGGCTCCGCCAGCGGCTTATTATAAAACCTTTGGAAAGTTCTTTCCGAGGACCATCCTGCTCTGTCCAGAATATGGTCCATAGGCCCATCCATTCGCCTAGCCGCCGACGTAGATGCAGCCCTGGTGGAATGAGATTTGTACACATTAGTATCGACTTCCGCGGACTTAAGCACCTGCTTGAGCCACCTTGAAATGGTTTGGCTCGTCACCTGACCATGAGGCTTCTTGTGGCTTATCCATAAGGCTTTTTCTCTCCCTCTTAAGTTATATGTTGTGTCTATGTAGTTGGCGAGATGGGTCTTGGCACACAACCGTGGGTCAGGTGAATATGCCCGGAACTCCATAACTGGAGGCGTGGTACCTGGTCTAGTTTGTTTGACCAGCCCCTGAATGTGAAATGTGATACAGTCCAATGACTCTGTCATGCTGTCCAGCCTCAGAAGGTGGAGGGACTGTACCCTTTGAGCTGACACTAGTGCCATGAGCATGACTGATTTCAGTGTAAGTTGTTCCAGAGTAAGTGACCTGGGTGGTGGCCATCCCCTAAGGTACGTCAGTACTATGCTGACATCCCAGATCTGAGTGTACCTAGGCCTAGGGGAATTGTTGTTAAAAATGCCCCTCATGATTTTGACCACTAGTGGATGGGACCCCAAAGTCAGTTGTCCTGCTGCTGGAACCAAATAAGCTGACAACGCACTCCTGGCTGTATTAATGGCGCTGTAGCTGAGTCCTTCCCGATGTAATCCAAGCAGAAACTCCACAACACTGGTGGCTGTAGCTGTAGTGTAGGTAGTTCCTGTTTTGGAGCAATACCGTTCCCATTTTCTTATATTGGTCAGGTATTGTCTCCTGGTGGACTCCCGGTGAGATGCGGTCATCATGTTGATGGCGTCCTCAGACAGTCCCAGGCCCAGTAGAGGTCTTTTTAGAATCTGCAAGCCAGGAGATTGACTCTGTCATGGCACGGGTGACTAATGCCTGACACTGGGTGGATTAATAACTGTCGACTGCTGGGGAATTCCAACGGTGTTTCAACAGCCATGTCGAAAGCCACTGGGAACCATGGCTGTGTAGGCCAGTCTGGTATTATCAAGATTCCTGAAGCGGAATCCAATTGAATCTTGCGTAATACCCGACTGATGAGGCAGAAGGGAGGAAAAGCATAAAAGAACATTTTCCCCCAATGCAGCGAGAATGCATCAACTGCTGCTGCCTCAGGGTCTGGTTCCCAAGCGACATACGTTGGTACCTGGTGATTCAGCCTGGATGCAAATAGATCGATATCTGGTGTGCCATATTGCTTTGTAATTTCAGCAAATACTTTGGGATTTAACATCCATTCGATGTTATCATTAAATCTACGTGACCTGGTGTCTGCCACTGTATTTTGCTTACCTGGTAGGTAAGTTGCTGATAACCAAATATGCCTTTTAACACACCATTGCCAGATTAGGTTGGCCAAATTGTCACACGATATCGACTTTACACCACCCATGTGATTGATATAAGCCACCACCGTGGTATTATCTAGTTGCAACCGGACATGTGCATGATGCGTATTAGATGAATATGCTTTTAACCCATAAAACGCACCCAACATTTCTAAATAGTTGATACCCCGTGTCTGTAGGCAAGATGATTCAAATTCACTCCATCTGCCCCCTGTGCTGGATTGCATGTTAGTTGCTCCCCAGCCCAAAGCACTGGCATCCGTTTGAATGGTTAATACTGGGTTGGTGATCATTATGGGACTGGAGCTGAGTCTTACGTTCCTTGCCCACCATTGTAACTCTGGAATGGATTCAGCAGTTAAACTCATAGCTCGGTCAAAGTGACCTGAGTTTTGCTTTAGTGCATGCACTTTAGCTCTTTGCAAATTTTGATAGTGCAAAGGCCCAAATTGTACAGCTGGAAAAGCTGCTACCATTTTGCCAATAACTCTAGCTACTTCCCGTATGGTTGGCTGATGTTTATTCATGAGTTCGTTGCATGATAGCGCCAATTCTGATGCTTTCCCCTTCGGCAGAGTTACAATCATGCGAACAGTATCTATCGTAAATCTAAGATAGTCCATGGCAGTGGACGGTGTAAGATTGGATTTATCTGGATGTATGACAAACCCCAAAGTTTCAAACAAACGTTTGGTGGCTGCTACTGCCAGAATGGCTGTCTCCAAGGTTTTCCCTACTATTAAAATGTCGTCTAAATACGCCATGACTATATGCTTTTGTTTCCTCAATAATGCCAAGGCAGGTTTTAAGATTTTAGTGAACAACCTTGGAGCAGAGGTTAGCCCATTTGGTAAGGCTTTATATTGCCATAGCTGTTTCATCCAGATAAATTTTAAATATTTTCGATGCTCCTTGTGTATGGGTACTGAGTAGTAGGCATCTTTTAAATCAATGCTTGCTAGAAAGTACCCTCTAGAAACCAATAGTCTGGCTGTTTCAAAAGTATCCATCTTGAAATGTATATACCTGACAGACTTGTTCAAAGTAGTTAAGTCAATGATGATGCGTCGTCCACCATCTTTTTTGATTTTAGTGAAAATATTAGACACAAATTCCAAAGGTTCATGTTTTGTTCTTTCAATGACACCTTTAGCTTGTAACCTCATCAATTCAGCTTGACCCTCTTGTTTCTCCTTGACTGAGAGGGTGAATACCCTTTTGGGCATATGCTGAACTGGTGGAAAATCTTTATGGACAAAGTCAATTTTGTAGCCATGAACGCTGCTGAGTATATACTTGTCATTAGTGATGGATTCCCATGCATCCAAAAACAAGTGCAATCTCCCCCCTGTTAGTACAGAGCCCCTACTGCACATATGCTGAGAGGAACCAGACCCACCTACCTCCATGGTTATTGGTGCTTCTTCTGCCTCTTCGCTGGGCGATGAGGCGTCTGCTGGGCTGTAGAGGGTTGATGTTGATCTCGATGTTGTTGGGGGTGGCGCATTTTCCATGGGGTCCGCTCTGGGCCCTGGCCTAAAAAAGGCTTACGGGGAATGGTTGCGGACCCCGAGCTTTCACCAGTCCCATAGTGTGGTCGACGACTGGTGGACGCCATGGGGTACTGCCGCCTGGGTTTGTTAGGTCTGCTCGGTCCCAAACCTGCCCTCACGAGACCAAAGGTCTTGGATTCTTCTTCCAGGTCTTTCACCTTTTTTGGAAGGTCTTTCCCAAAGAGCAGAATAGGAGGTTCTGACCCCGGTGTTTTGCAAAGTCCCGCAAATTTAGGGTTGAGGGCAGGCTTGATAATCTCCTTTCGCAAATTATTTATTTCATATTGAGTGGTGCACAGCAGAGCTAATGTGTCTTGCTGATTTGTGGAGATGTCCGCACCATCAATGGACCGAGCATAAGATGTTATTCCTGCAATCAGGAGTTTAAGGATCTTCTGGAGCTTCAACTCCAGGTTTCTGATGTTCTGCCCCAAATGTCCCCAAATTTGGCTATTGACAGCAGGTACATTCAAAGATGTACAATTTACTGGGGCTGTATATAGTTGAAGAGCCTCATTGACCACCTGTTCTTGTAGGGGTTTAGAGGACAGGTGGTTAATGCTGGCTGCAAGTTTCGGCTCTAATGGCCGACCCGCTTATGGAATGGCCATGTAGCGGTTGACCACACCCAGCAGCTCTTCCTGTTCCTGTACACCCTGCGTACTCCCGATATCTTCAGCCAGTGACCCCTCTTCTTGACCAGCCCAGACCTGGTCGCCAATGCTGCCTTCAAAAGAAGGTGAAGCAATGGCCAGTGCCGTAAAAGGCACTGCGGGAGTGCCTGAGCTCCCTTGGCGAGTCTGCTGCTGCTCTCTCAGCAGACCTCGCTGGAGTAATTGCTCCATGAGCCGTTCCATGCGGCTTAGGCGGCTGCCTGTGTCCCTCTCGAGCGGTAAGGCATCTTCATCCGAAACGTCGGACACTACCGCCCGGTTCCGGCTGCAGGTACCTCCAGCCCGCTGCTCAGGCAGCACTAGCGGTGCTGGGCTCGGCTCGGTAGTTATACACGCCGCCTCTTGCCCCCCCTCCAAAGAGCATTCCTCAACGGAGGACGAACGGGGGCGAGCTGCAGACTTCTTTCCTCAGGCCTTGCTCATTCTTCCTGGAACACAAGCAGACCACAGAGAGAAAGACACACAGCCACGGTAAACTTACCTGTCGGCCCGACTTTTCAATTTGTAGCGGGAGCGCCTTGAACTCCCGTTCGTCGCGGGTGCACTGCATGAACGCTAATGTCGCGCATGCGTGCTGGACGGGGTCTTCACGTAGTCACTCACGTGACTCCGAAGTAAAATTAGCTAATGCATCCACTTCCTAAATGCTATCCAGCAATACAAGTTCTTTAAGCTCTGATTTTTGACTAAATGTTCTTGTGTGCCCTTAGTTAGCAATAAGTGTGTTGATTAAAAGCAAAATCCAGTCAAAAAATTAAAAATATTACAATGCTGAAATATTGTTTCTGATTGTCACATGCTTTAGTTTCGAATGAAAAAAACCTACACATAACAGGCATTGTCCATCAGTCCAGGAATCCTGTGCCACATGCACAACCATGAGCCGTTCAGTGTAAACTGCCCAGAATTAACTCCATGCCTGTTCAACATTTCTCCATTTCTGGATGAGAAACTTTAAATTCCCATAAAGTTTTAGACAGTAGACAATATGTGCAAGAGTAGGCCATTCGGCTCTTTGAACCAAAACCGCCATTCTATGTGATCATGGCTGATCATCCACAATCAGTACCCCGTTCCTACCTTCTCCCCATATCCCCTGACTCCGCTATCTTAAAAAGCCCTATCTAGCTCTCTCTTGAAAGTATCCCGAGAACCGGCCTCCACCGCCCTCTGAGGCGGACTCCACAGACTCACAACTCTTTGTGTGAAAAAGTGTTTCCTCATCTCCGTTCTAAATGGCTTACCCCTTATTCTTAAACTGTGGCCCCTGGTTCTGGACTCCCCCAACATCAGGAACATGTTTCCTGCCTCTAGTATGTCCAAACCCTTAATAATCTTATACGTTTCAATAAGATCCCCTTGCATCCCAAATTCCAGAGTATACAAGCCCAGCCGCTCCATTCTCTCAGCATTTGACAGTCCCGCCATCCCGGGAATTAACCTTGTGAACCTACGCTGCACTCCCTCAATAGCAAGAATGTCCTTCCTCAAATTTGGAGACGAGAACTGCACACAATACTCCAGGTGTGGTCTCACTAGGGCCCTGTACAACTGCAGAAGGACCTCTTTGCTCCTATACTCAACTCCTCTTGTTATGAAGGCCAACATGCCATTCGCTTTCTTCACTGCCTGCTGTACCTGCATGCTTACTTTCATTGACGAATGAACAAGGACCCCCAGATCCCTTTGTACATCCCCTTTTCCCATCTTGACACAATTTAGGTAATAGTCTGCCTTCATGGATAACCTCACATTTATCTGCATTAAACTTAATCTGCCATGCATCTGCCCACTCCCCCAACCTGTCCAAGTCAACCTGCATTCTCATAGCATCCTTCTCACAGTTCACACTGCCACCCAGCTTTGTGTCATCTAAAAATTTGCTAATCTTACTTTGAATCCCTTCATCTAAATCATTAATATATATTGTAAATAGCTGCGGTCCTAGCACCGAGCCTTGCGGTACCGCACTAGTCACTGCCTGCCATTCTGAAAGGGACCCGTTAATCCCTACTCTTTGTTTCCTGTCTACCAACCACTTCTCTATCCATGTTAGCATTCTACCCCCAATACCGTGTGCCCAAATATTTCCCACTAATCCCCTATGTAGGACCCAGCAGTGTCATCAGCAAATTTGCTAATGTTACTTGTAATCCCTTCATCTACATCATTAATATATAATGAAGATGTGGTACATGGGTGGACGGGCTGGGGATATTGACTGTTGAAGTGGCAAACCAACCGATGAAGGAAACATTGAAATTACCAAACGTTACCAAACTCAGATTACCAAACTCAGACCTCCCATGGATTTTGAAGCAACAGCAACAAAGAGAAGCAGGAGAAAGCACTGATTGGCTCTAGCCCGAGTGGGAGGAGAGTTAGAAGTGAGTCAGAGGGGGAAAACAGTTGAAAACTGAGGAATTTGGTTTGTAAATTGGTAAATTAGGCAATTTATCAGTCAATATAAGCAATACGGCTCTTAGGGAGTGGCAGTGAGGGAGCAGACTTGTGAGGGAAATGCTTGTGAGTAAAGTGTGAGTCTTTGGCTCGAGAGTCTTCAGCGAGGAGGCTCAGGGGAGAAGGCTACACATAAAGTGCGAGAGGAAGGAACACGGTGAACACATGTCGGGGCAGATGAGACAGTGTGAGGCTTGCAGAATGTGGGAGCCCAGCGACACGGAGCCTCTGGCTGCTACAACTGTGGCAAGTGCGTCCAGCTTCAGCTCCTAAAGGACCGTGTTGGGGCACTGGAGAAGCAGCTGGATCACCTCAGGGCCATCCGGGAAAACGATAGTTTCCTGGACAGGACCTACAGTGAGGTAGTCACGCTGAGGTTACTGGAAGAACCAAGGTGTGTGACGGGGAGAAAGGGTGGAAATCATGGAGTGCAGAAGACTCAGGTGGCTGTGCCTAATGAAAACAGGTACGGCCTCTTGGGAACTGTCCGGGGAAACGATGTTTCCAGTCTGAGCGGCGGACACATCGGTGGCTCCAATCCTAGAGATGGGACTCGACCGGCGAGACCGACGTCGGGAATAACCCTAGTGATGGGTGACTCCATTGTCCGAGGAGCAGACAGGAGATTCTGTGGCGGCAGACGAGATACGAGGATGGTCTGTTGCCTCCCTGGTGCCAGGGTTCAGGATGTCACAAGCTGAATTCAGAACATCCTCGAGAGAGAAGGTGAACAGCCGGCAGTAGTTGTGCATGTAGGCACAAACGACATTGATATGAAGAAGAAGGAGGTTCTCCAACATGACTGCAGAGAATTGGGAAGAAGACTGAAATGCTGGACTTCTAGGGTGGTTATCTCTGGATTGCTTCCAGTACCATGTGCTAGTGAGGACAGGAACAGGGAGGTAGGGGATCTGAATGTGTGGCTGACGGGCTGGAACAGGGAGCAAGGATTTAGATTTATAGACCATTGGGATCTCTTCTGGGGTAGGGGTGACCTGTACAAAAAGGGACGGGTTACACCTTAACTGGAGGGGGATCGACATTCTGGCAGGCAGGTTTGCTAGGGCTACACGTGTGGGTTTATACTAAATAGTGGGGGGGAGGGATTGATAAATTGGGAGTATAAAGATGGAGTTGAAGGGGAAGTGGCTACAGGAAAAATTACAAAAGATCTTCGAATTAATGGGAAGGAAAGCTTGAGAATGGACAGAAGATCAGTGCCAATTGCAAGGGGGGAAGTGAATACAGAGGTCAAAATACTGTATATGAATGCGCAAAGTATAAGGAATAAAGTGGACGAGCTTGAGGCTCAGTTAGAAACTGGCAAGTACGATGTTGTGGGAATTACTGAGACATGGCTGCAAGAGGGCCAGGGCTGGAAACTGAATATTCAAGGATATATCTCCTATCAAAAAGACAAACAGGTGGGCAGAGGGGGTGGGGTTGTCCTGTTGGTAAGGAATGAAATTCAGTTCCTTGCAAGGGGTGACATTGAAACAGGAGATTTGGAGTCAGTATGGATAGAACTACGGAATTGTAAGGGTAAAAAGACCCTAATTGGACTAATCTACAGACCCCCAAACAGGTAGCCTGGACATAGGGCGCAAGTTGAATCAGGAGTTAAAATTGGCATATAGTAGAAGTGATGCTGTGGTTGTTATGGGAGATTTCAACATGCAGGTAGACTGGGAAAATCAGGTTGGTACTGGACTGCAAGAAAGGGACTTTGTAGAGTGCCTTCATGATGGATTCTTAGAGCAGCTTGTATTGGAGCCTACCAGGGAGAAGGCAATTCTGAATTTAGAGTTATGTAATGAATCGGATTTGATAAAGAACCTCGAGGTTAATGAGCCATCAGGAGGTAGTGACCATAACATGGTCAGGTTTAATCTACAATTGGAGAGGGAGAAGGGTAGATCGGAGGTGTCAGTGTTGCAGTTGAATAAAGGGGACTATGGGGTCATGAGGGAGGAGCAGGAAAAAGTTGACTGGAAAGATACACTAGCAGGGATGACAGTGGAACAAAAATGGCAGGTGTGTCTAGGAATAATACAGAAGGTGCAGGATCAGTTCATTCCTAGGAGGTAGAAAGATTCCAAGGGGAGAAAGGGACGTCCATGGCTGACAAGGGAGTCGGGGACAGTATAAAAACTAAAGCGAAGAAGTACAACGTAGCAAAGATGAGTGGGAAGCAAGAGGATTGAGTAATGTTTAAAGAACAACAGAAGATAACCAAAAAGATAAGGGGAGATAAGATGAGGTACGAAGGTAAGCTAGCCAAGAATATAAAGTAGGATAGTAAAAGCTTCTTTAGGTATGTGAAGAGGAAAAAATTAGTTAAGACCAAAGTTGGACCCTTGAAGACCGAAAAAGGTGAATTTATTATGGGGAACAAGGAAATGGCAGATGAGTTGAACAGGTACTTTGGATCTGTCTTCACTAAGGAGGACACAAACAATCATCCTGATATAGTAGTAGCCAGAGGATCTGGGGTGACGGAGGAACTGAAGGAAATCCACATTAGGCAGGAAATGGTGTTGGATAGGCTGATGGAACTGAAGGCTGATAAATCCCCAGGGCCTGATGGTCTGCATCCCAGGGTACTTGAGGAAGTGGCTCGGGAAATCATGGATGCATTGATGATAATTTTCCAATGTTCCATAGACTCAGGATCAGTTCCTGTGGATTGGAGGGTAGCTAATGTTATCCCACTCTTTAAGAAAGGCGGGAGAGAGAAAACGGGGAATTATAGACCAGTTAGCCTGACATCGGTGGTGAGGAAGATACTGGAGTAAATTATAAAAGATGAAATAGCTGCACATTTGGATAGCAGTAACAGGATCGGTCCTGTTTTTTGACGATGTAACTAGGAAAATGGACAAGGGAGAGCCAGTGGATGTAGTGTACCTGGACTTTCAGAAAGCATTTGATAAGGTCCCACATAGGAGATTAGTGGGCATAATTAGGGCACATGGTATTGGGGGTAGAGTGCTGACATGGATAGAGAAGTTGTTGATAGACAGGAAACAAAGAGTAGGGATTAACTGGCCCCTCTCAGAATGGCAGGCAGTGACTAGGGGGGTACCGCAAGGTTCGGTGCTGGGACCGCAGCTATTTACAATATACATCAAAGATTTGGATGAAGGGATTCAAAGTAAGATTAGCAAATTTGCAGATGACACAAAGCTGGGTGGCAGTGTGAACTGTGAGGAGGATGCTATGAGAATGCAGGGTGACTTGGACAGGTTGGGGGAGTGGGCAGATGCATGGCAGATGAAGTTTAATTCGGATAAATGTGAGTTTATCCACTTTAGTAGCAAAAACAGGAAGGCAGCTTACTATCTAAATGGCGTCAAGTTGGGAAAAGGGGAAGTACAACGGGATCTGGGGGTCCTTGTATATCAGTTTATGAAAGTAAGCATGCAGGTACAGCAGGCAGTGAAGAAAGCGAGTGGCATGATGGTCTTTATAACAAGAGGAATCGAATATAGGAGCAAAGAGGTCCTTCTGCAGTTGCACAGAGCCCTAGTGAGACCACACCTGGAGTATTGTGTGCAGTTTTGGTCCCCTAATTTGAGGACGGACATTCTTGCTATTAAGGTTAATTCCTGGGATGGCAGGACTGTCATATGCTGAGAGAACGGAGCAGCTGTGCTTGTACACTCTGGAGTTTAGAAGGGGATGAGAGGGGATCTCATTGAAATGTATAAGATTGTTAAGGGCTTGGACACGCTAGAGGCAGGAAACATGTTCCCGATGTTGGGGGAGTCCAGAACTAGGGGCCACAGTTTAAGAATAAGGAGTAAGCCATTTAGAACGGAGACGAGGAAACACTTTTTCTCACAGAGAGTGGTGAATCTGTGAAATTCTCTGCCTCAGAGGGCGGTGGAGGCAGGTTTTCTGGATGCTTTCAAGAGAGGGCTAGATAGGGCTCTTAAAAATAGCGGAGTCAGGGGATATGGGGAGAAGGCAGGAACGGGGTACTGATTGGGGATGATCAGCCATGATCACATTGAATGGTGGAGCTGGCTCAAAAAGCCAAATGGCCTACTCCTGCACCTATTGTCTATTGTCTTGTTACAGAGGCTTGCAGACATGATAGATTACCTCCAAACGCTGCAATTTTTGTTTATTGCCTTTAAGGCTCTGAGTGCGTTTTGGGACTTTATCCACGATTTCTTCATCTGCTTGTTCAAGTTTCATATCTGGCTGTTCTCCATCTGACTTCTGAGCTTGAGTATTTCCTACATCTTCACCTGAAGGAAGTCGGTGTGTGTCTGTGAAACAGTGAGCACAAAGGAGGCACAGATAAAACCCAAAACTACATTCAGTGAGAGCACATTTCTCAAAGCACTTCTGAAATGTTGAAAACATATTTCTAAGCAACTTAGAGATTCCTCAGCAAATAAGATAAAATCTCCAATCAAATTTCTTCCACATTTTCATGTCAAATGCCCTGGGATATTTGACAATACTAAAATACATAAATACGTTATCATAGGAATGTAATGATAAATATTTCACGATTTGTTCTTCAGTAATGTCAGACATGGTGTTATTGATTGTCATCCATTTGATTCTGTCCCAATTAAAAGGAAAAAAACGGCAAAGGAACCATAATCATATTCCTGCTCGACTGTTATAAACTATAAAAAAACATTTTGTCCATGCAATGGACATGAACCAGAGTGACATAGGATGTGGTTGTCACTGTCTACGCCATCAAATGCTGCCCTTCACTAAATGCCTTTGAGTCAGTGGTATGATTACCTGAAGCTGCTGCAGGACTGGCAAAGATATTCCCCAATGCTGTTGCTGGGAGTTACAGGATTTAGATCTGGGGATGCGTTTTTAAGTCAGGATAGTCAAAATAGTCCAGGCAACAAGTTTTGGAGTGTCATGTAGATCAGTGGGAATTAATGTTTAAGGTGGTTCCAATCATTTGTCCTAGTGACGTTGAACATTTTGAGGTTGAAGCTTTTTGAGGGTTGAAGAACTTCACTTGATTACAGTTGTTAATTTGGTTTTTGTTTCTTGGTTTGGCAGTTTATCATTTAAAAGATTTCCAGTATTAAAAAGTTAGTTTTCAACGTTCATGATACTTGCATCAAGCATGTTATTGAAAAAGTTATTTCATTGAATTGATTTTGCTGATCTACTTCATTGGTTTACAAAATTTGGAACTTGCTTCTCCTAAAATTCTTCTCAGAACCCTAACGTTGAATATAACAAAACCCATTTTACTTCACCTCAGTGTTGTACGTCTCCAATTGACTTAGCTGTGTAGGACCACGCAGTGCATCTTCACATGGTGAAACCAGCTCAAAACAGAGTACGTCACCTCCACATCCTGTCAGACCACATAGCCTGACCTTAACTACAAACATTGGCTATGATGCACTTTGATCAGACGACCTTGCTGACAGTATGCTTTGTTCTTCCCTTTTAATAAAGCCAGAGTCCTGAATTTATATCATATTTGAGTCCAGGAATTACAAGCTGGATAAAAGGGGTGCAACTTACAGACGTTGTCCAGTTGTTGGCATGGAGAGAAAAGCGAGACTTAATGCATTGGCAGCAGAGCCGAATGTTCAATACAAGTTCAAGTTCACGTTTACAATACAATCAACGATAAGTGATTAACTCCACTCCCAACTACTTTGTGTCGCAGCATTATTAAAATAGTCCAAAACACATTCATTTACTTTGTGTTTCACCCACAGAAATATTCAGATTCTATTCACACATCAGCTTTTTCTGCAACATATGGTGTGGGGATACCTTCACCTGAGCACTGATATTGTGTGCATCGCCTCACCGTCTGGTCAGTGGTCTGCTGGGATTATAAGTACTGGAATTATTTGGCCTCAATTCTTATGAACTGCTTGAAGTGTTCAATTGAAAGATGAACTTTAAGCCTGTGTGGAACTCAAACATTTCTTAATCCATTTCTGATAACGTCTGGCCTACTTTAGGATTCTGTGTATCACACAATCTGGAGATTACCAGCATCAATATGATAAATCACTGACAAACTCATAGAAAGATGCATTTTATGTGCCACACTCTTTGCCAATTTCTTAAGGAGAAACAAAATAACTCGAAATACATGTGGTGATAATCTGCAAGGAGGAACCTTATAAACAATGCAGCCAAACTAATACTTAAGGAGAATACTTTATTCTGTTATAGGTTCCATCAGACAAACAGCTGTTCTCATGGCATGGATCAGTTATAAAAGAGGCAGAAAATGGAGGAAGATCACAGCCAGTGCTGAAGCATATGTGGAATGGGAATCCAGTGAATGCTTCAGTCAGGGTGGTTTCATCAGATCTGAGGTTCTGGATGGGTTGAGTTCTTATATCAGGCCTTGGTGAATCTGCATCTGGAAGATTGTGTACTGGCCTGGTTTTCATATCTACGGAAGGACATACTTGTGAAAGATGGAGGGCAGTGCTGGTAAATCTTTAGAATTCTGTACCACGGAGGGCTCTGGAGACTCGGATGTCAAATATAGTCAAACAGATTGATAGATTTTTTGATATTAGGGGAACAAAAGTATTTAGGGTTGGTTACGGAAAGTGGCCCTTCGATAAAGGATCAGGCTTGGCTTATTGAATGAATGGTTAGTCGTGAGAAGCCGTACAGCCCTTCCTGTGTAATACTGGAAGGAATGAATCTCCTTGTGATCGAGTCATTTGTATTGAGAGAATATAATTCCATCTCTCTGTCACCCATACAAAGGTTGGTTGTCAGGGTGGTAAAGGCTTACTTAGGTGCAAACTACAATAAATGTTTTGTGTGAAATATCGTCTGATTATAAATCATCAATCTAGATATACCAAGAGCCCTGTGGTCAAACTCCTACCACGCACTGCTTACATTATGCCTGCAATATGGGACAAATCAAAGTTTCCATGCCAATGTTTATACAATCACAAGCCTGGCTGAACAATCAAGGGCCTGTTTACTACAAAAGATTATAGCAATGCAGAAACAAGGCTACACTGGGAATATGTGGTAAATAAACAATCTTGTTTATTTCAGACCAAACTGAAAAATAAATGTTTCTTTTGAACATTCAAATCTATTTCTTGTTCCGTTTTATCAGCTGTTTAAATTCTATTCTCAACAGTCTTGGCACAGCGTAACATCTTGCATCTGTTGGATAACAGAGCCAATACTGTTCTGTATTGTATCCACCGACCACCATGAACTGCTGACACCTTTCATTATCCAGAGACATTTGGCACGGCATGGTGATTTGTGTTCATTACCCATATGCAACAGCGATTACTAACTGAGTAGCACAATGGGGAGAGACCTGCCCAATGATGAGAAGGAAACTTGCAACTATCCTGGCCAATGCTGAGCTAACATCCGAGCAGTTATATAAGAGTTTGTCAATATTCTGTACACATCCAGTGCAGCTGAGCAACTTTAGCCCAATCCTAAGCCAAGTAACCCATCTTTGTTTACTCAAGGAAGCAACCTCAGCTTCCACAGTGACCCAGTGATGCGGAGGCACTGTACAGAGACCCTGGATTATTCATTAAACCATTTCATTCATTCTCTAAGAGCACCTTAAATGCAAAAAAACATTGAATTTACAAGGTTGGCTAATATATATATATATATATATATATATATATATATATTATATAAAGAAAACACCATTATGGTCATTGAATGTTAACAAGTCAGCAGCTAGTTTTAACCAAGTACAAATGGAAATAACAGACTGGAGAGGTGCAGCTGTTTCACTTCCAATCAATGCTTTAAATCACTACCATCCCACGTTTAGTACAAACTAGACCAAGCGCCCCCTCCCCCAACACAATATTCCACCACTCACCCATATACGAGTCGATGTTCAGTCAAAATGGAAATCCCGGCCTGGCAAGGCTTCCCTAACTGCGCATGTGCATATACCGGGCCCAGTGCGTACACGCGGGGAGACAATGTCATTTTGCGTCACTGTCACGTCACCGGTGCCCTCCCCCAACTGCGCAGGCTTGGCTGATGGACCCAGCAAGTGGGGACGCTGTATAATGTTAATTTAACTTTTTAAAGGAAATTACTTTGTCAAATTGAACAAAACCTGCTACTCCACACCCCAGGCGAATGGTGAGTAAGGTGGGCCTAACATTGTTACACTATCGTGTACTGTTTTTGCAGAGCTTCGGGCATATGAATATATATATATTTATATGCCCGAAGCATATATATACTAGACCAAGGGGACCAATATACTAGATATATATCTAGTATATATATATATATATATACTATATATATATACTAGACCAAGGGGGACCCATTGGGTCCCGTCCTCTCGGACAGTTTATTTTCAAAGATATTTGAAATTTTTGAACATTTTCAGGTAAGCCAATTTTTGACTTCACGGGATAAAACTCTGCAGGAATATGTAAAAGTTTGACCGTCAGAGCATTGTTTCTTCGAGCAATATGATTATACACAAGATCAGACTTTTAATAGTTATAAGATATACAAAACCAAACAAATATATATACAAGATGAGAGTTTTAATTATATGCTAACTAGACCAAGTGGGACCTGTTGGGTCCCTGTCACACGGGAGGCCTGGTCCCCCAACGCAACCCGTTCCCCCAATGCAACCCGTTCTCCCAACACAACCCATTTCGACCACTCACCCATAGCCCGACGGGAGGCCTAGTCCACCAATGCAACCCGTTCCCCAACGTAAGATTCCACCACTCGCCCGTTCCCCCAACGCAACCCGTTCCCCAACGCAATATTCCACCACTCACCCATAGCCCCCAACTGCGCAGGTCGGCTCATTTTTTCACCCTTCCTGAGTTTTAACTTTTAACAAACTGCAATTGCACTAACATTTTTTCATTCTTTAATGTGATGTAGGTGCCACCGACAAGGCTATCTTTTGTTATCCAAATCTAATCATTAAGCTTTCAATTTAGGGAGCAATTAAAAGGCTATGCAATCACATATGTGCTGGGCTAGGCTGGCAGATTCTTCCCCTGGAGGACATTTACTGCCTGGGATAGCAACATTGGAGCTACAATCCCATTGTGATGTCATAGCTGGAAATTGCCAGTGTAGATTTGAAGAAATCCTCCTCAAAGTGGGATTTTGTAAATGTGAACGCATCTCACTCTCCCTCTTCAGTCCCCTATTGTAAAATATAACATAAATCTGAAAGAAACTTGTTGACAACACACCACGACAATTGTGAGTAAGGTGGTGCACAAATTGTAGTGTTATTGTGTACTGTTTTGGCGTAATTTCAGGATCTCACTCACACACGCAGACAGACAGGCAGACTCACAAACAAGATGAGAGTTTTAGTAATATACTAGACCAAGTGGGACCCTTTGGGCCCCATTCCCCCAACGCAATATTCCACAACTCACCCATAGCCCCAAATGCATTACACCCCATAGTCCCCAACTGCGCAGGAGCAGCTGACATTTTAAAAGTTTAAAATGACAATAACGTGTAAAATATAAGATCAATGTGTACGCACCTCACTCTCCCTCTGTCCCCTATTCCCCATCTCCGTTATCCTCCCTCCCCCCCACCCTCCACCAACCCTCCACTGCTTCCCTCCCTCCCCTCCTCCCTCTTCCCCCTCCCCTGCTCCATTACCTTGCCATCCCTCTTCCTACCCCTATCCTCCTCCATGATCCCTCATCCCCCAGCACTCCCTCCCCCTCCACATCACCCTCCCTCTGTCTCTCTCTCTGTTTCTCTCTCTCTCTCTCTCTCTCTCTCTCTCTCTCTCTCTCTCTCTCTCTCTCTCTCTCTCTCTCTCTCTCTCTCTCTCTCTCTCTCTCTCTCTCTCTCTCTCTCTCTCTCTCTCTCTCTCTCTCTCTCTCTCTCTCACTGCACCGGGTACCCTCGGCCTCTCCCTTCCCCAAAATAATGAAGTCAATGGCAATGAAAATCGCATTGTTTTTAAATGAAAAAAATCTTATCATTAACGATTTGGAAGCTCGATGGTGCACTCCCCCCACTTGGGAGCCGGACCAATCGGGCGTCAGGGTGTCCCCCCATGTGGACCTTGTCTGTGTCCGTGTCTGTGTCTAGCGTGCTTTTATCGGGGACAGCGAATTTTTAAAAATGTAATTGAGATCTCATTGTCTGTCTCGAGTCGTGGGAGGGGGAGAGAGGATCGCGGCTCCGGGCCCTGTCTGCGTCCGTGTCTGTGTCCAGCGTGCTTTTTATCGGTGCTCACCTCCCCCCACATCCCACCCCAGCACAATGAAACTGGCAGTTTATGTAAATGAATGCCATTGTGACGTCATACGCTGCTAAGGGCATTTTTACTTTTTTTTTGTTTTAAATCTCAATAACATAAAATATAACATCAATCTGAACGAAACTTGATACAAACCACCACATGGCAATTATGAGTAAGGTGGTCCAAATATTGTAGGGCTATCGTGTACCATTGCCGTAATTTGATGACTCAGAGAGGGTGAATACGCACATATAACCATATAACCATATAACAATTACAGCACGGAAACAGGCCCTCTCGGCCCTTCCAGTCCGTGCCGACCATTTGTTTTCCCCTAGTCCCATCTACCTGCACTCAGACCATACCCCTCCATTCCCTTCACGTCCATATACCTATCCACTTTACTCTTAAATGTTAAAATCGATCCTGCCTCCACCACTTCTGCTGGAAGCTCATTCCACACAGCCACCACCCTCTGAGTAAAGAAGTTCCCCCTCACGTTACCCCGATACTTCTGTCCCTTAATTCTCATGTCATGCCCTCTTGTTTGAATCTTCCCTACCCTCAATGGGAAAAACGTATCCACGTCAACTCTGTCTATCCCTTTCATCATTTTAAAGACCTCAATCAAGTCCCCCCTTAACCTTCTGCGCTCCAAAGAATAAAGACCTAACTTGTTCAACCTTTCTCTGTAACATAGTTGCTGGAACCCTGGCAACATTCTAGTAAATCTCCTCTGTACTCTCTCTATTTTGTTGACATCCTTCCTATAACTAGGCGACCAAAATTGTACACCATACTCCAGAATTGGTCTTACCAATGCCTTGTACAATTTTAACATTACTTCCCTACTCCTATATTCAATGCTCTGATTTATAAAGGCCAGCACACCAAAGGCTTTCTTTACCACCCTATCTACATGCGATTCCACCTTCAGGAAACTATGCACAGTTATTCCTAGATCCCTCTGTTCCACAGCATTCCTCAATTCCCTACCATTTACCATGTACGTCCTATTTTGATTTGTCCTGCCAAGATGTAGCACTTCACACAAATCAGCATTAAACTCCATCTGCCATCTTTCAGCCCACTTTTCCAAATGGCCCAAATCTCTCTGTAGACTGAAAATCTACTTCATTATCCACAACACCACCTATCTTAGTATCATCTGCATACTTGCTTATCCAATTTTCCACCCCATCATCCAGATCATTGATGTACATGCCAAACAACAGTGGACCCAACACAGATCCCTGAGGCACCCCACTGGTCACCGGCTTCCAACCTGACAAACAGCCATCCACCATTACTCTCTGACATCTCCCATCAGCCACTGTTGAATCCATCTTGCTACTCCGCCATTAACACCCAAAGATTGAACCTTCTTAACCAACCTTCCATGGGGAACCTTGTCAAAGGCCTTACTGAAATCCATATAGGCAACATCCACTGCTTTACCCTCATCAATTTCCCTAGTTACCGCTTCAAAAATTCAAGAAGGTTTGTCAAACATGACCTTCCAGGCACAAATCCATGTTGACTGTTCCTGATCAGACCCTGTTTATCCAGATGCTTATATATATTATCTCTAAGTATCCTTTCCATTAATTTGCCCACCACTGACGTCAAACTAATAGGTCTATAATTGCTAGGTTTATTCTTTGAACCCTTTTTAAACAATGAAACAACATGCGCAGTACGCCAATCCTCCGGCACTATTCCCGTTTCTAATGACATTTGAAATATTTCTGTCATAGCTCCTGCTATTTCTACACTAACTTCCCTCAATGTCCTAGGGAATATCCTGTCAGGACCTGGAGACTTATCCACTTTTATATTTTTCAAAAGTGTCAGTACTTCCTCCTCTTTGAATCTCATAGTTTCCATAGCTACTTTACGTTTTCCCCTTAACTCACAGAGTTCAATATCCTTCTCCTTGGTGAATACCGAAGAAAAGAAATTGTTCAATATCTCCCCCATCTCTTTTGGCTCTGCAGATAGCTGTCCATTCTGGTTCTCTAATGGTCCAATTTTATCCCTCGTTATCCTTTTGCTATTAATATAGCTGTAGAAACCCTTTGGGTTTACTTTCACCTTTCTTGCCAAAGCAACCTCATATCTTCTTTTAGCCTTCCTAATTTCTTTCTTAAGATTCTTTTTACATTCTTTATACTCCTCTAGCACCTCATTTACTCCATGCCTCCTATAATTATTGTAGATATCTCTCTATTTTTCGAAACAAGTGTCCAATTTCCCTTGAAAACCATGGCTCTTTCCAATTTTTACTATTTCCTTTCAACCTTACAGGGACATAAAGATTCTGTACTCTTACAATTTCCCCTTTAAATGTCCTCCATTTCTCTTCTACATCCTTCCCATGAAACAAAGTGTCCCAATTCACTCCTTTAAAATCCTTACGCATTCCCCCAAAGTTAGCCTTTCTCCAATCAAAAATCTCCACCCTAGGTCCAGTTCTGACTCTCTCCATAATTATATTGAAACTAATGGTATTGTGATCACTGGTCCCGAAGTGCTCACCAACGCATACCTCCGTCACCTGACCAGCCTCATTTCCTAACAGGAGGTCCAGCACTGCCCCTTCTCTGGTCGATACCTCTATGTACTGCTACAAAAAACTATCCTGCACACATTTTACAAACTCCAAACCATCCAGCCCATTTACAGAATGTGTTTCCCAGTCTATTTTTGGAAAATTGAAATCTCCCACAATCACTACCTTGTGCTTACTACTAATATCTGCTATCTCCTTACATATTTGCTCTTCCAATTCACGCTCCCCATTTGGCGGTCTATAATAGACCCCTAAAAGTGTTGCTACACCGTTCCCACTTCTCAGTTCCACCCAAATAGCCTCCCTAGACGAGCCCTCTAATCTATCCTGCCAAAGCACTGCTGTAATATCTTCTCTGGCAAGCAATGCAACACCTCCCCCTCTGGTCCCTCCAATTCTATCACACCTGAAGCAACGAAATCCTGGAATATTTAGTTTCCAATCACAGCCCTCCTGCAACCATGTTTCACTGATTGCCACAACATCATATTTCCAGGTGTCAATCCAGGCTCTAAGTTCGTCCACCTTACTTACAATGCTCCTCGCATTAAAATATACACATTTTAGAAACCCACCATCCCTTATTCTCTGTCTATCATCTTTTTCGCCTACATTTTGGATCCGAGTGCTTCCCTTCTCTGCCTCCTGCCCCACACCCTGACCCCTAGACCCCTCTACCCGAGTCCCTCCCCCCAGCCTTTCTAGTTTAAAGTCTCCCCAGTAGTCTTTGCAAATCTCCCTGCCAGGATATTGGTCCCCCTCGGGCTCAAGTGCAACCCGTCCTTTGTGTACAGATCATGCCTTCCCCAAAAGAGGTCCCAGTGATCAAGAAACTTGAATCCCTGCCCACTGCACCAGTCCCTCAGTCACGCATTTATCCTCCACCTCATTTCATTCCTACTCTCACTGTCACGCGGCACAGGCAGTAATCCTGAAATCGTTACCCTTTTGGTCCTTCTCCTTAACTTTCCCCCCAACTCCCTAAATTCTCCCTCATCACTTTTTCTGCCTATGTCATTGGTACCTATGTGTACCATAACATCAGGCTCCTTTCCCTCCCTTATCAGAATCTTTTGTACACGTTCTGATACATGCGAGACCCTGGCACCAGGGAGGCAAACTACCATCCGGGTCTCCCGACAGCGTCTACAGAATCGCCTATCCGACCCCCTAACTATAGAGTCCCCTATTACAATTGCCCTCCTCTTTTTGCTACCCTTCTGAGCATCAGGGCCGGTCTCTGTGCCGGAGGCCCGGCCGCTGTTGGTGCCCCCAGCTAGGCTGTCCCCTCCAATCGTACTCAAACCTGAGTACCTATTTTCCAGGTGTACGGTCACAGGGGTACTCTCTAGCCCCTGCCTCTGCCCCTTGCCCTTCCTAACCGTGACCCACTTGTCTGCCTCCTGTGGTCTGGGAGTGACTACCTCCCTGTAGCTCCTCTCTATTACCTCCTCACTCTCCCTGAGGAGACGGAGGTCATCGAGCTGCTGCTCCAGGTTCCTAACACAGTCCTTTAGGAGCCCCATCTCAACACACCTGGCGCAGATGTGGACGTCTGGAGGGTTATCAGATTCCCTGACCTCCCACATCTGACATCCAGAACAGTACACTGCCCTGGCCTTCATACTGCCCCCTTACACAGGATACAATATAAAGTACACAACAAACAAGATTAGAGAAACAAGTATGTACGAACAAGATGTATAGAAACAAACAAGATTAGAGTTTTAGAGATAGATAGATAGATAGATAGATAGATAGAGAGATAGAGAGATAGAGAGATAGATAGATAGATAGATAGATAGATAGATAGATAGATAGATAGATGAAGAGGGAGAGGAGGAGAGAGGAGAGAAAAGGAGAGAGAAAAGGAGAGAGAAAAGAGAAAGAGAGAGAGAAAGAGAGAAAGAGAGAGAGCGAGAAAGAAAGAGAGATAAAGAAATAAAGAAAGAAAGAGAGAAAGAGAAGGAAAGAAAGAGAGAGAAGGGAAGAAAGAAAGAGAAAGAAAGAAAAAGAGAGAGAAAGTGAAAGAAAGAGAGAGAGAAAGAGAGAAAGAAAGAAAGAAAGAGAGAAAGAAAGAAAGAGAGAATGAAAGAAAGAGAGAGACAGAGAAAGAGAGAACGTGAGAGAGAGAAAGAGAGAAAGAAAGAGAGAAAGAAAGAGAGAGAAAGAGAGAAAGAAAGAGAGAGAGAGAGAAAGAGAGAGAAAGAGAGAGAGAAAGAGAGAGCGAGAGAGAGAGAAAGAGAGAAAGAGAAAGAGAGAGATAAAAAAGAGAAACATTCCCAAATTACAGAAAAAATAGTGTTTTCGCACCTGTCCCACAAATAGGTTTTATTTAAATTTTTAAAAAAAAGAATATAAATACAAAATAAATGAGTTCATTTCATATAGGCTGCTGGAATATCCAGGGTCTCTACTCTTCAACCTTCGGGATGAAGATTGGGAACCCTGAGTTCTTAAAGCCTATAGAAGACACTGATATAATGATATTAACGGAAACATGGTACCGAAAGGATACGTTCATTCACTGCCCCTCAGGATATCATGAAGCCATGGTGCCCTCAGTAAAAACTACTGATATACATAAGGGCAGAACCTCCGGGGAGGGGGGGTCTTGGTGTGGTACAAAGAAGAACTAGACAGTCACATTACATCAATAAAACAGGGGAAATCACATGTATGGTTGAAACTATATAAAAACATTGGAATAATTGGAAAAGATATATATCTATGTGCCGCCTACATACCCCCAATAGAATCGCCATATTTTGAAGAGGATATATTTGAAACTCTCCACATGGAAATCAATCATTTCCAGGCCCAGGGAAATGTGCTACTATGTGGAGACCTGAATGCAAGGACCGGATGTGAACCCGATTCCATAGACCCACAGGGCAACAACCATGTGTTCGGTCAAACGCCCTTGTATGTCACACCAACTATCATTAACCGGAACAACCTTGACTGTGAAATAAATAAAAGTGGTAGAGAGGTAGTGCATCTCTGTCGAGCCTTGGGCCTGTACATAGTTAATGGCAGGTTCAGAGGGGACTCGCTGGGAAGGTTTACATATTCCTCAGCTCTTGGGTCTAGCGTGGTAGACTACGCAATTACTGACATAGACCCCTGCACTATCAGTGCATTCACTGTCAGGCAGCAGTCCCCTCTTTCAGACCATAGTCACATCAACGTGTACCTAAAATTTCCTGTTCAAACTAAAGATGTAAAAAAGGAACCCAGTAAGCTCTATAAACTAAATCAGACTTACAGATGGGCTTCAGATAGTGGAGATAAATTCATCATGGCCCTGAACTCACCTGATCTCACAAATAAAATACTGAAATTCAAGACAAACCTATATGAGACTACTGGAGATGGTGTAAACATGGCTATAAATTACATTACTATGATCTTTCACAAGGCAGCTATCAAAGCTGACCTTGTGAAACAGAAGAGAAAAATTATCAAAAAACACAACCATAAAAAATGGTTCGACCATGAGTGTAAAAGTGTCAGAAGAGATCTGAGGAAAATATTGAACCAAAAACACCGTCAACCAAACAATCCAGACTTACGTATTAGATATAATGAAACTCTTAAAAGGTATAAACACACTATTAGGAACAAAAGACAAAATAACACTCATAAAAGACTTGACGAAATTGAAAATTCCATAAATCAAAACCAATTTTGGGATATGTGGAATAACCTGAGCACAACAAAACTACAAACATTACCAAATCAAGACGGTGATATCTGGAGAGCACATTTCAAAAATCTATATAAAGACATCCCAATAAATAAAATAAACTTAAATTATTCTCATATCAAAGAAAAACTCCAAACACTAGAGAAATAATTAAAGATTATCAAAACCCTCTTGATTTCCCACTTACTTTGGAAGAATTGACCATAAAAATAAAATCTCTTCACTCCTCTTCACTTAACCTGTATTTGGTGAGGGTCTGTCTCTGCTTTATGTCTCTAACAGTCGAGAGATAGTCTGCCAATTTATAATCTCTTTTTAGGGCACGGTAACATTCCTATCTGCTTTGGCTATTGGTTTCTTTATCCCAGTGTTCCAAATACGTTTCTTTACATTGTTTGACAATTTGGTTCACTCTAACTGGTGATTGGGGATCAGTATTGATCTGGGGCTGGTCAGGATTTAACTGGATCGGGTTTAACTGAATAGGGGTAGTTAGTCTCAGTACCAACTGACACAGTGAACTCTTTTCTGGACATCCCTGTAGATATGTCCCTGTATATAAACATGCGAGTTTATATACAGGGACATATCTATCCATGCACTGTATACTTGTATTTATACTTATGAATTTTGAATATGTATGTCATGTTTAATACTTTGGCAATATAACGATGTATTTTAACATGCCAATAAAGTTTAAATTGAATTGAATTGAGAAAGAGAGAGAGAAAGAGAAAGAGAGAGAAAGAGAAAGAGAGAGAGAGAGAGAGAGAGAGAGAGAGGAAGAGAGAGAAAGAGAGAGAAAGAGAGAAAAAGAGAGAAGAGAAAGAGAAAGAAAGAAAGAAAGAAAGAGAGAAAGAAAGAAAATAATTAACTAATCAATTGATCAATTAATTAATTAATCAACGGACAGATTAATTAATTAATTGATCGCGGGGACCGGTCAATTAATTAATTAATTGATTCGTGGGTTGCTTGATTAATTAATTAATTGCACAGGATTATGTGATCCTGTAAGTGGCATTTCAAATGAAGTTGGACACAAAATGCTGGAGCAAATCAGCGGGTCAGATAGCCTCGCTGGTGAAAAGGAACAGGTCACTTTCGGGTCAGATCCCTTCCTCAGATACTGAATGGAGTCTGTTGATGGGACGAGAAGAGGCTGTCTGCATAGTTCATTTGTCAAACCACTAACTGCCGAGATGTGCATTCAAATGTGTTTATATCAATTAATGTCAGATGTTTCAAAACTGAGCGAAATAGTGAACAAAATTTCCTCCAAATCCCCTCAACAACTTTTCCTTTGACTCCTCCCATTTCCAACAAAATTCCGCATGCAGGGCCTCAGTTGTATGTTTTTCCCATTTACTATAACTATGGTGACTGAGCGGACCCCATACTTCACTACCATAAAGTGCAATAGGCTGGATTACACTGTCAAATATTTTAAGCCAGATTTTAATTGAGATTTTTTTTGTGTAATAATATTTTTATTAAAAGGAATCCATCATAACAACAGTATAACAACTTTTCAAATACACAACCAACTTATTTCAATAAGTATACGAATGTTACGAATAGTTCTTATAAACTTCTATTTTTTTTTTAAAGTAGAAAAAGAAAAGAATATATTTTAATCAATAAGAATGGTGATTAAATAATAATTTTGATTATGAAGAAAGAGAAAGAGAAAAGAGAGGAGAAAAAAAATATTTATGTATGTATTCTTGTTATATGTATTTAATTAAAATAAAGTATTATATAAAAAAAGAGAGATTATAGTAGAAACATAGAAACATAGAAACATAGAAACATAGAAATTAGGTGCAGGAGTAGGCCATTCAGCCCTTCGAGCCTGCACCGCCATTCAATATGATCATGGCTGATCATCCAACTCAGTATCCCGTACCTGCCTTCTCTCCATACCCTCTGATCCCCTTAGCCACAAGGGCCACATCCAACTCACTCTTAAATATAGCCAATGAACTGGCCTCAACTACCCTCTGTGGCAGAGAGTTCCAGAGACTCACCACTCTCTGTGTGAAAAAAGTCTTTCTCATCTCGGTCTTAAAGGATTTCCCCCTTATCCTTAAGCTGTGACCCCTTGTCCTGGACTTCCCCAACATCGGGAACAATCTTCCTGCATCTAGCCTGTCCAACCCCTTAAGAATTTTGTAAGTTTCTATAAGATCCCCTCTCAATCTCCTAAATTCCAGAGAGTATAAACCGAGTCTATCCAGTCTTTCTTCATAAGACAGTCCTGACATCCCAGGAATCAGTCTGGTGAACCTTCTCTGCACTCCCTCTATGGCAATAATGTCCTTCCTCAGATTTGGAGACCAAAACTGTACGCAATACTCCAGGTGTGGTCTCACCAAGACCCTGTACAACTGAAGTAGAACCTCCCTGCTCCTGTACTCAAATCCTTTTGCTATGAAAGCTAACATACCATTCGCTTTTTTCACTGCCTGCTGCACCTGCATGCCTACTTTCAATGACTGGTGTACCATGACACCCAGGTCTCGCTGCATCTCCCCTTTTCCTAATCGGCCACCATTTAAATAATAGTCTGCTTTCCTGTTTTTGCCACCAAAGTGGATAACCTCACATTTATCCACATTATACTGCATCTGCCAAACATTTGCCCACTCACCCAGCCTATCCAAGTCACCTTGCAGTCTCCTAGCATCCTCCTCACAGCGAACACTGCCCCCCAGCTTAGTGTCATCCGCAAACTTGGAGATATTGCCTTCAATTCCCTCATCCAGATCATTAATATATATTGTAAATAGCTGGGGTCCCAGCACTGAGCCCTGCGGTACCCCACTAGTTACTGCCTGCCATTGTGAAAAGGACCCGTTTACTCCTACTCTTTGCTTCCTGTTTGCCAGCCAGTTCTCTATCCACATCAATACTGAACCCCTAATACCGTATGCTTTAAGTTTGTATACTAATCTCTTATGTGGGACCTTGTCGAAAGCCTTCTGGAAGTCCAGATATACCACATCCACTGGTTCTCCCTTATCCACGCTACTAATTACATCCTCGAAAAATTCCACAAGATTCGTCAGACATGATTTACCTTTTGTAAATCCATGCTGACTTTGTCCAATGATTTCACCACTTTCCAAATGTGCTGCTATCCCATCTTTAATAACTGACTCTAGCAGTTTCCCCACTACCGATGTTAGACTAACTGGTCTGTAATTCCCCGTTTTCTCTCTCCCTCCCTTCTTAAAAAGAGGGGTTACATTTGCTACCCGCCAATCCTCAGGAACTACTCCAGAATCTAAAGAGTTTTGAAAGATTATCACTAATGCATCCACTATTTCCTGAGCTACTTCCTTAAGTACTCTGGGATGCAGCCTATCTGGCCCTGGGGATTTATCGGCCTTTAATCTATTCAATTTACCCAACACCACTTCCCGACTGACCTGGATTTCACTCAATTCCTCCTTTGACCCACAGTCCCCTGCTATTTCAGGCAGATTATTTATGTCTTCCTTAGTGAAGACGGAACCAAAGTAGTTATTCAATTGGTCCGCCATATCCTTGTTCCCCATGATCAACTCACCTGTTTCTGACTGCAAGGGACCTACATTTGTTTTAACTAACCTCTTTCTCTTCACATATCTATAAAAACTTTTGCAGTCAGTTTTTATGTTCCCTGCCAGTTTTCTTTCATAATCTATTTTTCCTTTCCTAATTAAGCCCTTTGTCCTCCTCTGCTGGTCTCTGAATTTCTCCCAGTCCTCTGGTATGCTGCTTTTTCTGGCTACTTTGTACGCATCATCCTTTGCCTTGATACTATCCCTGATTTCCCTTGTTATCCACGGATGCACTACCTTCCCCGATTTATTCTTTTGCCAAACTGGGATGAACAATTTTTGTAGTTCATCCATGCAGTCTTTAAATGTCTTCCATTGTATATCCACCGTCAACCCTTTTAGAATTAATTGCCAGTCAATCTTGGCCAATTCACGTCTCATACCCTCAAAGTTACCTTTCTTTAAGTTCAGAACCATTGTTTCTGAATTAACAATGTCACTCTCCATCCTAATGAAGAACTCAACCATATTATGGTCACTCTTGCCCAAGGGGGCACGTACAACAAGACGGCTAATTACCCCTTCCTCATTACTCAAAACCCAGTCTAAAATAGCCTGCTCTCTCGTTGGTTCCTCTACATGTTGATTTAGATAACTATCCCGCATACATTCCAAAAAATCCTCTTCCTCAGCACCCCTGCCAATTTGATTAACCCAATCTATATGTAGATTGAAGTCACCCATTATAACTGTTTTGCCTTTGTCGCACGCATTTCTAATTTCCTGTTTGATACCATCCCCAACTTCTCTGCTACTGTTAGGTGGCCTGTACACAACACCCACCAGCGTTTTCTGCCCCTTAGTGTTTTGTAGCTCTACCCATACCGATTCCACATCCTCCAAGCTAATGTCCTTCCTTTCCATTGCGTTAATCTCCTCTCTAACCAGCAACGCTACCCCACCTCCTTTTCCTTTCTCTCTATCCCTCCTGAATATTGAATATCCCTGGATGTTCAGCTCCCAGCCTACGTCACCCTGGAGCCATGTCTCCGTGATCCCAACTATATCATAATCATTAATATCTATCTGCACGTTCAACTCGTCCACCTTATTACGAATACTCCTTGCATTGAGACACAAAGCCTTCAGGCTTGTCTTTACAACGCACGTACCCCTTATACAATTTTGCTGAAAAGTGGCCCTTTTTGATTTTTTGCCCTGGTTTTGTCTGCCTGCCACTTTTACTTTTCACCTTGCTACCTAATGCTTCTACCCTCATTTTACACCCTCCTGCCTCTCTGCTCTTGTACCCATCCCCCTGCCACATTAGTTTAAATCCTCCCCGACAGCACTAGCAAACACTCCCCCAAGAACATTGGTTCCATTCCATTCCAGGTGCAAACCGTCCTGTTTGTACCGGTCCCACCTCCCCCAGAACTGGTCCCAGTGCCCTAAAAATTTGAATCCCTCCCCCTTGCACCACTTTTCAAGCCACGTATTCATTTGCATTATCCTCCTATTTCTACTCTGACTGGCCCGTGGTACTGGTAGTAATCCGGAGATTACTACCTTTAAGTTTATCTCCTAGCTCCCTAAATTCACCTTGTAGGACCTCATCCCTTTTTTTTACCTATATCGTTGGTGCCAACATGTACCACGACAACTGGCTGTTCACCCTCCCCCTCCAGAATGTTCTGCAGCCGTTCAGTGACATCCCTGACCTTTGCACCAGGGAGGCAACATACCATCCTGGAGTCTCGTTTGCGGCCGCAGAAACGCCTATCTATTCCCCTGACAATTGAATCCCCTATTACTATTGCCCTTCCCCTCTTTTTCCCCCCTCATGTGCTGCAGAGCCACCCATGGTGCCATGAACCTGGCTGCTGCTGCATTCCCCTGATGAGCCATCTCCCTCAACAGTATCCAAAATGGTATACCTGTTTAGGAGGGAGATGACCGCAGGGGACTCCTGCACTACCTGCCTACTGCTTTGCTGGCTATTGGCCACCCGTTCCCTTCTTGTCCTCTTACCTTTTGCCTGCGGTGTGACCAACTCACTGTACGTGCTATCCACGACTTTCTCCGCATCGTGGATGCTCCAGTATGAATCCAGCCGCAGTTCCAATCGTTCAATGCGGTCTGCCAGGAGCTGCAGCTGGACACACTTCCTGCAAACGTAGTCACCAGGGACACCGACCATCTCCCTGATCTCCCACATGTTGCAGGCTGAACAAACCACGGGGCCAATCTCTACTGCCATACCTTACTCCCAAATTACACTGTATTAAATATTAAAAAATAGTATACATCTTAATAGTGAATAACACAATTTCAAATAGCGATATCAATGGAGACATGTATACAAATCAAAAAGAAAAACAGAGAGTTATTTTCATCTAATCCTGCCGGGTACCCATTGAGTTGTGGTGCCAAGAACAGCTACCCCTTCAAATATTCTGTATATGGAGACCATGTACCCGTCTAACTGTTTCTTAAACGATGGGATAGTCCCAGCCTCAACTACCTCATCTGTGCATCTACCTCATCTGGCAGCTTGTTCCATACACCCACCACCCTCTGTGTGAAAATGTTACCCATCAGATTCCTATTAAATCTTTACCCCTTCACCTTGAACCTATATCTTCTGGTCCTCAATTACCCTACTCTGGGCAAGAGATTCTGTGCATCTTCCCGATCTATTCCTCTCATGATTTTGTACACCTCTATAAGATCACCCCTCATCCTCCTACACTCCCTGGAATAGAGTCCCAGCCTACTCAACCTCTCCCTGTAGCTCACACCCTCTAGTCCTGGCAACATCCTCGTAAATCTTTCCTGAACCCTTTCCAGCTTGACAATATCTTTCCTATAACATGGTGCCCAGAACTGAACACAATATTCTGAAATGAAATGAAATGCTACCTTTATTGTCATTCAGACCTTTCGGTCTGAACAAAATTTCGTGCTTGCTGTCATACATAATAAAAATAACAAAAACACACAATAAACACAAATTTAACATCCACCACAGTGAGTTCACCAGGCACCTCCTCACGGTGATGGAAGGCAAAAGTCTTAAAGTCTTTGTCTCTTCCCTCCTTGTTCTCCCTCTGCGCTGAGGCGATCCAGGCTTTGGATGTTGTGACCCCACCGGGTGATGGTAAGTAAGTCAGTCAGCCGATTCAAACTCCGCGGCCCGGGGTGGTAGAAGCTGCCGAAGCTGCCGCCCTCCAGTCCAGCGGACGCAGCTGTTGTTGCGGGAGCTCCGGAAAACAGGTCACCAACCTGTGACCTGCGAGCTCCCGACAATGTCGTCCACTGGGCCCGCAGCCGGGCCTCGGAAGCCATTCCGCCACCGCCGCCGGAACTGTTTAATTCTAAATGCGGTCTCACCAACGTCTTATACAACTGCAACATGACCTCCCAACTTCTATACTCAATACTCCGACTGATGAAGGCCAAAGGGCCAAAAGCCCTTTTCACCATCTTAGCTACCTGCGACTCGACCTTCATGGAACCATGCACCTGTACTCCTAGATCTCTCTGCTCTACAACATTACCCAGAGACCTACCATTTACTGTGTAGGTCCTGCCCTTGTTCAACATCTCAAAATGCAACACCTCACACTTCTCTGTATTAAAGACCATCAAACATTTCTCCGCCCACCTGGCCAATAGATCCAGATCCAACTGCAATTGTTCACAACCATCTTCACTATCTGCAAAACCATTAACTTTTGTATCATCAGCAAACTTGCTAATCTTGCTTTGTATGTTCTCATCCAAATCATTGATGTAGATGACAAACAGTAACGGGCCCAGCACTGAACCCTGAGGCACACCACTAGTCACAGGCCTCCAGTCCAAGAAGCAACCTTCCACCATCACCCTCCGCTTCCTTACATGGAGCCAATTTGCAATCCATTCAGCGTTCTCTCCTTGGATCCCATGCGATCTAACCTTCCAGAACAGCCTACCATGATGAACCTTGCCGAATGCCTTACTAAAATCCATGTATACAACATCAATCAATCTTTTTGCTCACGTCTTCAAAAAAATCAGTCATATTTGTGAGTCAAGGCCTCCCACATACAAAATCATGCTGACTATTCCTAATCAGCTCTTGCCCATCCAAAGGCCTGTATATCTTATCCCTCAGAATACTCTCCAGTAACTTACCAACTACAGATGTTAAGCTCACCGGCATATAGTTCGCAGCATTTTCCCTGCAGCCCTTCTTGAAAAGAGGCACAACATTTGCCACCCTCCAGTCTTCCGGCACCTCTCCTGTATTTAAGGAAGACTCGTAAATTTCAACCAGGGCTCCCATATTTAGTAGAGATAGCATGTGTAAGAAAGAACTGCAGATGCTGGTTTAAACCGTACAGCATCTGCAGGAACAGTAGCAGCAATGGGGAGGGGAGCTTTAAACATTCTAAAACCTTTCTGTGATGTCTGTAATAGTGGTGGGTTCAGAACACCGGTCCCATTCCAGAATGACAGTGTGACTCCAACTGATTCTGAATAGCTGCATACTATTTGCTGGGATTGGAAACATGGTATAATGGGCAAATCACAGCATCTCAGTCCCATCCTGTAGTATGAAGTAATGAATGTAAGCTTAAATGCTTCTTTGAAGTACTACTGTACTGCTGACAAGCACAAGTGTAGTGAGCAGGCAGAATGTAGTGAGCAGGCAGACTGTAGTGAGCAGACTGTAGTGAGCAGACTAGTGAGCGTGCAGACTGTAGTGAGCAGGCAGAATGTAGTGAGCTGGCAGACTGAGCAGACTGTAGTGAGCAGGCGGAATGTAGTGAGCAGGCAGACTGTAGTGAGCAGGCAGACTGTAATGAGCACGCAGACTGTGAGCAGACTGTAGTGAGCAGACTGTAGTGAGCAGGCAGAACCTGCAGTGAGCAGGCAGGCTGTAGTGAGCAGGCAGACTGTGCGCACATCTGTAGTGAGCAGACTGCAGTGGCAGGCAGAATGTAGTGAGCAGGCAGGTTGAGCACGACTGAGGTGAGCAGGCACACTGAGCATGACTGTAGTGAGCAGGCAGACTGTAGTGAGCAGACAGAATGCAGTGAGCAGGCAGACTGTTAGCAGACTGTAGTGAGCAGGCAGACTGTAGTGAGCAGACAGAATGCAGTGAGCAGGCAGACTGTTAGCAGACTGTAGTGAGCAGGCAGACTGTAGTGAGCAGACAGAATGCAGTGAGCAGGCAGACTGTTAGCAGACTGTAGTGAGCAGGCAGACTGAGCAGGCAGACTGAGCATGACTGTAGTGAGCAGGCAGACTGTAGTGAGAAGACAGAATGTAGTGAGCAGGCAGACTGTTAGCAGACTGTAGTGAGCAGGCAGAATGCAGTGAGCAGGCAGACTGTCGTGAGCAGGCAGAATGTAGTGAGCAGGCAGAATGTAGTGAGCAGGCAGACTGTAGTGAGCAGGCAGAATGTAGTGAGCAGGCAGACTGTAGTGAGCAGGCAGACTGTTAGCATACTGTAGTGAGCAGGCAGACTGTAGTGAGCAGACAGAATGCAGTGAGCAGGCAGACTGTTAGCAGACTGTAGTGAGCAGGCAGACTGAGCAGGCAGACTGAGCATGACTGTAGTGAGCAGGCAGACTGTAGTGAGAAGACAGAATGTAGTGAGCAGGCAGACTGTTAGCAGACTGTAGTGAGCAGGCAGAATGCAGTGAGCAGGCAGACTGTCGTGAGCAGGCAGAATGTAGTGAGCAGGCAGAATGTAGTGAGCAGGCAGACTGTAGTGAGCAGGCAGACTGTTAGCATACTGTAGTGTGCAGGCAGACTGTAGTGAGCAGGCAGAATGTAGTGAGCAGACAGACTGTCGTGAGCAGGCAGACTGTCGTGAGCAGGCAGACTGTCGTGAGCAGGCAGAATGTAGTGAGCAGGCAGACTGTAGTGAGCAGGCACCCTGTAGTGAGCAGGCAGAATGTAGTGAGCAGACAGACTGTCGTGAGCAGGCAGACTGTCGTGAGCAGGCAGACTGTAGTGAGCAGACAGACTGTCGTGAGCAGGCAGACTGTCGTGAGCAGGCAGAATGTAGTGAGCAGGCAGACTGTAGTGAGCAGGCAGACTGTCGTGAGCAGGCAGAATGTAGTGAGCAAGCAGAATGTTGTGAGCAGGCAGACTGTTGTGAGCAGGCAGAATGTTGTGAGCAGGCAGAATGTAGTGAGCAGGCAGACTTATGTGAGCAGGCAGACTGTTGTGAGCAGGCAGAATGTAGTGAGCAGGCAGAACCTGTCCTTGCTTGTTGCTGCTATTTCCTCCCATGTTTGGTTGAAAACAATAATGTGCCCTGAGAGAATGTTTTTTCAAATGTACCAGAATCACTTATCGTTTCCAGAATATTGCTGCTGGATGTTCTCATCTGGGGGTCAGTGCTGCGAAGGTGGATCGAGTCTTCATCTCTGAGCAAGGTGAGGTCCTGCATGCTGAAACTCCGCAGTCTGTCTGAGAGCACTCCTTGTCCCTGGACCACAAAACAGGAGGATCAGGTTAGAGCAGTGGAACTGACCCAGCAGACAGCTGACCACAGTACTCCTTACTACAGTGGCAAGCTAACTCAGTTCCCTCAAATTCAAGACATCTTAATTTAAACAATTTACCTGAAGTAAAAGACTAACTTTGATTTACTACAGGGAGGATGGTACTTTATAAAGGCAATGTTAAAACATTGCAGCTATGCAAATACGTGTTGGTGTATGAATTGCTGACAGCTGAGCAGCTGTGTGGGCTGTGGTGAGGAGCTGGTGAGGATCCTTCATCTCCAGCCTCTGGCAGGAACATTCCCACCACAAATCTCTCAGCCCTGCCACGAGATACAGGGAAGTCAAACACGGCACTATTCCCTCCATTGGCCAGATATTGCACCTTCATGACTAATGTGAATTTCCTTCAGTTCCTCCGTCACCCTAGATCCTCGGTCCCCCAGTATTTCTGGAAGATTGATTCTGTCTTCACTAAGGAAGGCACAAACAAAGTACTTGTTTACCTGGGGTACACAAAAGGCTGGAGAAACTCAGCGGGTGCAGCAGCATCTAAGGAGCGAAGGAGATAGGCGACGTTTCGGGTCAAGACCCTTTTTCAGACTGGTCAGGGATTAGGGAAACGAGAGATATAGATGGTGATGTGGAGAGATAAAGAACAATGAATGAAAGATATGCAAAAAATGTATCGATGATAAAGGGAACAAGCCATTGTAAGCTGTTTGTGGTGTGAAAATGAGAAGCTAGTGCGACTAGGGTGGGGGAGGGAGATAGAGAGAGAGGGAATGTCAGGGCCCGAGGGCTGAGGGAGAGGTGGGAAGGGGAGGAGACAGCAAGGGTTAACAGAATTGAAAAAAATCAATGTTCAAGCCCAAAGGATGCGGACTCCCCAAGCAGAATATGAGGTGCTGTTCCTCCAGCTTGCGGTGTTGCTCACTCTGGCCGTGGAGGAGGCCCAGGACCGAGAGATCGGATACGGAATGGGAGGGGGAGTTGAAGTGCTGAGCCACCGGGAGGTCGGGTTGGTTATTGTTTACCTGGTCCTTGTTTCCCATTATAAATTCACCTGTTTCTGACTGCAAGGGTCTTATATTTGTCTTCACTAATCCTTTCCTCTTCACATATCTAAATAAGCTTTTACAGTCTTTTTTTTTTGTTGAATTCTAAATTTCTCCCAGTCCTCCAGTTTGCTGCTTCCTCTGGCCAATTTATATGCCTCTTCCTTGGATATAAATGTGATGTGCCCACATATGGAAACTAAAATAATCCAATACCTATTCATGACATTCGGCAGCATGTGCCTCATCAGGTAGCAGCATCAATAAAGACCAGGATATCCGCTGAACCATCAGTGTCTGCACTGTGGTGACCACAGCATGTCAGAGTCTGGGAATCCTCACGCACCAGAGTTTTCTAACCATCTCCAAGGCACAAATCAGGAGTATGATCACAGGATTTGAGCTAGTACAACAACTCTCAGGAACCTCCACGTTCTCCTGGCAAAGCAACCCACTAAACCCCGTTCAGAATCACAAGCATTGCTTTCCTCCATCAGTAGTTGCAGTGTGTACCATTTACAAAATTCATTGCAGTTGCCCTTTGAGACTACTTCAAGGGCTCTTCCAAACCTGTGACCTCTACCGCCAGGATGGAAAGGGTTTTGTGAATGGGAACACCTGCATTCTCCTTCAAGATCTCCCTCAAGTTACTTCCTGATTTGGAAATACATTGCTGTTCTTTCATTGTGGCTCAGTGCAAATTCCAAACAGCCAACTCAACAAAAACTAGGAGAACTTTCACATAAGGGTTGCAGCACTTTTGTCCTGGGTCAAGTTTGTACGAAACCAGTGGGATTACAGTAGTCAGTCCGAGAAGAATAAACTGGATGATTTAATAAGGTTTAGAAATACAGCATGGAAAAATGCCCTTCAGCCCACCGAGTCCACGCCAACCAATCATCACCCTTTCATACTATCCCAATTTCTCATCCACTCCGACACATTGGGGCCAATTAATATACAAACTGTACGTCTTTGGGATGTGGGAGGAAACTGGAGCACTAGGAGGAAACTAATGTGGTATAGAAACACAGACATCGAAACATAGAAAATAGGTGCAGGACTAGGCCATTTGGCCCTGCGAGCCAGCACCGGCATTCAATATGATCATGGCTGATCATCCAAAATCAGTACCCCATTCCTGCTTTCTCCCCATATCCCTTGATTCATTTAGCCCTAAGAGCTATATCTTGTTCTCTCTTGAAAACATCCAGTGAATTGGCCTCCACTGCCTTCTGTGGCAGAGAATTCCACAGATTCACAACTCTTTGGGAGAAAAGGTTTTTCCTCATCTCAGTCCTAAATGGCCTACCCCTAATTCTTCAACTGTGACCCCAGGGGTTCTGGACATATTTCCTGCATCTAGCCTGTCCAATCCCTTAAGAATTGTATATGTTTCTATAAGAAAACCTCTCATCCTTCTAAATTCCAGTGAATACAAGCCCAGTCGACCCATTCTTTCATCGTATGTCAGTCCCGCCAATTCGGGAAATAACCTGGTGAACCTACGCTGCACTCCATCAATAGCAAGAATGTCCTTCCTCAAATTAGGAGACCAAACTGCACACAATAAGTTAGGAGACCAAAACTGCACACAATTCTGAATAACATGGAGAACATGCAAACTCCACACAGACAGCACCCGAGGTCAAGATCGAACCCAGGTCTTGGACGCTGTGAGGCAGCAGCTCTACCAGCTGCCATTAAGTAATAAGGAGATGCAGAAATGATCGGAGACATTGCATTTGGAGAGAATTAGGTTTGTCCTAATGGACAAATATGAACTTTTTGAACAAATATGGTCTCCATTCATTGACTATTTAAAGGGGTAGCTGAGCTCAGCACCGTAACTCAATAAGTACCCTGGCGTAGGATTAGATGAAAAGATGTATTGGGATCTGTATACACGTCTCAATAGATATTGTTATATGAAACTGTTCCATTCAATGTTAAGATGTATTTTATTTTTTATTTTATTTTTTTATTATATAATAATTGTTTTCATTTTTATTTTTTGTTTATCTTTATTCTTTTTTATTTTTTATTTTCTCTTATATAATCATTATTATTTAATCACAACGTCTTGATTATTGATTTATACTTTTACTTTTTTTCACTCCCTGACCTTCCCAAAAAAATCAAAAACAGTAGCATATATAAATTATCCTATAACATCTGTACAACGTTTGTAATAAGTCTAATTTGTATTTGAAGTACTGTTGTACCTCAGATAATATGCAATGCTTCTAATAAAAATATTAAAAAACAAAAAAAAAATTAAATTAAAAAAAAAAAGACAGTGACAGAAGGCCTTACATTCTATTGAGGTGAGAACAGCTGCTGCAATGGGTAGGGAAGCCTTAAACATTTAATTGGCTTGTTCTGAAGGGTGGTAATTGTGCCAGGTTCTGAACACTGGTTCCATTCCGAACAACAGTAGTACTTTAACCAGTAACTACCCAATAGTACTGATTAGTGTATTATTGATGATTGCTTGAATGGGACCATTAGGCTGCAGCAAGGAAGAATTTCATTGTTCTGTTGTCAGTACTTAATACAATTAAAAACTCTTGACTCTCACTTGACATAGTCCATGCAAGCGACTCGAAGCGCCAAATGGGCTGCACCTATTGTCTATTGTCTATTGACTGATGTGCGACTCAAGTTTGTATTCTGCTCGCTTGAGCAGTCAAAATTAATTCAGTTCCAGCTGGCAGAAGTAAGGAGATTACAAGAAGTAATTCAACAAGGAGATTGTACAAGAAGTCCAGACGCTGAGGCAAGGCCAACAATGCACATAGTCATAGAGTGTTAAAACACAGAAACAGACCCTTCGGCCCAACTTGTCCATACTGACCAAGATGCCCCTTCTAAGCTAGTCCTATTTGAGCTTTTCCTATCCCTGCTGTGAGCATCATGTGGGGAATGTTGAGTGAATGCATTTACCTTGGCTGCAGCCGTTACTGCAACATTGGCAGCGAGGTTCAGTCCACGTTTCCCAAACCGCATCATGGTCTGATAGCTGCGATCTTTGGCTTGGCTTATGTACTCATCAATCTCCTGTGCAGGGAGGGAGAGAGAGTGGAATTACAATAAAAAACGACATCTGCAACAGCTGTACAATTGTCAGCTTTAAGTATTTCCTGGTATCTCTGTGCTTATATTCACCAAAGGAGGATCAATGCATTAAAACTACCTTCACCAGAACGCTGACAATATCTTCAAGGAAAAATATGTCAGAAATGTTATTACAGATTAGTTATTCTTCAGCAGCAAGCAAAGTGCTGAGGAACTTCGTGGGTCAGGCAGGCTGTGTGGAGGAAGATGAACAGATGAGGCTTCAGGTCAGGACACTTCGGTCTGAAGAAGGGTCCTGATGTGAATCTCTCACAGCAACCCAACACTTCCAATCCAACTGTTCAATCTCTTTTCCAATGTTGCTGACGAGTGTCCTCGACTTCTGCCTTTCCCAAACGTGAGTCATTCCACCTCTGAGGCTCTGGCTTCGGTCTGTTGGTGCGCGGGATATGGTAATGACTTTTGTTAATCTTCCCCATAGCTCCTCTGCCTAAAATGTCACCGCTCATAAAGATTCTTATTATTACATTACCAGGGGTGACATTTTGGAACTGCATGGCAACTTAATGATTTTTAGACAGATGGCAAATAATTACATTTTTTCACGGGTGGGTCAACTGTTCTTACCCACCGAGAGGGAAGGTGGGATCATGCCATACTCCTGAGGACCATGTGGAGTTAAGGGCATATTTGCTCCAGGCTATATTCAGATACCGAGAGAACACACATCAAGTCAAGAAACCAAGTTGTATTGAAAGAAAACTATCCATCCTCAGCTGTTTGTTCTTCGTAAACTGTAGACGCACAAGGTAGCAAGCATTTGTGCAAGTCAACTGTGTTCATGGGAGGAGGAGGAGGGGGACATGTATCAATGCAAGCCCATGCCCTCTCCTTAAATGTTGACAGACATAGCTCATTAGCTCAGCAACGAATTCACCAAAACTGAGTCAAATAGGGTGGAGCAGCAATAAATAGCAGCAAAGTTCAGCACCACTTGTCGTTTTACAAGTAATGCTACAGCTGCTACCCTGGTCCAGTGAGGAATATTACACTTCAGTTGGTAAAGAGAGGAAGAAACACATTAGTTCCACCTAAATTCAATGCAGTTCAAGGTCAAATGATCTTGATACTGATTGAAGGTAGATAAAAATGCTGGAGGAACTCAGCGGGTGAGGCAGCATCTATGGAACGAAGGAATAGGTGACGTTTCGAGTGGAGACCCTTCTTTTGACACTGATTGTCTCATTTGTGTTGAAATTGTCCCTCCTCAATGTAACAATGTTGATAATAAAAAGCAACACATGGTCCTTCGGCAAACGTATAATACTAGAAACACACTGTGATGGAATTACAATCATCTGTAAATCACTATGAAAATAACGGCAAACATTTTGTTGTAATACTTTTGTTAATTAAGCTTTCTTGACATTATTCACTTTCAACTCAGAGGGATGGTGTTCCTGACTGATGAATACTGGAGAAAAATGCAAAACAAATACCAGTTAATGGTCTGGTCTGCAATGTGTGATCAATACAAGATAATTTCCAATGGAAATAACGTTCAAATGTTTAATTACAATGAACCATCTGAAGTTACAACTATGTTATAACGTGCTCATGGAACACTACCCCCTTTCCCAAAGTTCATTTCTGCATTCTGGTTTCAACATCTGCATTAACCCCAACAAATGGTGATATGTTTGATTTTAGTTGGGGATCAGTATGTAAGGGTAAAGATTACAATCATCTGATGCAGATATACCTTCTCTTTGCTGGACAAGGTTGGATGGACAAACTTTCTGTACAGAACGCTGGAGCCCTTTGTATATGGAGACAGTAACCAAATAACGAAAGCTATCTTCAGCTCAAAGTAAAATGGAAACCTGTGGGGATACAATTGCAAGATGAGTGAGTAGAACACTGAACAAAAGTCTGTAAATTATCTCAAGACCCCTCAGTTCTCTGCTTCACCTTCACTTTCTTTCGAACAGCCTCATATGAAGGACAGGACAGCAGTAAAAGTCAGGACAATTCATTCTTTAAGCTTTCTAATGTTCATCCATTCTTGCAGCATATCAACCATATTTATGCCGCTAACCTTCTGGTGAATGTAATTCTGGAAAGGCCCAGAGCCTGGAACAAGGGAGCATGGGCTTCCTGGGGGAAAGAAAACTGAAAACATTTGGCTGGAAGAACTTTTTGTTACTTCACAGAGTGGCCAATACTTAGAACAGTCCCCACAGGTGGAGAGTATAATTCTTGGGCTTATTCAGGAATCAGGTGTGAGGGAAAACATAATCTTTTGTATGGGGAGGTGAGCCAGATTTCTCATCTCAACCAGTCCTTGGTAAGGACGATCTTTGACTGACAGCAAAACTGAGCAAAAGTCAGAAAGGAAGAAAAATGCGCACACAGCTCCTTGGCAGAGCATGTGACATCTAGTGTGTAGGAAGGAACTGCAGCTTTATACCAGATAGACACAAAATGCTGGAGTAACTCAGCAAGCCAGGCAGCATCTCTGGAGAAAAGGAACAGGTGATGTTGTGGATCAAGACCCTTCTTCAGGGGAGAGGGAAACTAGAGATATGAAAGCAGTGTCTGTCTGATGTACAGGTCCAGTATTGTGACTTCCATGTTCCTCCACTTACCATGATAGGATGATATCGGTGAGAGTCTCCGCTGTGGTAAAAAATGCGAATACAATCCAGTACATCATCCACTTCACCTGAAAATGAGGGAAATATACAATTGTTAACTCACAGGCCATTCACTATTTCTCCTATCCCAGTGGATGAAGGGTGGAGTTGGAGCAATGCTTATTCTGTTAAACAGATCGCAATTTATATTATGTACAGTAAGAACCAATTTTCAGTCTGCTTGCTAACTAGTGATGCCGTTATATTGTGGAAAATTGTGAACCCGTCCACACTCCGCCCCATCTACATTGAGAGTTATTCTGCTAACTAAACACCAACTTTGCAAATACTGTGAGATGTTAACATTCACTAATTATTATAAGGATGAGATTTATAAGAAAATCTGAAACATTCAAGGATTTTTGTAAAATGTTTCTGGCATTCTTCAGAGATCGTCAGTTGTTCAAGATCAAGAGTATTTTATCATCAAATGCCCCAAAATGCAACAATGAAATTCTTACTTGCAGCAGCACAACAGATTTGTAAGTGTAAAAACAGTAATAAAGAACAATACAAGCTCACAAAAGTGTGCAGCACCCTTTCAAAGCCACTAGATGTCATTAACATGTCCTTAGAAACCGTGGATTTATTAATGAACTGCAAGGATTTATGAATTCACTGAGTTATGTACAGCCAACGAGGCCGCTCCCTGCACCTGGAGTAATTCAATGGGACAGGCAGCATCTCTGGAGAGAAGGAATGGAATGGGGGAATGTGTTGGGCTTGTCTTTCTCATTCTAGTCAGTACCTAAAGAATCAATCATGCTGTCCACAATGGAAGTGAAACAAATCACAGGCAGTTCAGCTATAAAGCGATCGTTCTTTTCTAGACACCTCATGTTATAGAAAATGCTGTTATAAAGACCATTTATTTGAATTGAAGAGGGGTCTCGACTCACAACATCATCCATTCCTTCTCTTCAGCTTTTTGTGTCTATCTTTTCATAAAAACAGATGCGTCCATGGAGGCAAGGAGTTTAGGGGAGAGAGAAATTCAGATTTGCAATACAGGTTATTTTCCCCATGGGCTGCAGAACCGGTGGGGCTCAGCATCGTCCAGAGGCAAGCAGACTGGCACCCTGTCTAACGTGATATTCCCCTTTATGGCTGTACCACGCACTGTCAGCTGGTATTCATCCAGGCTACTCCAACTCTAACTGCCCCCTACAAACCCATGAACTCCATGGTTACAACTGAGAGCAGCCAGAGAACAAGCTGTAGGTTCCTCCAGATGGAATAGCATCCTGATGTGAGTATGTCACCACTCCTGCCTTACCAACACCACCTTCTCTCAGGGGCAATTTGGGATGGAAATAAACGCTGGCTTGGCCAGCAATGCCCAATTCCTTCCAAACAATAATGAAAATAAAAGGACTGTTGATTAGTGCAGATGTCAACATTGGACCTGTTCCAAAACCTATTAAATCTAATGCTTGTAATCAGGTATTGTCTTTCTGCTGACTGGATAGCACGCAACAAAGGCTTTCCCCTGTATCTTGGTATACGTGACAATAAACTAAACTAATTATGGAGACATTTATAAGTGTAGTTGGGGAATTTTTAGCTGATTAACACTGTTAGGAGCCAATCTGAGGCTGTGACGGTGAGGGTACAGCATGAATCGATGAGATGGGAGGTGGCCATTCCTGATACCTGACCTCACACATCTCCTTCCTCCCGTTAAGAATGCAAATCCAAAGCACAACATTTCTAATATAATAACCTTAAAAACAAAGTTACTCACATATTCCTTAACATTTTTCGTTTTGACTGCCTTGTAAGAAGAGTACGCAGGGTACAGAGTGCCAAATATTAGCCTGTGGGAACACAAACCTTATAATTAGTGGATGAAAAGAGACAGAAGTATTCAAAAAATAGATATGGAGAGAAGGTTGAGCAGGAGGATTGTTCGTAAATAAGCCCCAATAGCGAAGAGGCAACATCAAGAAATTGTTAATGTGAATTCACACACATCGCGACCCGTAAATAAATGCCTCCATACATTTATGTAGTTAACAATCCTCAATTGTTGGATTATTATAGTAATATTTATCCAACTGAATTCATAAGAGCTACATGGTTACATTTGGTGTGATTCTAATCCCACGTAATAAATGACCAAGATATTCTCCGTTTCAAAACATGATGGGCTTTCCTGAAAATTACTCTGGATCATTGTGTCATTGCTCGTTAACCAATTATGTCAAATACAATAACTATACTCATTTGTAATAATGATCAGTACAACAAAATCTGCAGGATAATCAATGGTACTACTCTGCTACAAGATAAACAAAAGTCACACACAAGACGAAATGCTGGAAAGCTGTGCTAATAAGAGTGATGCTTCCAATTCAAAGCCCTCTTATCCTTCCTGGGTTCTCACTACCAGCGACAGATCCATAAGCACCCAATACTTTAGTGATGAGGAAACAAGGAACTGCAGATGCTGGTTTACAAAACAGACACATGGAGAACATGGATAGGTGACGTTTCACAGAGTGCTGGAGTAACGCAGCGGGTTAAGCAGCAACACTAGAGAACATGGAAAGGTGACGTTTCACAAAGTGCTGGAGTAATGCAGTGGGTTAAGCAGCATCCCTGGAGAACATGGATAAGTGATGTTTCGAGTCAGGACCCTTCAAAGACTGGTTGTGGTGGGGATGGGGGGGTGCAGGACAAAGTATGGCAAGTGATACGTGGATACAGGTGAGGGAGGTGGGGGGGGGGGGTGTTGAGAGGCAGTTGGTTTAATAAAGGCCAGAGATGAAAAGACTAAGGCATTGAAGTATGAATTGTGAAGCCAGAGGAAGAGATATGGGTGGAAGAAACAGGGGAATGGCAGAAATGGGTGCGATTCCAGGAATTATATTGTTAAACATGCTGTCTCCATAGAGAACCAATGTCCAACAAAACCTACTGTTAGGTTTGTGTTTCAACCCATTGTTTGTATTTGGAGCCATCACATTTGCAGATACTGTGCCTATTACCTTTTCCTGAGTTTCTCTGTATCTCCAAGGTAATACTGTATGATGTTTGTGATGACAGGAAACTAATCATGCCAGCCAACAATTGAGCCACTTCAGAATCTCCCAGCTGTTGGTGGGTAGCTTTGCACATAATAATAATAATAATAATAATATAATAATAATAATAATAATAATAACAACAACAACACTAATAATAATAATAATAATAATAATAATAATAATAATAATAACAACAACAACACTAATAATAATAATAATAATAATAATAATAATAATAATAATAATAAAAAACATACATTTATTGTCATTGTAAATACATACAACAAAATTGTAGGCGCACTGCCCAAGCAGAGCTTCAACATATCAGATACATAATAACGACAATGGAAACATCAAAAACGGCAAGAAATATGTCGTCAGAATGTGCAATATTCACAGTAATATGCCATACTTTGTCCTGCACCCCCCCATCCCCACCACAACCAGTCTTTGAGGCAAAGGATGCGTGATGCCTTCCGCAGGCAACAAGAGCTATAGATCTCTTCCAGGGTAGGCAGGTGTGTGTTGGTGATCTTCTGTGCTGTGTTCGTGACTCTCTGCGGAGCCTTCTTGTCAGCTGCAGAACTGTTGCCATATCACACCAGGATGCCATGTGTCAGGACACTCTATATGGAGCAACGGTAGAATCACTCCTCAAACACATCTTCACATATGTTTGAAACAAGATGAGAGTTTCTGCCTCCACCAACATTTCTAGCACGTTCTAGAACCTCACGACTCTTTTCTGAAAAGCATTTTTCCTCAACTCTCCAGCACATGAACACAAGGAGCAGGAGACAATCAGCAGACATCTGGCCATTCAGCATGGTCATGCTAATCTACTCCAGAACTTGACTCCTCTTCACTGACGGGTCTGCAGAGCCATGAAGTCCCTAAATACTTCCTCATTAAATACCTCTGATGATCCAGCCTCCACAAAGCTCTGGAGCAGATTGTTTCTGATTCACTTCCTTCTGGCCACTCTCATCTTTCCTTCTTTACCTTATTCTCCTGCCATTTCCCATAACTCTTGACGCCTGTACATGAACAATGTGTTCATCTCTGATTTACAAATACCCAATGCTCTGCTCTGCTCATTCCTTTGCAGAGAGTTTACCTATCCTCTGTTCGTGAAGACTTTGGACTTTGTTTGCTCTGCAACAGACAATGACCTGAGTCATTCCGCTGCTACTCCCACCCCATTGGCCAGTGTAGTGGTTTCAATGCTCTTCCTCTTTGGACAATTAATCAAACTAAATATATCAAAAACATGGTAACTTACTAACCACAAAACTAGGATTAGGAATTCTGTGGAGCGAGAATGATGTCACTGCACAAACCAACATTCTGCTGGGATCAGGAGTTTTTACTCCCGAATGCAAATGGACATCTTTGGCTCTCATGGTCGAGCAATTCAGCAGCAAACACTGTCTGTCATGCAGATAATAGACTGATTGGAAAGGTCGGGCAAAGGTTGCTTAGAAAGTGCCGGATGGAGGTGGCGGGTATGTGGTATTCCACCTCACAATCAGCTACTAATCGCAGCATTGTGGAGAGTTTGTCAGCTGTCACTTCTTTCTGACTGCTGTTCTGTAATCAATTGCACAACTCTTCTGCATTATTTCTGTGGCCTCCTATTCTTTGACATAAACCTTGCTAACACTGATTTTGTGCTCATCCATTTAACTAACGAAAATGAGGTGGAACGATACAGGCAGTTTACCATGAAACTACAGATGTTGGAATCCTAAGCAATTAAGCAGCATCTGTGGAGTGAATGGACAGTCAATGTTTCAGGTCGGGAGGGACCCTTCTTAGTCATACAGCACGGAAACAGGCCCTTCAGCCCAACTTGCTCATGACAATCAAGATGCCCCAAATATGCTAGTCCCACCTGCCAGCATTTGGACCATATTCATCTGAACCTTTCCAATCCATGTACATGTCCAAAAGTATTTTAAATGTTTTAATACTACATGGCTCAATACATAAAATGGTACAGTGTAACACAGACATTCCCAAAATAATTGCTAAACTATTATAAACCACAAATGTTCCATAATCTGGATCAAACTTACATAGAAAATAGGTGCAGGAGTAGGCCATTCGGTCCTTTGAGCCAGCACCACCATTCAATATGATAACTGCTGATCATCCAGAATCAGTACCCCGTTCCTGCTTTTCCCCCATATCCCTTGATTCCGTCAGCCCTGAGATACAATATATATAAATCTTGAAAATATCCAGTGAATTGGCCTCCACTGCCTTCTGCAGCAGAGAGTTCCACAGATTCACAACTCTCTGTGTGAAAAGTTTTTCCTCATCTCAGTCCTAAATGGCCTAACCCTTATTCTTAAACTGTGACCCTGGTTCTGGACTCCCCCAATATCGGGAACATTTTTCCTGCATCTAGCCTGTCTAATCCTTTAAGAATTTTGTGTTTCTATAAGATATCCTCTCATCCTTCTAAATTCCAATGAATATAAGCCCAGTCGATCCATTCTTTCATCATATGTCAATCCCGCCATCCCGGGAATCAACCTGATGAACCTGCGCTGCACTCCCTCAATAGCAAGAATGTTCTTCCTCAAATTAGGAGACCAAAACTGCACACAATACTCCAGGTGCGGTCTCACCAGGGCCCTGTACAATTGCAGTAGGACCTCCTTGCTCCTGAACTCAAATGAAGGCCAACATGCCATTTGCTTTCTTCACTGCCTGCTGCATATGCATGCTTACTTTCAGTGACTGATGTACAGGGACACCCACATCTCGTTGCACCTCCCCTTTTCCAAATCTGACTCAATTCGGATAATAATCTGCCTTCCTGTTCTTGCCACCAAAGTGGATAACCTCACGTTTGTCCAGATTATACTGCATCTGCCATGCATCTGTCCAGTCACACAACCTATCCAAGTCACCCTGCAGCCTCCTCGCAGCTCACTCTGCCACCCAGCTTTGTGTCATCTGCAAACTTGGAGATGTTACATTTATGTCACTTGTAAGTACAGTACAAGGTTTTGTAATTACACTGATATTTAATATGTCAAAATTAGAAAATAATTATTCAACCGGTTTACAAAATATATGACAGATAAATTTGCAATATTTGAAATCTAAAGCAACAGAAAATAGCCAATGAGTTTGGGAACCATGTTAACGAAGGTTGCTGCCTTGAGTCAGTGAGCTTGGAGACAATAACAGCAGCAACTCTACTTCATATTGGGCCGAAGACCTTGTGTCTGTGTTGCAGACGCTATGACTCTGTGACTATGTGCTTCAATACTGTCCATGGCTCAGACATTCGGACTTCACATCTACTGACAATGATTTTTTTTACGATTCAAACATTGAATTTTGAACTTTGATTCGTATGATTCAACCTTTAAATCAAATTCAACTTTATTTTCTTTGTTACAAAGCAAAAGCAAATCCTGGTTGGGGTTTTGGACACACAAATTCAATTTATGAAGAAATATTCCTCATATTAAATAAATTCTGCCAGTCCCAAGATTTAGTGAAACAGAAAGCATCAACTTGCAGATTGGAAGGAGCAATATAAAAGTTAGTCAAAGTTTAATATTTCAAATCATGAATGCTCTTGGCAATTAATAGTCCTGTTACTATAGTTACATGGTCTGAATATCACAATGTCAACCATATAAAAGATCAATATTCAAACATTGACTGTGGAATTTAAAAGTGCAGACACTATCTGATCTTAAAGAGGTGTACAAGATCATCAAGCGAAGAGATGGGTTGATAAATTATTTTACCCAAAATATGGCAATCGAGAACTAGAGGACATTAGTTTAAGCTGAGAGGGAAAACATTTACTAGAAATCTGAGGGGTAACTTTTTTCACACAGGTAGGTGTATGGAACAAGCTGCTAGAGGAGGTGATTAAGGGAAGCAGAAACAGAAACATGGAAAATAGGTGGGGTGGAAAATTGCAACCTTCACGTGGTCCGCCCTATTTCGACTAATGCAATCAACTTGACGTGCACACACAGATCAAATAGAACAAGTTGTCTTACAACTTTAGGCTGTGCATGCCACACGAAAGAAGAATAGAAAATAGGTGCTGGAGTAGGCCATTCGGCCCTTCGAGCCAGCACCGCCATTCAATATGATCATGGCCAATCATATAAAATCAGTACCCCGTTCCTACTTTTTCCCCATATCCCTTGATTCATTTAGCCCAAAGAATTAAAGCTAACTCTTGAAAACATCCAGTGAATTGGCATCCACTGCCTTCTATGGCAGAAAATCCCACAGATTCACAACTTTCTGTGTAAAAAGGTTTTTCCTCATCTCAGTCTTAAATGGCCGACCCCGTTTTCTTAAACTGTGACCCCTGGTTCTGGACTCCGTCAACATCGGGAACATTTTTCCTGCATCTACATTGTGCAATCCATTAAGAATTTTACATGTTTCTATAAGATCCCCCTCATCCTAAATTCCAGTGAATACAAGCCCAGTCGTTCCATTCTTTCATTATATGACAGTCCCGCCTTCCCGCCTTCCCGGGAATGAACCTGGTGAACCTGGTGAATTGGGAGATCAAATGTGCGCACAATACTCCAGGTGTGTCCTCACCAGGGCCCTGTACAACTGCAGTAGGACATCTTTGCTTTTAAACTCAAATCCTCTTGCAATGACGGCTAACATGCCATTAGCTTTCTTCACTGCCTGCTTGCTTACTTTTAGTGACTGATGTACAAGGACACCCAGGTCTCGTTGCACTTCCCCCTTTCCTAACCTGACACCATTCAGATAATCTGCCTTCCCTTTCTTGCCACCAAAGTCTTTTTTTGTTTGGCTTTGTAAATATTTGATTAGTGAATAAATGTAAATAATTTGGTGTACATATAGCTGCTGGTGTACATATGGTGTATATATAACTGCTAAATTTGTATAAAATAACTATAAGCAGTTGAATAAGGGGTGGAAATTAATAAGCTTTGGCTTCTTCCTGCTCCTTTTCGGACACATACGATTTCATTTATTTATAGATACTGTTTATGACACTTTATAAATATTCTTATATGTTTTGTGTGTGGTGTTTCACACTTCCTTTTTATTCTTTTATTCTGTTCGAAATAAAGAATTAAATAAATAAATAAATAAATAGATAAAGTGGATAACTGTAGATTGCTTATTTCCTACTAACCAATTGTAGTGCTTGTTAGTTAGTAGTAGCTCTGCCTACTATGCGATTTATATTACCAAGAGCTTGTTTACATAATTCAGTCTGAGTAGCTGCTAGTTACTGTAATGTCCTGCAGACCAATGCTGTAAGTGGCCTTTAATAAATATGTGTTGTACCTTTACGTGTGTACGACTCGACTCATTACATGGTGTCAAGAAATGATTTCTTATCTACTCCATTCAAGTTTATCGGGTTTTGTTTTTTATATTTGTTTTAGTGCCTGTTATCTCTATCATGGCAAACTCGTCTCGTCGTCCTAGTCCTCTGATCTTTGACTCTGACATTGCTGAACGCTGGCGTCTTTTCGAGTGCGACTACATTCACTACATTCGTATTGTTCATCGCAACGATGCTCCAGATGCACGTGCTTCCGTGCTACTAAACCTGGCTGGCCCTGAGGCAATGAAACGTGCGGACCGTTTTACTTTTGCACCTGATGTTTTACATCCCAACGGTCTGATCCAAGTGCCTGCATAAACAATTGATGACCCTGCTGCCCTGCTTGCAAAGTTTAGACAGTTGTGTGACCTTCCATTGAACTCAATAATCAAACGCACCAAGTTTTTTGCTCACATGCAGCAAGTTGGCGAACCAATAGTGTTTTATCAGTGACCTAAAACACATGGCTGCACGCTGTCATTTTGAAAATATATGCGATGAACTGACCCGCGACAAGCTTGTTGGAGGTATGCTCAACGACAAGGTGAGAGACGAATTACTTCGTAACACTGAACTGAATCTAAATCAAGCCGAACACGCCTGTCGGATTGCTGAGATAACAGCTTCTCACACTAAGTGTTAAAGACGGAACTGCAGATGCTGGAGAATCGAAGGTTACACAAAAAGCTGGAGAAACTCAGCAGGTGCAGCAGCATCTAAGGAGCGAAGGAGATAGGCGACGTTTCGGGTCGAGACCCTTCTTCAGACTGGTCAGGAATCAGGGAAACGAGAGATATAGACGGTGATGTGGAGAGATAAAGAACAATGAATGAAAGATATGCAAAAAAGTATCGATGATAAAGGGAACAAGCCATTGTAAGCTGTTTGTGGTGTGAAAATGAGAAGCTAGTGCGACTAGGGTGGGGGAGGGAGATAGAGATAGAGGGAATGCCAGGGCCCGAGGGCTGAGAGAGAGGTGGGAAGGGGAGGAGACCGCAAGGGTTAACAGAATTGAGAAAATTCAATGTTCAAGCCCAAAGAATGCAGACTCCCCAAGCGGAATATGAGGTGCTGTTCCTCCAACTTGCGGTGTTGCTCACTCTGGCCGTGGAGGAGGCCCAGGATCGAGAGGTCGGATACGGAATGGGAGGGGGAGTTGAAGTGCTGAGCCACCGGGAGGTTGGGTTGGTTTTTGCGGACCGAGCGGAGGTGTTCGGCGAAACGATCGCCAAGCCTCCGCTTGGTCTCACCGATATAGATCATCTGGCATCTGGAGCAGCGGATGCAGTAGATGAGGTTGGAGGAGGTGCAGGTGAACCTCTGTCGGACCTGGAAGGACTGCTTGGGTCCATGAAAGGAGTGGAGGGGGGAGGTGAAGGGACAAGTGTTGCATTTCTTGCGGTTGCAAGGGAAAGTGCCCGGGGAAGGGGTAGAACGGGAGGGGAGGGAAGAATTGACAAGGGAGTTGCGGAGGGAGCGGTCTTTGCGGAAGGCAGACGGGGGGGAGATGGGAAGATGTGGCGGATGGAGGTGGCGAAACTGGCGGAGGACTATGTGTTGTATTTGCCGGCTGGTGGGGTGAAAGGTGAGAACCATGGGGACTCTGCCCTGTTTGCGAGTGGGGGAATGGGGAGGGAGGGCAGTGTTGCAGGGTATGGAGGAGACCCTGGTGCGAGCCTCATCAATAGTGGGGGAGGGGAATCCCCGTTCTCTGAAGAATGAGGCCATTTGTGATGACCTGGTGTGGAACACCTCATCCTGGGAACAGATGCGGCGTAGACGGAGGAATTGGGAATAGGGGATGGAGTCCTTACAGGAAGCAGGGTGGGAGGAAGAGTAGTCCAGGTAGCTGTGGGAGTCAGTTGGTTTGTAGTGGATGTCGGTCAGGAGTGTATCACCTGCAATAGAGATGGTGAGGTCCCTAGTTACCGCTTCACAAAATTCAAGAAGGTTTGTCAAACATGACCTTCCAGGCACAAATCCATGTTGACTATTCCTGATCAGACCCTGTTTATCCAGATGCTTATATATATTATCTCTAAGTATCCTTTCCATTAATTTGCCCACCACTGACGTCAAACTAATAGGTCTATAATTGCTAGGTTTATTCTTTGAACCCTTTTTAAACAATGGAACAACATGCGCAGTACGCCAATCCTCCGGCACTATTCCCGTTTCTAATGACATTTGAAATATTTCTGTCATAGCTCCTGCTATTTCTACATTAACTTCCCTCAATGTCCTAGGGAATATCCTGTCAGGACCTGGAGATTTATCCACTTTTATATTTTTCAAAAGTGTCAGTACTTCCTCCTCTTTGAATCTCATAGTTTCCATAGCTACTCTACTTTTTTCCCTTACCTCAGAGTTCAATATCCTTCTCCTTGGTGAATACCAAAGAAAATAAATTGTTCAATATCTCCCCCATCTCTTTTGGCTCTGCAGATAGCTGTCCATTCTGGTTCTCTAATGGTCCAATTTTATCCCTCGTTATCCTTTTGCTATTAATATAGCTGTAGAAACCCTTTGGATTTACTATAGCTGTAGAAGCCCTTTGGATTTACATCGTTAACATATATTGTAAATAACGGGTCCCTGCTCTGAGCCGTGCGGAACCCCATTAGTTATTGCCTGTCATTCTGAAAAGGATTTGTTAATTCCTACTCTTTGCTTCCTGTCTGCCAACCAGTTCTCTATCCATATCAATACCCTACCCCCAATATCAGGTGCTCTAATTTTGCACACTAATCTCTTCCCCTTGTCAAAGGGTTTTTGAAAGTCCAGATACACCACATCCACTGGCTCTCCCTTATCGATTCTACTTGATACTTCCTCAAAAAGTTCCAGAAGATTAGTCAAGCACGATTTCCCCAAATCCATGCTGACTTTGACCGATCCTGTCTCTACTACTACATTGAAATACTATCACAATATTTTAAATACATTTGGGCAGGTGCATGGATAGGTTTGGAGGGATGTGAGCCAAAGAGGTGGGACTAGTGTAGATGGGGCATCTTGGTTGGCATGGCCGTTTAGCCAAAGGGCCTGTTTCCAAGCTGTATGACTCTAAAGGAAGGTGATTGTGATCAGTTTGAAGAAGGGTCTCGACCCAAAACGTCACCTATCCATGTTCTCCGGAGATGCTGCCTGACCCGCTAAGTTACTCCAGCACTTTGGGTCCTTTTGTGTTTTAACCAGCATCAGCAGTTCCTTGTTTCTACTGTTTGTGGTTGTGATGTCCATCATCCCATCCCTCAGGCATAACAGAGGGATTTATTTAGGGCAGTGCTCAAGGCTTCAGCTGCTTTATCTTTGACATTCCTTCCAGCATAAGGGCAGAAGTGAAGACATTTATTGATAGTTGCAAACTGTTCCATTCCCTTGTCAAATCAGGCATTGAAGCAGTTTATGCCTGTAAACAGTGAGACTTTATTCAACCATGATCTTACCAATGGCAGGTGATGTTCATGCCACAAGGACCACACAATGATTATCTCCAACGAGAGATATTAAACACATACCCCTGACATTCAATGGCTTTACAGAGAAATCCTATTGAACAGCCACGTTAAAATACATGGTTACAAGATTAGGCCAAGAACAGTTGTTGACATTTAATTTATTAATAACAAGTCATTTTCATTTATAAGATTAGGAAGATGCTGAAATGCTATATGGAGAAGTTGTCACATAAATTTAGTACCACCAGAAGAAATAATATTACCATCCATCTGTAACTCATCAAGGACCCAAACCATTGCCGGCATGCTCGCGTTTCACTCCTGCCACTGGGAAGAAGGTATACGAGTCAAAAACTGTGATGACCAGGTAAAGGAGCCGCTTCTTCCCAACAACCATCAGACTATTGAACACTACAAACTCAAACTAAACGCTGAACTCCTTTGATTGCATTAGGAACTTCAGGTTTTGTTTTTGCACTATATCCTTTTTGTCATTTATTATGATATCTGCTGTACATATATACATCCCTGTTGTGCAACTGTAAGTAATGAATTATTTATTCAGTTTTTGTTCAGTTTAAACGCTCTTGACTTCTCTACTTTGCTGTTCAGTAGAGTTTCACCTGACTGGGAAAACCTCTCAGTAGCAAGGAGTGGAGAATTCAGCCCACATTGGAATGCTGGAGGAGAAAACAGATAAAGGGACTGAGCTCGCAGCCATTGAAGTAGTTGGTGGAAGATGGATGTGCGGTGGACGGTTTGTGGGAAGATGAAAGGGATGGCTGTCTGCAGTGGGGGGTCTGCAGCGGGGGGGGGGGAGGTGCAGTGGGGGGGGTGTCTGCAGTGGGGGGGGGGGGTCAGTGCAGTGGGGGGGGTCAGTGCAGTGGGGGGGTCAGTGCAGTTTGCGGGGGCAGTGCAGTAAGGGGGGTGTCTGCAGTGGGGGGGTCTGCAGTGGGGGGGTGTGTGCAGTAAGGGGGTGTCTGCAGTGGGGGGGTCAGTGCAGTGGGGGGCAGTGCAGTGGAGAGGGGGACAGTGCAGTGGGAGGGGTGTCTGCAGTAGGGGGGTCTGCAGTGGGGGGGTCAGTGCAGTGGGGGTCAGTACAGTGTGGGGTTCTGCAGTGGGGGGTCTGCAGTGGGGGGGTCAGTGCAATGGGGGTCAGTACAGTGTGGGGTTCTGCAGTGGGGGGTCTGCAGTGAGGGTGTCTGCAGTGGGGGGTCTGCAGAGGGGGGGGTCTGCAGTGGGGGGGTCTGCAGTGGGGGGTCTGCAGTGGGGGGGTCTGCAGTGGGAGGTCTGCAGTGGGGGGTCTGCAGTGGGGGGGTCTGCAGTGGGATTCAAATGTCTGGTGTCATTGAGAAGGTGAGGGGTCACTTGATCAGCAACAGATCAAAAAATCCATTTAGCATTGGAGAGCTTTGTCATTCTCAGGGAATACTCTTTGATTTCATGCCCACTTTATTTCGGCGCTTTGTTCAGAGATGTGTTGGGGCTCACTTTGACCGTAACACCGTTCTGGCGTAACACCGTTTCTCAATTTGCTTTCTTTTTGAAAGTTGTGAAGGAATTCCAAAGCTACACTTTCAGGGGAAGGATTGTGAGGAATTGTAAAAGTTTGGGCCAAAGTGGTGAATTAAGTGAAAGGATCCAATAAATTGTCAAGGGAAGCAGAGTAAAGAGATTCCTCAGAATCTGCTGCCTCATCGTCAACCTTTCACTGCAGACAGAAATTCTGTGCTGCAAACATTCTTTTGATATTCAACACTAGTTCACACGCTGGGGAATGTATCAAACTTCCCATTCTGTGGCCTAGCATCCACATGCTTTCACACTTCCATTCTCCCGTTGAACCTTACCTCCTCCTTGGACTGCTGTTGATAACTTTAATTACAACTGTATGGAAATAAAACCTTCTAATAAAACCTTCTTAAGTTTGTAATGTTCCTGGGGAGGGTGAGGGAGGATGAATGTTGAACTGTGCGATATCTAATTCCTCAGCCATTTTTCCCAGCTTCGTCTTTATTATTGATATCATCAGTGGGTCATTCTTCTGAAGTCTGAAGAAGGGTCCTGACCTGAAGCGTCACCCATTCCTTCTCCCTAGAGATGCTGCCTGTCCCGCTGAGTTACTCCAGCATTTTGTGTCTATCTTCTGAAGTGAATGTTTGGTTTACTGGGTAATGTAACTGGGTTGAGTGGCACAGAGATGGAATCATCTCTGGTGTGATTCAGTCTGACTCATTCAGTTAACCATGATGAATGTTAACAAGGGTACACAAAAAGCTGGAGAAACTCAGCGGGAGCAGCAGCATCTAAGGAGCGAAGGAGATAGGCGACGTTTCGGGTCGAGACCCTTCCCCAGACTGGTCAGGGATCAGGGAAACGAGAGATATAGACGGTGATGTGAAGAATGAGGCCATTTGTGATGACCTGAAATGGCCTCATTCTTCAGAGAACGGGGATTCCCCTCCCCCACTATTGATGAGGCTCGCACCAGGGTCTCCTCCATACCCCACAACACTGCCCTCGCTCCCCATTCCCCCACTCGCAAACAGGGCAGAGTCCCCCTGGTCCTCACCTTTCACCCCACCAGCCGGCAAATACAACATATAGTCCTCCGCCAGTTTCGCCACCTCCAACGTGACCCCTCCACCCGCCACATCTTCCCATTTCCCCCCCTGTCTGCCTTCCGCAAAGACCGCTCCCTCTGCAACTCCCTTGTCAATTCTTCCCTCCCCTCCCGCTCTACCCCTTCCCCGGGCACTTTCCCTTGCAACCGCAAGAAATGCAACACTTGTCCCTTCACCTCCCCCCTCCACTCCTTTCAGGGACCCAAGCAGTCCTTCCAGGTCCGACAGAGGTTCACCTGCACCTCCTCCAACCTCATCTACTGCATCCGCTGCTCCAGATGCCAGATGATCTATATCGGTGAGACCAAGCGGAGGCTTGGCGATCGCTTCGTCGAACACCTCCGCTCGGTCCGCAATAACCAACCCGACCTCCCGGTGGCTCAGCACTTCAACTCCCCCTCCCATTCCGCATCCGACCACTCGGTCCTGGGCCTCCTCCACGGCCAGAGTGAGCAACACCGCAAGCTGGAGGAACAGCACCTCATATTCCGCTTGGGGAATCTGCATCCTTTGGGCTTGAACATTGAATTTTCTCAATTCTGTTAACCCTTGCTGTCTCCTCCCCTTCCCACCTCTCCCTCAGCCCTCGGGCCCTGGCATTCCCTCTATCTCTATCTCCCTCCCCCACCCCAGTCGCACCAGCTTCTCATTTTCACACCACAATCAGCTTACAATGGCTTTATCCTTTATCATCGATACTTTTTTGCATATCTTTCATTCATTGTTCCTTATCTCTCCACATCACCGTCTATATCTCTCGTTTCCCTGATCCCTGACCCGTCTGAAGAAGGGTCTCGACCCGATACGTCGCCTATCTCCTTCGCTCCTTAGATGCTGCTGCACCCGCTGAGTTTCTCCAGCTTTTTGTGTACCCTCGATTCTCCAGCATCTGCAGTTCCTTCTTTAACACATGAATATTAACAATGTTCAGTGAAGGGAAGAGCAAGCAATGTAATAACTGTACAACCATGATAAACATACATAGTTAAAACGTTGAATTTGATCATGCACTTTTAACCCTCTTCTGAAAAGATTTATTTATTGTGGCAGCAAGTTGCTTAATAAAATGATTGAAAATCTTTTCGGAACTGCAAAACAGAAGAATGCACATGGTGAAAGTCTGAAATCAAAGCAGACAACGCAAGAAACACTCAGCATTTGTGGAAAGAGAAAAAAATAACTATTCAGGCTTATGACCCCCTCAATGTACAAGACTGAATCCTATAACCCTGTGATTATCGTGGTTCTAGCACAGACAGGAGAACAACTGGGTGCTGACCCGTGAGTCTGGTGGTCAGACTCAGAGAGCAAAGTCATTTTAACACAGAGCCATCCAAAAATCATATCATTTTGGCTGGGAATTGAAGCCAGCAGCTGGGAAACGACAACAGAATCAATTTATTTGTCCTCTAGTATAAATTATCTGAGCTCAAAATCCAATAAAGGATTTTGAAAAAAACAATCATCTATCTTGTTTTTGCTGAAGGCTGAATTACAGGCTGTGAAAGGGTCAGGTTGCCTCATGGATCCAGCAGATAAGCTGCTGCAGACCTGACACCCCTTTGATTTCTACCAGACCTGTTGGCCAATCATTCATTCATACTGAATGCTCTTCCGCTGCTCAACCAGGGAGAGAGTTGTGATCAGCTCCGATATTCACTCGTGATCAATTTTACAAATCATTATACTTGGTTTCATTACCCAAAATGAATAAATTAACCCATTTAAATAAATGTAAATTACTTTATGCATAGCTTTCTCCCTCACAGTCATGCTTTTCCATTGAAATGAATAAGCTTGCTGATACAGCAGGTCAGGCAGCATCTCTGGAGTAGTGAGGGGAGAAAGCTGGAAGAGAGGTGGACAAATTCTGGCAAGTGATAGGTGGATACAGGTGAGGAGGGGTTTTGATTGGCAGATTGTTGCAACCTGCAGTGACACGGTGGGGACACCAACAGCTTGGCTTGGCCAGGCCCACCGGCAACGCCACCAACATCAATGGCCTTTAGAAACATAGAAACATAGAAATTAGGTGCAGGAGTAGGCCATTCAGCCTTCGAGCCTGCACCGCCATTCAATATGATCATGGTTGATCATCCAACTCAGTATCCCGTACCTGCCTTCTCTCCATACCCTCTGATCCCCTTAGCCACAAGGGCCACATCCAACTCACTCTTAAATATAGCCAATGAACTGGCCTCAACTACCCTCTGTGGCAGAGTTCCAGAGACTCACCACTCTCTGTGTGAAAAAAGTCTTTCTCATCTCGGTCTTAAAGGATTTCCCCCTTATCCTTAAGCTGTGACCCCTTGTCCTGGACTTCCCCAACATCGGGAACAATCTTCCTGCATCTAGCCTGTCCAACCCCTTAAGAATTTTGTAAGTTTCTATAAGATCCCCTCTCAATCTCCTAAATTCCAGAGAGTATAAACCGAGTCTATCCAGTCTTTCTTCATAAGACAGTCCTGACATCCCAGGAATCAGTCTGGTGAACCTTCTCTGCACTCCCTCTATGGCAATAATGTCCTTCCTCAGATTTGGAGACCAAAACTGTACGCAATACTCCAGGTGTGGTCTCACCAAGACCCTGTACAACTGAAGTAGAACCTCCCTGCTCCTGTACTCAAATCCTTTTGCTATGAAAGCTAACATACCATTCGCTTTTTTCACTGCCTGCTGCACCTGCATGCCTACTTTCAATGACTGGTGTACCATGACACCCAGGTCTCGCTGCATCTCCCCTTTTCCTAATCGGCCACCATTTAAATAATAGTCTGCTTTCCTGTTTTTGCCACCAAAGTGGATAACCTCACATTTATCCACATTATACTGCATCTGCCAAACATTTGCCCACTCACCCAGCCTATCCAAGTCACCTTGCAGTCTCCTAGCATCCTCCTCACAGCTAACACTGCCCCCCAGCTTAGTGTCATCCGCAAACTTGGAGATATTATGGCAAGTTAAGATGCAACATTTATAACAACATTATACATTAATCTTTTCACTGAACTGTATGCAAAAAATGAATTGCACTCCACCTCTACATGTAACAATAAAGTACCATTGCACCATTACATAGTAGATGAAAGACAAATATTGTGGGATAAAGATGGAAGGGAACCAAATTGTGAATGGGAAGGAAAGTTAAAATGGTTAAAAACCGGGTTGTGATGGATCAATGCCATCCATTTTAATTCCCCTTCTCATTCCCATACTGACCTTTCTATCCTGGGTCTCCTCCATTGCCAGAGCGAGGCCACATGCAAACTGGATGAACAACACCAATATTTCACCAGTAGCTAACAACCTAATGGTATGAACATTGAATTCTCAGATTTTAGGTAACTAACCTACAAACATTCCTCCCTCACTAATCTCCCTCTCTTCCCCGTGCCCGACCTAGTTGCATACCCATTTATTTTTGCTTCCACTCTTTCCACCAATATTCCTTCCTTTGGCTTCTCAATTGACACCTTTTGTCCATCTCTTTTTGACTGGGTATCACTTTCAAATTTCATGATCTTTCCATTCATTCTGATTTGTCGTTTTTTATGCTTTTTCAGTAGCTTTCATACTCAACCACGCCAAAACAATAAATAAACTAATGGTTAAAGCCAGACCCTACAACTTAAACAAGAGCGTTTTCTCCCCAACATGCATCCTGTAGCTGCACTATTCTACGTGCGGACTGGGCTGTTGGTTTATGCAACATGGCTACTCAGTGAATAATGATGCACAACTCTCTTAACTAATTCTGTGTCTCAAGATCTTCCTATTCCTTCAGTGGGATACTAAGATATATGATACAAAACCATGTAGCTGAAATTGAATAAAGATGAAGCAAGATGGATTCAACAGTGGCTGAATGGGAGATGTCAGAGAGTAATGGTGGATGGCTGTTTGTCAGGTTGGAAGCCGGTGACCAGTGGGGTGCCTCAGGGATCTGTGTTGGGTCCACTGTTGTTTGTCATGTACATCAATGATCTGGATGATGGGGTGGAAAATTGGATAAGTAAGTATGCAGATGATACTAAGATAGGTGGTGTTGTGGATAATGAAGTAGATTTTCAAAGTCTACAGAGAGATTTGGGCCATTTGGAAAAGTGGGCTGAAAGATGGCAGATGGAGTTTAATGCTGTTAAGTGTGAAGTGCTACATCTTGGCAGGACAAATCAAAATAGGAAGTACATGGTAAATGGTAGGGAATTGAGGAATGCTGTGGAACAGAGGGATCTAGGAATAACTGTGCATAGTTCCCTGAAGGTGGAATCGCATGTAGATAGGGTGGTAAAGAAAGCCTTTGGTGTGCTGGCCTTTATAAATCAGAGCATTGAATATAGGAGTAGGGAAGTAATGTTAAAATTGTACAAGGCATTGGTAAGACCAATTCTGGAGTATGGTGTACAATTTTGGTCGCTTAGTTATAGGAAGGATGTCAACAAAATAGAGAGAGTACAGAGGAGATTTACTAGAATGTTGCCAGGGTTCCAGCAACTATGTTACAGAGAAAGGTTGAACAAGTTAGGACTTTATTCTTTGGAGCGCAGAAGATTAAGGGGGGACTTGATTGAGGTCTTTAAAATGATGAAAGGGATAGACAGAGTTGACGTGGATACGTTTTTCCCATTGAGGGTAGGGAAGATTCAAACAAGAGGGCATGACATGAGAATTAAGGGACAGAAGTTTAGGGGTAACGTGAGGGGGAACTTCTTTACTCAGAGGGTGGTGGCTGTGTGGTATGAGCTTCCAGCAGAAGTGGTGGAGGCAGGATCGATTTTAACATTTAAGACTAAAGTGGGTAGGTATATGGACGTGAAGGGAATGGAGGGGTATGGTCTGAGTGCAGGTAGATGGGACTAGGGGAAAACAAATGGTCGGCACGGACTGGAAGGGCCGAGAGGGCCTGTTTCCGTGCTGTAATTGTTATATGGTTTATATGGTTATATATGTTGCATGGTATTCCATAATGAACAGTTCTGGGGAAAGCGCGGTGCTCTGTAATTAGTTCATTGTTTTCTGCAGGATACAGGTGATGTATTATAGCTGCTGTCCAGCTGATGACTAATTATGTTTATGGGAAGTAGTGCAACTTGAAAAAGTGCCTTTCACAGTCATAAGGTCATAATTGATAGGATTAGAATCAGGCGATTCAGCCCATCAAGTCTACTCCACCATTCAATCATGGCTGATCTATCTTCCCCTCTTAACCCCATTCTCCACATCCACTCTATGCAAGCCTTACACTATTCTGTATGTTTCAATGAGGTCCTGCCTTATTCTTCTAAACTCCAGTGAGTACAGGCACAGTGCCGACAAACGCTCAACATAGGTTAACTTATTCAATCCTGGGATCAATCTTGTAAACCTCCTCTGGACCCTATCCAGAGCTAGTACATCCTTCCTCAAATATAGTGCCCAAAATTTCTCACAATATTCCAAATGTAGCCTTACCAGCGCCTTATAGAGCCTCAGCTTTACTTCTCTGTTTTTGTGTAAAGCCCTCTTGTAATAAATGCTAGCAATGAGTTTGCTTTCTTTACTACTGATTTAACTTGCAGATTAACTTTTTGGGAATCCTGCACCAGCTGCCAAGTCCCTTTGCACCTCCGATATCTGGACTCTCTCCCCATTTAGTAAATAGTCTATGCCTTTATTCATGACTCCACATTTTGTTACATTATATTCCATCTGCCACTTCTCTGCCCACTCTCCCAACATGTCCAAGTCCTTCTGCAGAGTCCTGCTTTCTCTACACTTCCTGCCCCTCAACCTATTTAAGCATTATTCGCAAACTTGGCCACAAAGTCTTCAATCCCTTCGTCCAAATCATTAATATACATCGTGAAGAGTAGCGGCCCCAGCACCATTCCTTGCAGAACTCCACTAGTTACCGGCAGCTACCCAGAAAAACCCGCCGCAGCCAGACATACAACAGCTATTTCCCACGAGCAGTAGCTCTACTCAACAACCAGAAATCTGTAGCCTCCTTTTGCTCTGGTATTTTATTTCATTCTTCACATGTATAAATGATAATGTTTTATTCTTAATTGTTTACTATATATCGTGTTGTTAGTTGCGAACAAAGCACCAAGGCAAATTCCTTGTATGTATACATACTTAGCTAATAAAATTAATTCAATTCAATTATTCAATTTAATTTGTCTTCTGCCATCCAACCAACCTAGTTTCCGCTCTTCTGCTTTTCTCACTTCTTGTACGGGGAGTGATAATCACAATTTTCAGAAACCACTCCTAATTCCAGTGATTCTTGAAATATCACAACTAATGTCTCCACAATCTCTGAGGCCACCTCCTTCAGAACCCTGGGGTGCAGTCCATCTGGTCCAGGTGACTTATCCACCCTCAGACCTTTCAGTTTTTCTAGCACCTTCTCCTTAGTAATCGCCACTCCACTAACTTCCACCCTTGACTCTCTAGGATTGCAGGCACATTGCTGGTGTCTTCCACTGTGAAGATTAATGCAAAAATGTTATTAAATTCCTATGCCATTTCTTGAATTCCAGTTATCACTTCTCTTGCAACATTCTCCAGTGGCCCAATGTCCACTCTTGCCTCAATTTTACTCCTTTATATATATGTAAAAACTATTGCTATCGTCTTTTATATTATTGTCAGCCATGGTCGTCTTTTTCTTCCCCTGAAATCTTTCTTCCTCTTTGGAATGAAATAATCCTGCACCTTCTGAATTATCCGCAGAAATTCCTGCCATTGCTGCTCTACCGTCATTCCTACTAAAGCCCCTTTCAAGTCAATCTTTTCCAGCTCCTCCCTCATGCCTGGATCTTCCCCTTTGCACAGCTGTAACACCGACACGTCCAATTTCACCTTCTCCCTTTCAAGTTGCAGGTTAAATCTTATCATATTGTGGTCACTACCTCCTAGTGGTTCCTTTACCTCAAGTTCTCTTATTAAATCTGGTTCATTGCACAACACTAAATCTAGAATTGCCTTATCCTGGTAGGCTCCACTACAAGTTGCTCTAAGAAACTATTTTGGAGGCACTCTACAGTTCCAGAGTCAAATGTCCAATATACACAATGGGACACAAAAGAATCAAACAGTACCCTAGCTTATGGAAGGGCTGTTCAGAAGCCAAATAATAGAGGGGAAGAAGCTCTGAGTCTTGTACCTTCTATAAGATCTGCCCAATGGGAGCAGCGAGAAGAAGAAATGACCTGGGTGGGACAAGTCTTTGATTATGTTGGCTGCTTTTCCAAGGCAGCTGGATGTTTAGGTGGTGAAGAATCTGGTCAATGTGATGGACTGGGCTACATCCATAACTCTCTGTAATTTCTTGAGGCCTTGAGCAGAGGTGTTCCCAAATCAAGCTGTGATGCATCCCGACAGTGTGCTCTCTGTGATGCACCTGTGGAAATTTGTAAGAGTCACTGGAGACATACCAAATGAGCTCTGTCTCTGGGGGTAGAGGCATTGGTGGCTTGACTGTTGCAGCAAAGTGGTTAGTCTACAACAAATCTTCACCATTTGAAGCTCTCCACCATTTCCATGTCGCCACCTTTGATGATGTGCTTCACCTTGCTGCTTCCCACAATGGGGACTGAATCAGCAAAGCACTCAGATGTCAGCAGAGATTTTGAGTACACTTTGGTTTAAATCCAGTAAGCCAAAAGCTGGAAATACAGCCATACAGGTCAAAAGAAGATGATTTTGCCCATGGAGTCATTGCTACTTCAGCGAGGTCTTTCACCCTAGCATTGTCCCCTTGAAACCCTACTTGTTCTTTCCTTTTTCCTTCCAACAGCCTTGTTGGAAATATTGAAAAAATGTTTGAAATATATGCTCAGTAAGAGTACATAAATAAATAAAGGGGTTGTCCCACTTGGGCGACCTAAGAAAAGTGTCTTCGACCTTCAAGCTCGAGGGCACTCGCCTGGAAAGCCTCGAGCTGGATCATGGTTAAAACTACGAGCTGGATCGACTGACCGACCGTGCGCGCGCGTGCGCGCACACACACACACACACACACACACACACACACACACACACACACACACACACACAGACACAGACACACACAGACACACACACGGGCCAGGGAAAGCGGGGGAGTGCTGTCTGCGCGATGAACAGTGGTGTATGGTAAGCCCTTTAGAGAGCGCGGGGGGGGGTGGAGACAGGGAGAGAAGGGGAGAGAATGGGGGAATGGGGGGAGAAGAGGGGAGAGAAGGGGAGAGAAGGGGCTCACAGATTAGGTCGCCCAAGTGGGACAGATCCTTAAATTGTCTTTTGTGAAACTGATAAACTAGAAGCTTTTGTGCTAAATAGACGTTCATGCCCTTCCTAATTCAATGTCGCATAATTAATGGTCTGTACATTGAAATGTTGGACCCACTGAAAACTTAGATGACACTAAAAAAGGTACCATAAAAGCCTCCAGTACATGAGGTGATCCTGGGACACAAGTTCAATCAACCTACGTCAAAGAGACATTGGAGTTCCGGATCATTCGGTAGTTAATCCAGAGCCGAGACTCGTACAGCACAGAAACAGACCTATGGGCTTACCTGGTGTATACCAACCAAACTGGCACACATTTGCATTCACTTGGTCCATATCCTTCTAAACCTTTCCTATTCATTAATCTGACAAAACATATTTTAAAAGCCGTAATTGTATCCACTTCTAGCTTCCTATGGCAGCTCGTTCCAAACACAGACTACCCTATGACTGAAAAGGTTTCCCCTGAGATACCTCTTGAATCTTTACACTCAGCTTAAGCCTACGCCTTATACTTTTAGGACCTCTACCCTGGAAAAAGACAGTGAGCGTTCATTTTATCCTTGCCCTTCGTGATCTTGTACACCTCGATAAGGTCACCTCTTAGCCTCCTAGGCTCCACAGAAAAAAGTCCCAGCCTATCCAACCTCTCCATATAAATCAATCCCAGAAGTCTCTGTAACATCCTGGTTGATCTCTTCAGCACTCTTTCCACTTAATCCCACACTTCCTACAACTGGGCAACCAGAACTCACCAACGACTTATACAGCTGCGTCATGATATCCCGACCTTTGTACTCAACACACTTATTCACGGCACTGCCCACCTGACTTGCTGTTTCAATGAACCATGCACCTCTACACCCGATTCTACAACACTCTCTGGGGCTCTACCATTTATTGTGCATGTCCAGCCCTGGTTTGACACAGCAAAGTTTATTATCTCGCACTTGTGAGAGTTAAAATCCATTTATCAATCCTTGGCCCACCTTCCCAATTCATCTGGATCGTATTGTAAACTTAGACACCCTCCCCTACACAGTTCAACAACCAGCACCATTGCAGAAACTCTTCAATCAAACTGCCTTTGATGGAATCCACTCATGCTTCACATTCCTGCCAACGAAAGTGTTCATGTTTCTGACACAACCCACCATGAACTTGTGATGCAAATCAAACTCAGGCACACACTGGGATGGGTTGCTGTGGCCAGCATCACTGGCAGACTCTGCCCACAGCACCATGATGTCCAATACCTACATGGGTTGCAGATGCAGCACCGAACCGCAGGCTACAATGCATCAATGTCGTCTGGTTCCAACCTTCTGCACATAACCCTCTATTTAACTTTGTGACTCCACAGAAAGAAAACAGGTTTCTACAATTTAAAAAAAAACATCATTTAAATTGCCAAGAGGCAGATTAGTATTCTAATTTTAAATCAGAAGATTTCTGTACTTTGAGAGTCATTTATTGCTTCAAACCTTATAGCATGACACTTAATAATTCATCTGTTTTGTAACAGGAATTTGCATCAGTTGAGAAACGCAAGAACATTGTTTATAGCTCAGGACCAGGAGCCCAAGGCAGCACTCACAGTTCTCCCAAACAGCCCACAGTCTGGTCCCCCGTGTCAGGCCAGTGTTGCCACTGGCGTGACACGGGGGACCAGTGTTTGACAGCCCATCACCAGCCCCTGAGGCCCGGCCTCGCTGCCGTTGCCCTGCCCGTTGCCTCCACGCCAGACTGTCACACAGACACCAATGTCCCCGCGACCCCCCATTGCCGCTGGCCCTCTCACTCTCCCACCTTCAATCTGATCGCCCACCGCAGCGAGCCCGCTCTATCTGTCTCCTCTTCCTCCGCCGGTACCCACTCGCGGTCCGGGGATCCACGGGCCACGGTTCCCCGGAGATCCGCACCGCTTACAGGCAAAGGGCGAGGGAGGGGCGGCCGGGCTGCAACAACCCGAGCCCCGGGATACCGACATTGAAAAACCCACGCTCTTGATGTCACTATTTCAAATAAATGCTAACGATAAATGAAAATAATTTCCTCTTGGCTTTGATCTATACCTCGCTCTGCCCAAAGATCTTTGGCTCTGCCTGCGCGACACTAAACAAAATGTCCATCTGGGTCATTTCTCCAAAGGCATTTGGCAGCATTTTGCGTCTATCTTTGCAAGGACGTTCTCCGTGCAGAATGTGCAGGTGCCCGATGATGAAAGAAGATGCGGCCGCAATACTCACACCACCAGCCGGGAGATCATCCAGGAGACCATGGCCACCACAGCCGCCCGCTCCGCTCCCCGCTCCCCGCTCCCACCTCGCCGGCACCGGCCCGAGATTCGGCTCCTCCACAGCTTAACGCGGGACTGACGCAACTCCCGCCTCGCTGCAAGAAAATAAATAAATAAATCGCTCCTCTTTTCTCTCTCGCTCTGGCCTTGACTGACAAGTTAGCCCAGAGGTAGCAGAGAGATGCCCGCCAGCCCTGCTCGTCTGATGCCAAGGCGCCGGGTAAAGGTCTAATCTCGGCAAGGGTCCACACCGCAGTCTGCTCACAAACCTTAAACTAAGCACCACAGTGGACGCGAGCGACTCGCACACATTAAACACGATGTGTTTTATCATCATGTTGTTGTTAAAGAAGGAACTGCAGGTGCTGGAGAATCGAGGGTACACAAAAGGCTGGAGAAACTCAGCGGGTGCAGCAGCATCTAAGGAGCGAAGGAGATAGGCGACGTTTCGGGTTGAGACCCTTCTTCAGAATGGTCAGGGATCAGGGAAACGAGAGATATAGACGGTGATGTGGAGAGATAAAGAACAATGAATGAAAGGTATGCAAAAAAGTATCGATGATAAAGGGAACAAGCCATTGTAAGCTGTTTGTGGTGTGAAAATGAGAAGCTGGTGCGACTGGGGTGGGGGAGGGAGATAGAGATAGAGGAAATGCCAGGGCCCGAGGGCTGAGGGAGAGGTGGGAAGGGGAGGAGACAGCAAGGGTTAACAGAATTGAGAAAATTCAATGTTCAAGCCCAGAGGATGCAGACTCCCCAAGCGGAATATGAGGTGCTGTTCCTCCAACTTGCGGTGTTGCTCACTCTGGCCGTGGAGGAGGCCCAGGACCGAGTGGTCGGATACGGAATGAGAGGGGGAGTTGAAGTGCTGAGCCACCGGGAGGTCGGGTTGGTTTTTGCGGACCGAGCGGAGGTGTTCGGCGAAACGATCGCCAAGCCTCCGCTTGGTTTCACTGATATAGATCATCTGGCATCTGGAGCAGCGGATGCAGTAGATGAGGTTGGAGGAGGTGCAGGTGAACCTCTGTCGTACCTGGAAGGACTGCTTGGGTCCATGAAAGGAGTGGAGGGGGGAGGTGAAGGGACAAGTGTTGCATTTCTTGCGGTTGCAAGGGAAAGTGCCCGGGGAAGGGGTAGAGCGGGAGGGGAGGGAAGAATTGACAAGGGAGTTGCGGAGGGAGCGGTCTTTGCGGAAGGCAGACGGGGGGGAGATGGGAAGATGTGGCGGGTGGAGGGGTCATGTTGGAGGTGGCGAAACTGGCGGAGGACTATGTGTTGTATTTGCCGGCTGGTGGGGTGAAAGGTGAGGACCAGGGGGACTCTGCCCTGTTTGCGAGTGGGGGAATGGGGAGAGATGGCAGTGTTGCAGGGTATGGAGGAGACCCTGGTGCGAGCCTCATCAATAGTGGGGGAGGGGAATCCCCTTTCTCTGAAGAATGAGGCCATTTGTTATGACCTGGTGTGGAACACCTCATCCTGGTAGCAGATGCGGCGTAGACGGAGGAATTGGGAATAGGGGATGGAGTCCTTACAGGAAGCAGGGTGGGAGGAAGAGTAGTCCAGGTAGCTGTGGGAGTCAGTAGGTTTGTAGTGGATGTCGGTCAGGAGTGTATCAACTGCAATAGAGATGGTGAGGTCAAGGAATGGTAGGGAAATGTCGGAAATGGTCCAAGTGTATTTGAGTGCCGGAAGGAAGTTGGTGGTGAAATGAATGAAGTCAGTCAGTTGTGTGTGGGTGCAGGAGGTGACACCAAGGCAGTCGTCGATGTAATGGAGGTAGAGGTAGGGGATGGGGCCCTGGTACGACGAGAACAAGGATTGTTCGATGTACCCAACAAAGAGGCAAGCGTAGCTGGGGCCCATGCGTGTGCCCATCGCTACGCCTTGTGTTTGGAGGAAATGGGAGGAATCAAAAGAGAAGTTATTGAGGGTGAGGACCAACTCTGCTAGGCGGAGGAGGGTGACAGTGGACGGGTATGGGTTGCTCCTCTGGTCGAGGAAGAACCGGAGGGCTTTGAGACCGTCCTGGTGGGGGATGGAGGTGTAGAGTGACTGGACGTCCATGGTAAAGATGAGAGGATGGGGGCCTGGAGAATGGAATGCACGGAGCCGACGGAGAGTGTCTGAGGTGTCTTGAACATAGGTGGGGAGGGATTTAACAAAGGGGGATAGGATGGCGTCAAGGTATGTGGAAATGTGTTCGGTGGGGCACGAACAGGCAGAAACAATGGGTCTGCCAGGGCAGTCGGGTTTGTGGATTTTGGGGAGAAGGTAAAATCGGGCTGTGCGGGGCTGGGAAACGATGAGGTCGGAGGCTCGGGGGGGTAGGGAGCCGGAGCTGATGAAGTCGGTTATGGTGCTCGAGATGGTGGCCTGGTGTTCGTCAGTGGGGTCATGGTCCAGGGGTAAGTAGGAGGAGGTGTCCGAGAGTTGGCGCGCGGCCTCCGCTTTGTAGAGATCGACGCGCCAAACTACCATTATCTGTTCTATCATCATCTGTCTGCAACCGTCACCCTGTATCTGAAGATAGACACAGAGTGCTGGAGTAACTCAGCGGGTCAGGCAGCATCTGTGGTGAACATGGATTGTTTTAGATTGTTCATGCGGCCACCAACTTCCTGCTTTAAACTATCAATCCACAAAACTCCAATAAGTTACAAGGTGACTGAAGAAAATAATAACCATGGTTGACGGTAGAGCATTCACGTTGAAACTGCTATTCCCCCAAACCCCTTCCACCTCCAACCCATCTTACCCAAATCCAACGCCTTGCAATCCCTTATTGTTTCTCAGATGCTCACGCATTTACATTGATGTTTCCATCCGAAACGTCACCTATCCACATTCTCTAAGGATGCTGCCTGACCCGCTGAGTTACTCCAGCACGCAGTGAAACGTCACCTATCCATGTTCTCCACAGATGCTGCCTGACCCGCTGAGTTACTCCAGCACGCAGTGAAACGTCACCTATCCATGTTCTCCACAGATGCTGCCTGGCCCGCTGAGTTACTCCAGCACTTCGTGTCTTTAGTTTGGAGAATATATCTCAACAGGTAGCAGTCAGGTCCCCCACTTCTAAGTTAGATACTTGAGGTTCAGATCACATTCTTGTGACAGGAGCACTTAACCTTGGCTAGTGAATCAGGGGAACACAGCCACATGGTCTTCAGCTGCGATCTTCATCTGACTCTTCTCAGCTGGACCAACAACATCCCATGGCACTCTGTGAGGATCCAGAGAAACTGGTGCTAATTTCTGGGCAATGTTAGTCCCTCATCTGTCCTCACTCTAATTATTGATCTAATTACTAAACCATGGCTGTTGATGGAGCCCTGATCTGTGCAACTTGTTGCTGCCTATCCTGACCTTAAATGATTGAAAGACATTGGGACCAATGGAAGGCATGAAAGATGCAACGAAGGATAAACCTTTTCATATCCTATAAGCTTTGTTAATTGTAGGTGTGCATTTATTGGACACATTGCTTGTCAATGTACATGGATTTCAAGAGCTTTATAAAACCCATCCCTCATCTACTTCAAAAACATCATAGAAGATTGAAAGTGGCACAGGAATATGCCTTTTGGCCCACAATATCCATGTGGAACATGATGCTAAAATAAGCCAACCTCATCTGCTTGCATGTGAGCCATATCCCTCCATTCTCTACATATTCAGTGCCTATCCAAATGCATCAAACACCACCAGTGCATCTGTCTCTACCACCACCCCAAGCAGCACATTCCAGGCACTCACTGCCATATGAGTAAAAAAACCCTGCCCGCACATCTCTAAACTTTCCCTCTCACCTTACTGCTGTGCCCTCTAGTCTGACATTTCCACCTTAGGAAACAGGTTTGGACTGTTTTACTACGTAACCCTTGTTTTCATTTGATTCCATACTTCCTGCTGCGAAAGGTTTGGGTATCTGACGATGATTGGTCACAGCTGATAATGCAAATTGGAAAGTATCACTATTGGTAATTTAAAATGGTTCAACTGGCCAAAGACAAAAATGCAGAATGTAACATAAAAATTAATCCTGTTCTTCAATGCTTCCTTGAGTAATTCACTCAGCACCTCTACTGAGTAACTACATTGGGATTACTTCAGCTTTTTGGTGTTCAGATCAGTATTTCTAGATCTTCTAAATACCTTAAGCTGACTTATTTGGAGCATTTCCATGTAGTTTCTGAAATGCTCCTTTCCTCATAATGGCAGCTGTTACATTATAAATACCCAAGATGACTGGACAAGGAATTTATTCCCAGTCTACATTTGTGAAAGTTGATGTGAATAATTTATGAAGAACATCTGTCATTTCCAAATCCTCCATAATTCTGTAATTTCAATTTGTATTTTAAAAGACATCCATTGGCTATTAAAAAGACAATAGACAATAGGTGCACGAGTAGGCCATTCGGCCCTTCAAGCCAGCACCGCCATTCATTGTGACCATGGCTGATCATCCCCAATCAGTACCCCGTTCCTCCCTTTTCCCCATATCCCCCGACTCCGCTATCTATAAGAGCCCTATCCAGCTCTCTCTTGAAAGCACCCAGCGAACCTGCCTCTACCACCCTCTGAGGCAGAGAATTCCACACACTCACAACTCTCTGTGAGAAAAAGTGTTTCCTCGTCTCCGTTCTAAATGGCTTACCCCTTATTCTTAAACTGTGGCCCCTGGTTCTGGACTCCCCCAACATCGGGAACATGTTTTCTGCCTCCAGTGTGTCCAAATCCTTAACAATCTTATATGTTTCAATAAGATTCCCTCTCATCCTTCTAAACTCCAGTGTACAAGCCCAGTTGCTTCATTCTCTCAGCATATGACAGTCCCGCCATCCTGGGAATTAACCTTGTAAACCTACGCTGCACTCCCTCATGGGCAAGAATGTCCTTCCTCAAATTAGGGGAACAAAACTGCACACAATACTCCAGGTGTGGTCTCACTAGGGCTCTGTACAACTGCAGAAGGACCTCTTTGCTCCTATACTTGACTCCTCTTGTTATGAGGGGAATAGATCGGGTAAATGCACAGTCTCTTCCCCAGAGTAGGGGAATCCCTTCACACAAAGAGTGGTTGGTGTATGGAACAAGCTGCCAGAGGAGGTAGTTGAGGTAAGGACTATCCCAACATTTAAGAAACAGTCAGACAGCGACATGGACAGGACAGGTTTGGATGGATATGGACCAAGCACAGGCAGGTGGGCATCATGTTTGGGATACACCGAAGGGCCTGTTCCTGTACTGTACTCTTCTATGTTCAACATTCTGAACAAGTGTGGCAGAACAGGTAGACTTTATATCTTGGAAGATTTCTTACAAATCACTGAAGATATCAAGACAGATAGATCCAAGTGTATCCAGGATTCAAGCCTTTCTTGGCTGAAGTAAAGAATATTTGAGCACGAAGACATTACTACAATGGCTTAAAAGACAAGAGCACCATGTTTCTAGAAAGATGTTATCGCATTTTAGATGATGCAGTGAAAATTGCCAGAAGTGTTGAGTGTTAATTGCCATCGATGTTGATGATACTGACGTTGTTTTCTTTGGAGCATTGGCGGCAAAAATGAGTCAATTGTTGGATATAAACATATACGTCACCAAGACCAAATGAGATGGATTGAGATAGAACGATTTCGTTCAAAGGATTGTTTACTGAGGCGGAAACCATTACATTTAATAGTAAGATTAAAGGGGAACTTACCAGTTTGAAGATTAATCTTTATTTTAGGAGTTACGTTGGTGATTACGTGAAGAAGACCACATCAGGCCACATGCGCGTTAATCTTCAAAGCAGCGGTATGAAATCACAGGTAACAGTAATTTAAGTATAATAGTAAGAGCAGAAACCTAGAACTACCACATGACCTTTGTGAGAGAGGGTTGGGCGTGGAGGGCACGTAATTACCAACGTAACTCCTCATAAAATAAAGATCAAACTTCAAACTGGTAAGTTCTCGTTTAATCTTACTATTTTATTTCGGAGTCACGTGAGTGACTACATGAAGATTTCAAAGTTCTGTGATTTCATGCCGTAGATAAAATCCAGGTGGCTCACTGCATCGATTGACTCAGAATGAGGAAAGAATCAATAATGCATTAAACCATGACATTGATTTTAAATGTAATAACGGTTTCATTTTAAAGAAAACAATAGCAACCCCTCTGTCCCAGGGGGAAGCTATAAAACTGAACTTAAAACAGAACGGGCAAATACCCCCGGTTCAGCAAGTGGTTTGTAATAATATTGCTGAAACATCCGCTCACTTGACCACCCTGCGGCCACGAGGATATGGTCTATAGGGACGTCCATTGCCTTGGCCGCTGAAGTTGATGCCGCCATGGTGGAATGATATTTAAAAATGTCAGTGTCAATACCTGCATAAGCCAGAACCTGCTTTAGCCACCTTGAAATAGTCTGAACCGACAATTTATTATGTGGTTTTCTGTGGCTAATCAATAATGCTGATTCTGCACCTCTTAGGGTGCTGGTGGCCTTGATGTAACACAATAAGTGTGAGACCACACATAGGTGTGAATCCGTAGGGCATGCCGAAAAGGTAATCCTAATCCCTGTCACCCCCGGTCTGCTCTGTTTGAGTAGATTGTAGATTGAAAATGTAATGGCATCTGCAGATACTTCCATCCTGTCGAGTCGCAGCTTTTGTAATGTCTGCACCCGTTGTGCTGAAACCAGTGCCATGAGCATGACTACCTTCATGGAGAGTTTGGCCAAACACAGGGCTGTGATAGGAGTCCATTGACGAAGGAGCATAAGTACTTCGTTAACATCCCAGATTGTCGAATACCTGGGCCTGGGAGGATTGGAATTAAAAATTGCCTTCGTGTATCTAGAAATGAGAGGGTGTGACCCCACAGAATATCGTTCTGATCCCATCCATAAATATGAAGACAGGGCACTTCTGGCTGTATTAATCGCACTATAGCTTAATCGTTGATCGAAAAAGAGGGTTGATAGGAACTCTAGTACGTCGGAGATGCCTGCTGTGTAGTATGGAATATTTTGCTGGAAGCAGAACACCTCCCATTTCCTTATATAAGAGATGTACTGCATCTGGGTACTATCCCCCCAGGCCACAGTAAGAACATCCACAGTGCGATCCAATAGTCCTCTCCCCAGGTATGACCTCCTTAGAATCTGCAAACCAACAGATTGATACGATCATATAAAGGATGTTGACCACCAGTTACAGGGTGTACCAGTAGGTTTTGATGTTTGGGAATAGTCATAAGTGGCTGAATGTTTATCTGTAACACAAGAGGGAACCATGGCTGAGTAGGCCAGTTGGGTACCACCAATACTCCTGAGGCTGAGTCCTGCATATTTTTTTGTAGATACTGACTGATGAGGCAGAAAGGAGGAAATGCATACACAAACATTCTACCCCAATGCAGCGAGAATGCATCTACCGCTGCTGCCCCAGAATCTGGTTCTCATGAAACATATTTAGGCAACTGGTGGTTTAGTCTGGATGCAAACAAATCGATATCTGGCCTCCCATACCGAGCAACAACATCGTTAAATATGTTATGATTCAACATCCATTCTGTGTTGTCATTGAATTTGTGAGACCTTGTGTCTGCCACGATGTTGAATCTACCTGGTAGGTAGATAGCTGAAAGCTAAATGTCTCTGGAAATACACCAGTCCCAAATCAGATTTGCCAATCTATCACAAGATTCCGACTTGATTCCACCCATATGATTAACAAACGCCACTGTCGTGGTATTGTCAATCTGAACTTGAACATGCAAGTGATATTTAGTAGAACAATAAGCTTTAAGCACATGTTCCCAAAAGCTCTAAATAATTAATTCCTCATGATTGCAGAAGAGGTGCCTCATGCATATTCCATCTGCCTCCACAGCTGGAAATAGTATCAGTAGCGCCCCAACCTAGCGCACTGACATCAGTCTGTAAGACAATAGAAGGTGGTTCAACCAGAATTTGGATGGAATAGCCTGAGACATTCATAATCCACCAGTGTACTTGAGCAATGGCCGCAGGTGGTATTTGCATGGGCCTGTCATAATGACCTGAATGCATCGTCAGTGCCTGTTCCTTCGCTCGCTGCAATTGCTGATAACATAGAGGTCCAAACTGCACAGCTGAAAACAAAGCCACTAATTTGCCAACCAAGCTGTCGTTGTGTTTCAATTAGCTTAACACAGCCTTAAATTAGCTGCAGTCTTTTGTCCCTGGGCAGAGTCACTGACATGTGATCTGAATTAATAGTGAAACCTAAATAATCAATAACTCTGACTGGTGTTAATTTGGACTTATCTGGATGAATGATAAACCCCATCCTTTCAACAGTAAGCTTAACAACTGACACGGATCATTCAGCTGTGTCCCGAGTCTTACCTACAATAACAATATCATCCAAATAGGCCATTACAATATGACCCTGAGCTCTAAGTAGCCCCACTATTGGTTTTAACAAGTTGGTGAACAATCTTGGAGCTGAGGTTAATCCATTAGGCAGTGCTTTGAATTGCCATAATTGATTCATCCAACTAAATATCAAATATCTCCTATCATCGAAGTGAACAGACACTGAGTAATATGCATCTTTAAGGTCGATGCTTGCCATATAACATTGTCTGGAAAGCAGGTGTTTGGCAGTTGTAAAAGTTTCCATTTTGAAATGTTTATTCTGTACAAAGGTGTTAAGGCTCGTCAGGTCGAGGTTGATTCTACATTCTCCATTCTTTTTTGACAGAGGAAAAATATTTGACACAAATTGGTGAAGTTGGCAAACCAATTTCGCAATTACCCCTTTTTTGCATAATTTTCTAAGTTCTGCCTGTATCTCCATATTCTCTTGCTGAGAGATAATGAGTGCCCGGCTTGGAACATGCTGAGTGGGTGGACTCAAATTGGGATAGAATTCAATTCGAAAACCTTTTATGCTGTCCAGTATAAACGGATCTGATGTTATCTCAGACCATTCTGTTAGAAACCCGTGTAATCTCCCCCCGATTTGTAGGTGTCTTTCACTTAATATGTTTCTATTAGGACCAGACCCACCTACCTCCATGGTGACCAGTGGAATCTGTTGTTCCCTGTTCCTGGTGGGAGGAGTCACATTAGCTCGTGCCCCCATAGCAGTGCGTCAACTGCGCACATTGGTAAATGCCCGACTAGTCCCTTGACCTGCCCCGGTCTCTGCAGTCCGCTGGTAGGGGTATTGGCGGCGAACCATTCTGCCAATCATTGTGGCTTTAATCAACCCCACTGTCTTTGCCTCATCGTCGAGCTCTTTCACTCGCTTAGCAAGTTTGTCCCCAAGTAACATATTTGTCAGTTGAACAATACTTGGCTTGCAGAGCACCGCAAATTTAGGGTGTATCGTCGGGCGTATTGTGCTTTTGCGCAAACAGTTTATCTCAAAGTGGGCACTCCATAGAAGGGCTAAGGCATCCTGCTGTAATACCGACGGCCCTTCATCCACCGATCTGGCGAATGCCATAATGCCTGCAGCGAGCAACTTCAGCACCCACTGGAGCTTCATTTCTTGTGCCCTGATACCAATGCCCATATGGCCCCATATCACATGGTTAACCGCCGGTACTTTCAGTAGTTGACAATTAACCGGAGTTTCATATTTCTTCGCCATTTGTCCATGGTCAGGTCTTGCAGCTGATGGGAGAGCAAATAGTTTATCGTTATTGCCAACTCGTCATCCAACGGCTCCCCAGCCTCTCTGGGGACAGAAAATCTTGCTGCCAGACATGGTATTATGGGCTCATGCCCTTCATCATGTGGGTTCTGTTCCCCACAGATTCGGCGTCAGGATAATCCTGACCCATCAAGTTCTCCTCCTCCAAGTGGGAGCGATTGAGCAGCCCTATTCCAGGCGCTGCTGGCACGGGCTCTCCTGTAGGCTGGTGCGGATGCCACCCCTCCTCCGGGTGTGTATCCTGATGGAGCATCCTCTCCAACAGGAGCTCCACTTTGGATAACCGTGTCAGAACGGCATTCTTTTTCGGAGGGGAACCCTCCTGGCCCGACTCCTCAGAGTCAACGGGCCTTGCAGACTACTTGGTAGCCTTACGCCCCAACGGCGTGGCCACGATGCTTAAAGGCACTGAGTCTGTGGTTGGTGGCCTCCCTGCCGCTGACTGACTAGGTGAACTCAGCGGGCACCCGCTCCCCGCACACCCGCGGTCTGTCATTTTACTAGCGGCGCGCCTCGCCTTCACCGCTGTCGCTTTCTGCATTTTCTTTTCGAAAGTAAACTTGCTGCTCAAACACAAGCCTGCAAGAAAAAGCGACCTCCAACCAAGCGTTTCACTTAACTTGGGGTTTTTAAACTCGCTGCGCCAGTGCTTCTGACATTAATGACGCGCATGCGGCCTGACGAGGTCTTCTTCACGTAGTCACTCACGTGACTCCAAAGTAAAATTGGAAGAACCCTTGCATAATAATCCATAATGTATCTGACCACAATCTGCAAAGTGGGATTGGTCTAATAGGGCAGAATAACTAGTTACCACTGAGTTAGGCAGTACAGTTCCTCCCACACTGTCAGTTGCATCTATGAAACTTGACTTCCTCTATCCTCTAACTGATGTCTAAAGCTGTGTGTTTCTGACTGGCATAAGAAAAATATATTTGACAAAAATCAAGTTGTGTTGAGGCAAGCTTTAAGAGATGTTACCCGACATGTTTAGAGAAAATCCTAACTGTTTTCAGGAGATTTATGTCAAAAGTTGTCCAATTAAAACTTTAATCCATGAAGTGGGACGTCCAGAAGTCTTCAACAGACTTTTTAAACAGGTATGAGAGGGTCCATAGAAATACCTGCAACTCTTTCTATCAAAGGGCTACTAATCTCCAGCCATTGTTTAAGACCAGGGCAAGCCACTGAACTATCAGTCGATCTACTAATATTTCGACAATCTTTCCAACTTTGTATCCATCTGCCAGAAAGCTGGGGGCCAGATGTTCCTCTCCCCTGCTCACACATAATGTACTTACACCAGGTCCAGTATAAAGGATAAAAGGCCACAAATCCATCTGGTCATTCTGTTATTAAAACCTGATGACAAGCATCTCAGAACTATTATTGCCTTGTTGAAGGTATTCATTTCATCCTCTCCCGAGACACCATTGACTGTATCCCCAAAGCACAGCATAAATTTGCACTTTCACCTTACTGCTACTGTCCAGCTCACTTACACTCCCATTAACCACATCCCAATGCCATTGGTATTACAGCGGGTCATTGATAGCTGTATGCATCAATGTCCACACATGTGTCTGCCCAAGTGCTTTTGTTCCATCGTTTTACCGTCAGCTTCCAAGACTGCCTGCAGGATGTGCCATAGCACAAGGAGGCAAATTAAAATGGCACAAGACACAAATCACGGCTCTGGTCGAGGGATCTGTGTCCTCCAGAATTATAATCACAGGTTGTGGAGCATCAAGATTACATTAAATAACAGTTTATTATCAAACACAAACATATCTGCAAGGACAAGTGAATATTCATCATAATTACTTCTCTCTTCTTGCTTCAGTGGCTGATTCCCCCATAAAGCTGCTGCCATGTGAAAGTTGCTCTAAAATGTGTTGCTGTACCCGGGTCCTTGTCATGTCAATGTCCTACTGAATTCTAAATGCAGGCTGTCAGCTGACAGCAGCTTGTACTTCTCTTCTCCATAGCAATCCAGTCACTGCAGGTTTTTGAGAAGATTATTGCTGAAGGCTGTTTTTTTGTTAATGAAATAAAGGGTGAAGCTGCAGTATGCTCTTGGTCTGTGATAAAGCGAGCTGCAGAGAGTGGATGCTTGCTGTAAAACACTTGAGATGTTGCTTGTCAGAGACATTTCTGTGCTTCTCCACTGACAGCCGATTTAAAGCATAATAATCGATTTGCTATATTTAAGAGTGAGTTGGATGTGGCCCTTGTGGCTAAGGGGATCAGAGGGTATGGAGAGAAGGCAGGTACGGGATACTGAGTTGGATGATCAGCCATGATCATATTGAATGGCGGTGCAGGCTCGAAGGGCTGAATGGCCTACTCCTGCACCTAATTTCTATGATTCTATGATTCTATGATAATCCAGGGAATTTGCTTTTGTAAAACACAATAATAAGTCTGTGCTTTAGCTCCTGCGCTCCCCTGGTAGCCTGAGACAGTATTTACAATCTCCAGAGAGTGAAGCCTTTTCATATACTAGAGTCAGGCACTGAAGTAACATGTCTTTCTACTCTTCACTTACAATATCGAAAGCAGAGTGGTGACTCATGCTGGCCCTCAGAGCAGAACCATCAATCTCCTCAGTCTAAAGGGGCATTTTATTACAGGTGCTGCCTGGTGATGTGGAGGCTGATATTCTCACAATATTCAGAAGCATCTAGATTACTTGAATCGCAAAGGCACAGAAAGCTATTGGTTTAAAGGAAGTGAATGTGATTAGTACACACGGTTTAATGGTGGGCACAGAGGTGGGAGGCTGCATGAATTAATGACTCAATAGACAATAGACAATTGGTGCAGTAGTAGGCCATTTGGCCCTTCAAGCCAGCACCGCCATTCAATGTGATCATGGCTGATTATCCACAATCAGTACCCCATTCCTGCCTTCTCCCCATATCCCCTGACTCCGCTATTTTTAAGAGCCCTATCTAGCTCTCTCTTGAAAGCATCCACAGAACCTGCCTCCACCGCCCTCTGAGGCAGAGAATTCCACAGACTCACCACTCTCTGCGAGAAAAAGAGTGTATAAGCCCAGCTGCTCCTTTCTCTCAGCATAAGACAGTCCCGTCATCCCAGGAATTAACCCTGTAAACCTACGCTGCATTCCCTCAATAGCAAGAATGTCCTTCCTCAAATTAGGGGACCAAAACTGCACACAATACTCCTGGTGTGGTCTCACTAGGGCTCTGTACAACTGCAGAAGGACCTCTTTGCTCCTATATTCGATTCCTCTTGTTAGACTCATTAGAATCATACACACAGAAACGGTTCCTTCGGTCCATTAAGTCCATGCTGACTATGTGTGACCATTTAGATTAATCCATGTTACTAGCCTCAGATTCCACCACTCAACTGCACTAGTGGAAAAGTGAGAAAAGGGTTCCTTTTCAGTTGCAGGGAAGGTGAAGGATGATACAAAATGGGAAACAGGAACCACTGAGGCAGAATGGAGAGTGGAGGAGAAGCTCCTCAAGGTCAGTCAGAAATTGGCAGGTGTGATGCTGTGCTGAGAGGCTGCAAGGGGATCGGAGCTGGGAGCTGAATATTCAGGGTTATACCTCCTATCAGAAAGACAGACAGGTGGGCAGAGGAATGGTGGGGTAGCTCTGCTGGTAAGGAATAAAATTCAGTCCTTAGTGAGGGATGTCATAGGGTCAGAGTCATTGTTGGTAGAGCTGAGACATTGAAAGGGTAAGAAGATTTGCAGGCCCCCAAACAGTAGTCAGGATATAGGGTATAGGGAACAAGTTACATCAGGTGATACAATCAGCATGGAATAAAGGTAATGTTACGGTGGTCATGGGAGATTTCAATATGAAGGTAGACTGGGGAAATTAGGTTGGTGCTGGACCCCAAGAAAGGGAATTTGTAGAGTGCCTCTGAGATGGATTCTCAGAGCAGCTTGCAATGGAGCCTACCAGGGAAAAGGCAATTCTGGATTTAGTATGATGTAATAAACCGGATTTGATAAGGGAGCTGAAGGTAAAGGAGCCACTAGGAGGTAGCAACCACAATATTATAAGATTCAACCTGCAATTTGAAAGGGAGAAATCGATGTGTTGGTATTACAGCTGAGCAAAGGGGTCTTCAGAGGCATGAGGGAGGAGCTGGCCAAAGTTTACTGGAAAGGTACCCTAGAAGGAATGACGGTACAACAGCAAAGGCAGGAATTCCTGGAAATAATTCAGAAAATGCAGGATCTTTTCATTACAAAGAGGAAGATTCTAGGGACTGAATGAGGCAACCGTGGCTGACAAGGGTAGTCAAGGACAGCATAACACTAAAAGAGAAGGCATATAACATAGCAAAGATGAGTGGGAAGCTACAGGATTGGGAATCTTTTAAAGTACAACAAAAGGTAACTAAAAAGGCAATACCGGGAGAAAAGATGAAATAGTAAGCTAGCCAATAATACAAAAGAGGATAACAAGAGTTTCTTCTGATATATAAAGAGTAAGAAAGAAGCAGGAGTGGATGGTGAACTGCTGGAAAATTATTTCTTTTCGGGTGCGGCAGAGTTTCACGTGCACCTCCGCCAACCTCATCTACTGTATCCACTGCTCCAGACGTGCAGGCTCAGCGATTGTTTTGCTGAACACCCCTGCTCAGTCCACCTAAACCTACCTGATCTGCCGGTAGCTCAACACTTTAACTCCCCCTCCCATTCCCACACTGACCTTTCTGTCCTTGGCCTCCTCCATTGTCAGTTGGAAAGACAATCAAACATAGATTTGTGATAACTCAGGATTAGACTGGAACCTGATGGCGAGAGATTTACTCTGTGCTTTCCAACTGAAAATAGAATGTGGTGATAGAGGTATAATAGTGACCCCCTGGGACCCTGCACGACAATGTTACTCCATAGTGACCCCTCAATAGTGGTCCTTAGATCTGGATGAAGAATCCCCACTTCATATTACACTAGCCTATGATAGAAGTGGAAAGAATATTGAGCTGGAAGCCTTATTTAAACCAAATGAAGGACAGGAATGGGAAATAGAAGTATTGGCACAAGTGGAAGGAAAAGAGGGAGCTGCCAAATATGCTAAAATACCAGCACACCCATGGAAGAGAACTGGCGAGGTTGTTCCTCATATCACTGAAAAGGTGAATTTCCCGGCTAGAGCTAAGGACCTAGGAGCGATGGTAAGAACGGCAATTACTTTGGCAAACTAGAATAATTATTAAAAGCAACATTTCTCTAATCAATCTGTTGTTGAATTTTACCAGGCCCCAAGGAAGGTTGTTACCCATATACATCATCATCTGGGGAGTGAGGTATATGAGTACATGAACCCTCAAGTGTGCGAGGAGGACAGTGCTCAGGTAGCGTGTGTGAACATCAATCCCAACCGTGTCGCTCTCCAGAAAGGAGTAACACTTCCTTCAATCCAACAATATCCATTGAAACTACAGGCCATCAGCAGTATAGACAAATTAATCTGGGGTTTGCTAGAACAAGGAATATTGGTGAAGTGCCAATCTAGCTGTAACACCCCTATTCTTGCCGTTCCGAAACCGTGAAAGGAGGGTCAGTATAGACTCGTACAAGACTTACGGGAAATCAACTCGGTCGTAAAACCACTTCATGCCCTGGTGCCAAATCCTGCCCATATCCAGCCCAAATACCAGCTGAAGCTAAAGTCTTTACAATAGTCAATTTACAACATGCATTCTTTTCTCTCCCTCTTCACAATATCCGTTTGCCTTCACCGATCGGGACAACAGTATACCTGGACCAGGTTGCCTCAAGGATTTGTCAACTCACCTACATTGTTTTCCAGGTGCCTGCAGGAGCGGATAAGTACTTTAAAGTTTAAAATTGATTCCACATTGGTGCAGTATGTTGACGACCTATTGGTGGCAAGTAGGAATGAATTTACAAACCGAGAGGACACTGCACAATTACTAAATCATCTAGCCGATCTGCGATATGTGGTTTCCCCTTTAAAAGTACTGGTAGCCTAGGAAAAAGTAAAGTTTCTGGGAATTATAATTTCGGCCACTGAAAGAAGTCTTGAGAACAGCAGGCATGAATCCATCTGCGAATTTCCAGTCACAAAAAAAGCCCGCCAAATGAGACAATGGCTTGGCATGGTCAATTATTGCAGACCCATGGGTCCCTAATATAGCTCTAGAAACCAAGGAGCTAACATCCTATTCCAGCAAGGAGGGTGAATTCAAATTAACAAGGGAGGTACAGGAAGCATTTGAGAAATTGAAAAGATCATTGAAGCGAGCCCCGGCATTGGGAAGGCCATTATACGATGATACCTTCCAGCTGTATTGTACAATTCTATCGGATTGTGCCACTTCAGTATTAACACGAAAGCATGGGGATAGACATAAGCCAGTTGCATATTACTCCTCTAAATTAGATCCAGTAGCCAGAGGACATCCTCTTTGCACTCAAATCTTAACAGCAATTTACAATAGTTTACAATCAGCTGCTAATTTGACACTCCATCAGGAGACTGTAGTGTGCAGTTCTCATTCGGTATTGGCATTGTTGGGGCAGCTCCAAACCCAGCATTTGACAATGGCTCACCAAAATAAGTATGAGATTTACCTGCTAAACAACTCAAAATTTTCTTATTTCACCACCAGAAGAGCGAGCAGAAGCAGGACACAACTGTCTATTTGTTATAAAGGAGGAAACATCAGAGAGGATTTGAGGGATGTACCCATGGAAGACCCTGACATCACATTATATGTGGATGGTTGTGCATCCATTGGACCACGGGGTGAGAAATTGTCTAGGTATGCAATTATTAATCAAAGAATGAAACTTGTAGAAATAGCCGGCTTTGAATCACCTTATTCGGCACAACAAGCTGAATTATTCACTTTAATTAGGGCTTGCATTATTGGGAAAGATTTAAAGATAATCATTTACACTGATTCTCGATATGCATTCGGGGTAGTGCATGATTTTGGACAATTATGGAAAAATAGAGGATTTCTAACCTGCTGGAACTCAAATATCTCTCGAAAATTAGGGATAAATTTATTAAAGGCCCTAATGCTACCCAGACAAATCTCTGTCTATTAAAATGTATGCACAATAAAATGTTGTGCCCATACTAAAGGACAGACCGCAGCGGACATTGGGAATCATAATGCTGACCTCGTAGCAAAACAAGCATCATGGGAATGTAGGGTGGTGGTACCTAGAATGATGAGGCAAACTAAAGTGTAACTAATAAGTCCCCCTTGGAAAATTGATGCCAACCATCCAAGAAATCGTTTGATTACAAGAAGAGGCTACTGAGGGAGATAAAGAGAGATGGAAACAACTAGGATGTAGACTGGATTGTATGACATAGAAACATAGAAACATAGAAATTAGGTGCAGGAGTAGGCCATTCAGCCCTTCGAGCCTGCACCGCCATTCAATATGATCATGGCTGATCATCCAACTCAGTATCCCGTACCTGCCTTCTCTCCATACCCTCTGATCCCCTTAGCCACAAGGGCCACATCCAACTCACTCTTAAATATAGCCAATGAACTGGCCTCAACTACCCTCTGTGGCAGAGAGTTCCAGAGACTCACCACTCTCTGTGTGAAAAAAGTCTTTCTCATCTCGGTCTTAAAGGATTTCCCCCTTATCCTTAAGCTGTGACCCCTTGTCCTGGACTTCCCCAACATCGGGAACAATCTTTCTGCATCTAGCCTGTCCAACCCCTTAAGAATTTTGTAAGTTTCTATAAGATCCCCTCTCAATCTCCTAAATTCCAGAGAGTATAAACCGAGTCTATCCAGTCATTCTTCATTAGACAGTCCTGACATCCCAGGAATCAGTCTGGTGAACCTTCTCTGCACTCCCTCTATGGCAATAATGTCCTTCCTCAGATTTGGAGACCAAAACTGTACGCAATACTCCAGGTGTGGTCGCACCAAGACCCTGTACAACTGAAGTAGAACCTCCCTGCTCCTGTACTCAAATCCTTTTGCTATGAAAGCTAACATACCATTCGCTTTTTTCACTGCCTGCTGCACCTGCATGCCTACTTTCAATGACTGGTGTACCATGACACCTAGGTCTCGCTGCATCTCCCCTTTTCCTAATCGGCCACCATTTAAATAATAGTCTGCTTTCCTGTTTTTGTCACACCAAAGTGGATAACCTCACATTTATCCACATTATACTGCATCTGCCAAACATTTGCCCACTCACCCAGCCTATCCAAGTCACCTTGCAGTCTCCTAGCATCCTCCTCACAGCGAACACTGCCCCCCAGCTTAGTGTCATCCGCAAACTTGGAGATATTGCCTTCAATTCCCTCATCCAGATCATTAATATATATTGTAAATAGCTGGGGTCCCAGCACTGAGCCCTGCGGTACCCCACTAGTTACTGCCTGCCATTGTGAAAAGGACCCGTTTACCCCTACTCTTTGCTTCCTGTTTGCCAGCCAGTTCTCTATCCACATCAATACTGAACCCCTAATACCGTATGCTTTAAGTTTGTATACTAATCTCTTATGACTGGACGGTGGACCACTCCAGCAAGGCAAACTTGCATGACAGACTCATTGGCCATATGGGTTATTGAGTGTATGCACTATGCAACCCATTGTGGTGCAAGAGCAGTAGGGGACACTCTGTTAGCTACTTGGTGGCACCCAAAACTACAGACCTTCACTCAAAAGGTGAGCAGTAATTGCCTGGTTTGCCAGCAATACAATCCAGGGAAAGGAATAGGATGTGAAGCCGGGGAAACACCGTTGCCCATGGGTCCTTTTGAGATGTTGCAAATGGACTATATTGAATTAGAAAGATGTCATAGGTACAAATACGTTCTGGTCATAGTCGATGTATTCAGCAGGTGGATCGAAGCCTACCCAACTCTTGACAATAAAGCGGCTACTGTTGTCAAGGTGCTAATGAGAGAAATTGTCCTTAGATTTGGCATTCCCATTTGTCTTAGCTCTGATAACAGTCCACACTTTATTGGGCAAATTAATAAAGAATTCTGTGAACAACTGGGGATCCAGAAGCAATTACACTGTGCTTATCGACCACAGGCTGTCAGACTTGTAGAAAGGGCTAACCAACCACTCAAAACTAAATTGGCCAAATTAAAGGCAGAGACTGGACTTGGATGGATCAAATTACTTCCAATAGCCCTATTTCAGATGAGAGTCACGCCTTCAGGAAAATCTAGATTAAGCCCAGCTGAAAGTATTTACGGTAGACCCCTGAAAACCCCTTAGAACCAGAATGCAATGAAAATAGTTAATTTTCACCATATGACTGCAGAGATGACTGACTATATTTTAGCTTTGACAAGAGCCTTAAGGGATTTACACTGTAGAGTGAGAGCTGCCTATGAGGATATGCCTTCACTAGTAACTCCCATAAATGTGAAACCTGGGGACTATGTCTTAGTAAAAAATGGGTAAGAAAAGGACCAGAAGTTTGTTGGGAAGGACCATATCAGGTTCTTTTGATGACTCTGACCACAGTAAAAATAGAGGGAAGAAATGCCTGGGTGCGTCTTCATCATTGTAAAAGTATTAGTGAAAGCATCAGTAGATAACTTGTTTTCTCCCAGGTTTTCTTAGGTATTCTAATCAAGGACCAATGGACTAACAAGACAGATGGAGGGAATTTGCATCCACAAAAACTCAGGAGGTGAAGATTCCTCAGACAGGACTTGTGAAGTCATGCCCATGCAAACGGGATGCTTGACAAGATTCTGAGAAGCCACATCAACATCTTCATTGACCATTAGAACATTGATGGGTTTGATATTGCTTTGGAACATTTTTGGAAAAATATCCCCTAATATTTTTGGTATTGTCCACGGGAATAAGACACATAAGCTATCTCTTTATGCAGATGATCTGTTATTATTCATTTTAATCCTGAGAAATCTATACCGGCAATAGTAGCACTACTTTAGAGTGTTGTAAAAACATGCCTGAAGGCTTTGCGACTCAATGCAAGGAGCATTCGTAATAAGGTGGACAAGTTGAATGTGCAGAAAGCTATTAATGACTATGCTATAGTTGGGATCACGGAAACATGGCTACAGGGGACCAATGTTGGGAGCTGAACATCCAGGGATATTCAATATTCAGGAGGGATAGACAGAAAGGAAAGGGAGGTGGGGTAGCGTTGCTGGTGAGAGAGGAGATTAATGCAATAGAAAGGAAGGACATTAGCTTGGAGGATGTGGAATCGATATGGGTAGAGCTGCAAAATTTTAAGGGGCAGAAAACGCTAGTGGGAGTTGTGGAGATGGGAATGGCATAAAACAGGAAATTAGAAATGCGTGCAAAAAGGGTAAAACAGTTATAATGGGTGACTTCAATCTACATATAGATTGGGTGAATCAAATGGGCAGGGGTGCTGAGGAAGAGGATTTCTTGGAATGTATGCGGGATAGTTTTCTAAACCAACATGTAGAGGAACCAACGAGAGAGCAGGCTATTCTACATTGGGTATTGAGTAATGAGGAAGGGTTAGTTAGCAGTCTTGTTGTGCGGGGCCCCTTGGGCAAGAGTGACCATAATATGGTTGAGTTCTTCATTAGGATGGAGAGTGACATAATTAAGTCAGAAACAAGGGTACTGAACTAAACAAAGGTAACTTTGAAGGTATGAGAAGTGAATTGGCCAAGGTAGACTGGCAAGTGATTCTTAAAGGGTTGACAGTGGATGTGCAATGGAAGGTATTTAAAGACTGCATGGATGAACTACAACAATTGTTCATCCCAGTTTGGCAAAAGAATAAATCAGGGCAGGTAGTGCATTCATGGATAACAAGGGAAATCAGGGATAGTATCAAAACAAAACAAAACATGAAGCATACAAATTAGCCAGAAAAAGCAGCCTACCAGAGGACTGGGAGAAATTCTGAGTTCAGCAGAGGAGGACAAAGGGCTTAATTAGGAAACGGGAAAATAGATTATGAAAGAAAACTGGCAGGGAACATAAAAACTGACTGCAAATGTTTTTATAGATATGTGAAGAGAAAGAGATTAGAAAAAACAAATGTAGGTCCCTTGCAGTCCACTGTTGTTTGCCATGTACATCAATGATCTGGATGATGGGGTGGAAAATTGGATAAGTAAGTATGCAGATGATACTAAGATAGGTGGTGTTGTGGATAATTAAGTAGATTTTCAAAGTCTACAGAGAGATTTGGGCCATTTGGAAAAGTGGGTTGAAAGATGGCAGATGGAGTTTAATGCTGATAAGTGTGAAGTGCTACATCTTGGCAGGACAAATCAAAATAGGACGTACATGGTAAATGGTAGGGAATTGAGGAATGCGGTGGAACAGAGGGATCTAGGAATAACTGTGCATAGTTCCCTGAAGGTGGAATCGCATGTAGATAGGGTGGTAAAGAAAGCTTTTGGTGTGCTGGCCTTTATAAATCAGAGCATTGAATATAGGAGTAGGGAAGTAATGTTAAAATTGTACAAGACATTGATAAGACCAATTCTGGAGTATGGTGTACAATTTTGGTCGCCTAATTATAGGAAGGATGTCAACAAAATAGAGAGAGTACAGAGGAGATTTACTAGAATGTTGCCTGGGTTCCAGCAACTATGTTACAGAGAAAGGTTGAACAAGTTAGGTCTTTATTCTTTGGAGCGAAGAAGGTTAAGGGGGGACTTGATTGAGGTCTTTAAAATGATGAAAGGGATAGACAGAGTTGACATGGATAAGCTTTTCCCATTGAGGGTAGGGAAGATTCAAACAAGAGGGCATGACATGAGAATTAAGGGACAAAAGTTTAGGTGTAACATGAGGGGGAACTTCTTTACTCAGAGTGGTGGCTGTGTGGAATGAGCTTCCAGCAGAAGTGGTGGAGGCAGGATCGATTTTAACATTTAAAAGTCAAGTGGATAGGTATATGGACGTGAAGGGAATGGAGGGGTATGGTCTGAGTGCAGGTAGATGGAACTAGGGGGAAATAAATGGCCGGCACGAACTGGAAGGGCCGAGAGGGCCTGTTTCCGTGCTGTAATTGTTATATGGTTATATGGTTATATGGTTATTAAGATTACCAAGAAACACAAGGATTTATTTAAAGCTAATTTTACGCCTTTAATTGACCACATCAAACAACAGTTTACTAAATGGTCACCAATGTATCGGCCGAATCAATGCTATTAAAATGTTTATCTTACCTAAATTTTTGTATTTATTTCAGACGATACCAATTTTTATTGCTAAATCTTTCTTTGATATTATTGACTCCAAATTTCTTCATGTATATGGCAGAATACAAATTCCAGACTAAGTAAAAAATACTTACAGGTATTTAACAAAAATGGTGGTTTGGCAAGGAAAGTTAAAACATGGCAAGTTAATGTTCGTTATTTAACGTTTTGGACAAAAGATTTAGAAGATACCCAATGCCCAGGATGGACAAACCTTGAATGTGATTCTATGCAAGGGCTATCATTGGCTTCTATTCTAAGGGCCTCGTTACCTTTTACAATTACGAGATTGAATAAATATACGACTAATCCAATAATGAGACATACATTTCGAATATGGTTTCAATTTCGTAAGTTTTTTGGATTGAATTATTTTATCTTCTATCTTCTATTGGCACGGACTGGAAGGGCCGAGAGGGCCTGCTTCCGTGCTGTAATTGTTATATGGTTATCTTATCGAGTCCTTTCATATCTAATTTTTTCTTCCAACCTTCTTGTACTGATTAAGCCTTTCTGTTATGGAAGAGGAAGGGATTAGTAGCTTTTCGTGATTTGTTTTTGGATGGTTGTTTTATGTCTTTTGAACAACTCTCCAATAAATATAATTTACCTAACTCACACATTTTTAGATATTTACAAATTAGACATTTTTTTAAGGCTACTCTACCATTTTTTCCGTTACCACATCATATCAGAAGGGCTTAATAACGACTATTTATGAGTTGATTTTGAAAATACAAAATAGATACGTTTGATAAAATTAAGAATGACTGGGAAAGAGAACTCCAAATTTCTCTATCTATAGAGAAATGGGAGAGGATTCTTCAATTAGTTAATACTTCTTCAATGTGTGCAAGACACGCTTTGATACAATTCAAGGTGTTTCACAGAGTTCATATGTCAAAAGGTAAGTTAGCTCGTTTTTATGGTCATATAAAGTAAGTAAAGTAAAGTATCCTTTATTGTCATTCAGATCTTTTGGTCTGAACAAAATTTTGTTGCCTTGCAGTCATACATATAATAAAAATGACAAAAACACACAATAACCACAAATTTAACATCCACCACAGTGAGTTCACCAGGTACCTCCTCACTGTGATGGAAGGCAAAAGTCTTAAAGTCTTTGTCTCTTCCCTCCTTATTCTCCCTCTGCGCCGAGGCGATCCAAGCTTTGTATGTTGTGACCCCGCCGGGCGATGGTAAGTAAGTCAGTCCCATGGCTGAATCCAAGCGCCGCGAATGGGCCGGTTCAAACTCCGCGGCCCGGGGCGGTCGAAGCTGCCGCCCACCAGTCCAGCGGAAGAAACTGTAATTGCGGGAGCTCCGAAAAACAGGTCACTAACCTGTGGCCTGCGAGCTCCCGACGATGTCGTCCATTGGGTCCGCGGCCGAGTCCACTGGGCCCACGGCCGAGCCTCCGAGGTTTGGTCGCCGCTGCCGTCGGAATGCCACCGCTCTGAGGTCGGGTCGCTGCTGCCGCCGGAACACCATAGCTCCGAGGCTGGGTCACTGCTGCCGTCGGAACGCCAGAACGCTGCCACAGCTCCGCCATTAGGCCTCGGCGCAGACGGAGACAGAGATGGAGACGGGGATATGACAAGAACAGTCGCATCCCCCCAAAGGAATGGACCAAAAATATGTTTCTCCCCTCCCCCCCCCCCACACACATACACAAACTAATAAACCAAAATTAACTAAAACAGGACAAAAGAACAACAGAACAACAACAAAAAAGAAAAAACAGACGGACTGCAGGCGAGCCGCAGCGCCGCCATCTTGAAAATCCTACCGGTGACAGATGTAACTCTGAAGTGGCCTCACTGACCCATATGTTTTGATCCTGGCCACTTTTGGAAAAATATTGGAAAGACATTTTTGATACTATTTCTGTAGTTTTAGGTATTGATTTACAACCTCATCCTATTACTGCAATTTTTGGGCTACCAATGTTAGATTTTATTCATTTGTCCCGTTCCGCCCAACGGCTGATTGCTTTTACTACATTAATCGCCAGAAGATCTATTTTATTTAAATGGAAAGACTCCAACCCTCTGACCACACTCCATTGGTATTCTGAAACTATATCATGTTTAAAATTTAGAAAAAATCAGGATTGACATTGTTGAACCCTTGGTTAAATTTGATAGGACTTGGGGAAGATTTATTCAACATTTTCATACGACATAAATTGTCCCCTCTTCAACCGTTATAAAAATTATTTTATCTTTATACGGTGGAATGGATTTGACGACAAACAGGGACTTAAATTGTTGAAATTCTTTGCAGCTCAGGTTCTGTTTTGCATTTTTTTTCTTAGTTTAGGGTTTTTTTTTCCCTTTTTTCTCTTTTTTTTATTTTTATCTTTTTTTTAATATATGTTTTCTTTTAAACATTTAACTATATTTACATAGAGACCGGGAGGTCTATATTCAATATGTATTTTGACACTGGACTCATATTTAGGTTATACCTGTTATTAATGTAATCCTGATTCCTATGCATCAATACCATTGTTATGTTTATCATTATTCTTTTTTTGTTGTTGTTTTAATTTTGTTTTTGAAAAAAAAGCTAATAAAAAGATTTTAAAAGAAAGAAAGAAAGAAAGAAAGAAAGAACATTGTTAAGTATAGCGATCATTATTGTATTCTGGAGTTATCATTTATGATAAGGGTTATCATGAATGATAAAATGGCGGAATGTTAAAAAATATTGGCTAAATTAAAGACATCACAAAATGGTGGATCCCTGCATTTGTCAGAATTGCTAAACCATTGTCAGCTGAACTTTACAGGCTTTGATTGGCGTCAGCTAGTCTAGGCTCAGACTGATATGCAGAATGGTAAATGGTCCAGGTGTTCTCCATGTTTCCCTTCAATTGGTAACTTATATCATGATTTTGCAAACTGAAATGCATAATTTCTATTGGGCCTCTGCAAAAGCATTGTAAAACAATGTATATAATGTTTCAAGACGGTCATCCTGTTAATTGATGATTGGTCAAACTGTTGAGCCTTGGAGAAGTTGTTGGATTTCCAGGGCACATGTTTCAATGTTTGTTCTTGTTAACTTCCTTTGAGAGCTTTCTGTTTAATACAATGTATTGAACTGTTGTATCATTGGGTTAGGGAAATGTCTGTTATGTATGGGGTTAATCGATACTTGTAATTGGGTAATTGAAAGACAACCCCCGGGTGGTTTGGCCCTCAGGTTCATGGGACATATAAAAGGCCGTGATCACGAGGCTCATGGTCCATCTTCTGGAGTGTTTCTGCCTGCGCGACGCCTAGAGGGCTTGAACAAATGGACACAGGGATCGAACCCGCGGTGGAGATAGGTACAGTTTTTGATCTTTGATGGCTTTTGGCAAAATAAAATTTAATTAATTCAAGTGCTTGATTCAGTGTTTTTACTGAAACTAGACGGGGGGGGGAGCTTAGAAACGAGCAATTATCATTCCTTATGTACAAAGTTGGAGCAGGAACTGATCAGGAGTAAATAAACTAGTCCCTTTCTCTGGGATCACTCCCTTTGCCTCTGATTTGATACAAAGGAAGCGGGAAGAGACGGGATACCCATGTACAGGCATTGCACTACCAATGATACAGAGGTAGGAAAAATCTCATCATCAGAATCAAAACCACTCGTCAGTACCAAGAAAGAATGCCTGTGTAAATGGTGTGCAGCAGGACAGATCCTGCAAACATCACCACATGGACAGTACAGGAAAGAAGGGTCTCGACCCAAAATGTCACCCATTCCTTCTCTCCAGAGATGCTGCCTGACCCATTGAGTTACTCCACCATTTTGTGTCTAAACCAGCATCTGCAGTTCCTTCCTACAAACTACCATAAGTCATCATTTGGACCCTGATACAAAGACAGGTTCATGAAACACTGAGGCAAACAGCCTAAAAAAGCTTGAAATGCATATTTTCAACAACACAGTCAAGTTAACACTTCAAAGCAGAAGCTTAAAAAGAAGTTGCAGCATTTGGAAATTGCAGTGATGAAGGATGAGAGCTTTCTTTCTCAAAATGGAAACTCAAGACAATTTAGAGCAAGAGAGACCAGTGTTGATATGTGGGTGCATATTATTGTACATAACCCAATTTATGTTTATATTTTTGAATGCAAAATAAACTTTCCAGTTTACAATTGACCTTTGTGATTCCAGTGTATATAAACCTCACATTGTCAACTGAGTGATGGAAGGGATAATCAGTGGCACTAGGTGACACTTGCTGAGCAACTACCTGGTCACAGAAGCTGTTTGGTTCCTGCCAAAATCACTCAGCACTTAATCTCATTAGAGCCTTGGTCCAAATATGAAGGAAAGAGCTGAACTCCAGCGGTGAAGTGAGAGCAAGTCCTTTCACAAGGCAGTATTTGATCAAGTATGACAGCAAGGAGCCATGGCTCTATTGGAGTCAACTGGAATAGGGGTGAAACTCTGCTATGGTTGGAATCAAACCCAGCAAAAGGAAGACAGGTGGTTGTTGTCAAATATCAGGCGTTCTTCAGTGTCCTTCATCCAACCATCTTCAGCTGTATCATTAACGACTTCCTTCAGTCATAAGTTGAGAAGTAGGAATGTTCGCTCCATTCATAACTCCTCAAATAATGAAACAGCCCAAAGTCAAAAGCAGCAAGATCTGGACAATATCCAGTCTAATAGACTTAGATCTGGACAATATCGAGACTATAATAGACTTTAGGAGAGCTCCCCCTCCCCTCACCCCACTCACTATCAACAATACCACAGTCCCATCTGTGGAGTTTTTTAAGTTCCTGGGAACCATCGTCTCCAATGACCTTAAATGGGGGCCCACCATCGACAGTCAAAAAGGCACAACAGGGGATGTACTTCCTGCGGTAGCTGTGGAAGCAGAATCTGCCACAGGCAATGATGGTCCAATTCTATACTGTCACCTTAGAGACTGTCCTCACCTTCTCCATCATGGTCTGGTTTGGCTCAGCCACCAAGCACGACATCCGGAGGCTGCAGTGAATCGTCCGATCAGCTGAGAAGGTTATTGGCTGCAACCTTCCCTCCATTGATGAACTGTACATTGCAAGAGCTAGAAAGTGAGTGGGTAAGATCATCTCTGACCCCTCTCACCCTGGCCACAAACTTTTTGAATCACTTCCCTCTGGAAGGCAACTCCGGACTGTCAGAGCTGCCATAGCCAGACATACAAACAGCTTTTTCCATGAGTAGTGGCTCTACTCATTAACCAAAAATCTGTAGCTTCATTTTGCTCTGGTATTTTATTTAATTCACATATTTAATTGATAATGTTTTATTATTAATGTTTAATGTTTTATGTGTCATTCCTAACTGTCACTGTATGTTACTTGTGGGCGGAGCACCAAGGCAAATTCCTTGCAAGTGAATACTTGGCTAATAAACTTATTCATTCATTCATGCTTGGACTGAAAGGTGCCAAGCAACATTAGTGCCACACAAGTATGTGGCAGCGACAATATCCAGCAAAAAATATTCATGATGACCCATAAAGCTCCAGCCTGCTTGACCCACTGCCAAATGCACCATTTTCTTGCTTTTTGTTTTGGCTCATGAATCTGTTGGATGTGAGAAAGGCATGTCTAAATGCTCCAACTGCAGTCCACAGCTTCAGGGTACAACTGCAGGGTACAACTTGCAGGCCAATCACAGTGGGATTTATCACAAAGGCCAGTTCACACTCACACCTCCACCTGTTATCCTATTGAAAAGTTTTATTTTCTCTTTCATCAGTTCTTTCAATGTTCTTTCAAACATTATGCTGCTTTCATTACTATTTTTTTTTAAATAAATTGAAAAGGAAATACAAAATAAAGGAACAACACAGATGATGAATCACATTGATTTATGTTGACTAACCATATTGAATCATTTCAAAGCAATATAAATCTTTATTTCAGCTTGAGTAATGTTGCATATTATATTTATAGTATTATCATCTTTTCCAGTTAATACTCCAATTTCATTATTAAAGCTCATTTCGTATAGCAAATTCGATCAATAATATGACTGAAGCCCAGTTTTTTTAATTTACATGACACATCATTATCTGGAATCTTCCAAAAATAAAATCAGTAATTTAAGTTGCAGAAACATAATCATGCCCTCACTTTCTGATTAAATGAGCTTGATGGTTTGGTCAATAAATTTAAAATCTCTCTTTATTCCTTCAGTATGTGGTTGTACTTGGTAGAGTTGGTACAGAAATAACTTGGTGAGATTGTATACTGGTGCCTGACAGATGGGACAGGCATTTGCACTCTCTCCTTCCTGCTGTGATGTCTGCTTGTTTGAAACTCAAGCATCTATCCCACTGTTCGTTTTACTCATTGATTAATTTGAAAACTCTAACAATATGGAAAAGGAAATACAAAACAATATAAACAAAATCATCACATATAAAGTGCGATCGGCTTAATCACTCAGCCATTTTGATGTAGAATCTCTATTTGCCCTATCTTGTAGTCTACTCGTATAGAAATGGCTAGACTTGAAGTTAAGAAGACAAACAAAATAATGGAAAAGTGGAGAAACAAGGAACTGCAGATGCTGGTTTATAAAAAGAAAGATACTGGAGTAACTTGGCAGTATATGCTTCCATAGCTTCTTTCCCTTGCAACCGTAAGAGATGCAACACCTGTCCCTATACCTCCCCCTCGACTCCATCCAAGGACCCCAACAGTCTTTTCAGGTGAGGCAGAGGTTCACTTGCACCTCCTCCAACCTCATCTCCTGTAGTTATGTAGACTCCTGTATATCAGCTAAACCAAACGCAGGCTCAATGATCGTTTCGCTGAACATCTCCACTCAGTCCTCCTAAACCTACCTGATCTCCCAGTTGCTAAACAACTTAATTCCCCCTCCCAGTCCCACACTGACCTTTCTGTCCTGGGCCTCCACCATTGAGAGAGTGAGGCCCAGCGCAAATTGGAAGAACAACACCTCATATAACGCTTGCGTAGCTTACACCCCAGCGGTATGAACATTGACTTCTCTAACTTCAAGTAACCATTGCTTTCCCTCTCTCTCCATCCCCTCCCCTTCCCAGTTCTCTGACCAGCCTTACTGTCTCTGACTACATTTTATCTCTTTGCTTTGTTGTTATGTTCTCCCAACTCCCTACCTTTTCCTTGATCTCCATTCCATTTGTCCTGTTTTCACACCTTACAATTCCTTATCCATGTATCTCCCACTCCCCTGACATCAGTCTGAAGAAGGGTCTTGACATGAAACGTCACCCATTCCTTCTCTCCAGAGATGCTGCCTGTCCCGCTGAGTTGCTCCAGCATTTTGAGTCTATCTTCGATTTAAACCAGCAGTTGCAGTTCCTTCATAAAGAATCTAGCCTCTGCCGGTTATCTGTGAATGTGCTGAAGATAAGAGTGAGAGGTTGCAGCAACTCAGGCAATAACAAGGGCAATAAAAGCTGTTGCTTCATATTTGACTCTTTTATTTCCTTTCCTGCATTTTTTTCTAATCCATGTTCTGTCTTTCTAAAATCTCAGGAGAAATATGTAAGAAAGAGAAAAATAATCTTTAAACTGAAAACGAGACAGCAAATTCCTTTAAAATAAAGCCAAGTACTTTGCCTTTAATATGTTCTATGCCCATGTGTATCATGGATTTCAAAAGAGAGGAATGAATAACATCAGGCATCAAAATCAAAGATTGACTTTTGAGGGTGTTGGTGGGGGAGGGGTGTGTTGCAATGTATGTGGCTGAACATTTATGCCTCAGAATCCTTTGGAAGTTGGACTTGCTAGCAATTATCCTCACCAGGTTTTTGTGTGGCCTTTGTTTCCCTTCTCCAATATATGTCAAGAACTGCAAGATATATTTTACATTTTGCCTTTTAACTATCTCTCTTACTGGATAGATTAATTGTAACCAGTATTCTGAAATGACTAGATCTACACATTCATTCTCAGGGGCCATGATCGAAAAGTATACCATTCATCTCAATTGATTTAACAATCAGTTCCCCTTCCCTGGGTTTCAAAATTGGACCTGCTGTCAACAGTCTTGGTTCAAAGGATGTAATTTGTTCCTGTGAATGTTTTGTGAATCCTACTTTTGAGAGTTAGTTTCTGCAACCCTATACGTGCACTGTAATGGGAATTGGGAGAAATCACAACACAACAGAACTCCTTCATGACCCAAATCCAATAACAAATTATTTTCTTATGTGTTTCTTGAATCTCTCAGAAGAGGATCGTTAACACCAAATAAGGCCGTGTTTGGATCAAATACTTAAACTGCTTTATTTCCTGTGAAGGTGCTGTGCAGTTGCTCAAATTATACAACTTATTCTTGTTTGCTATTGCAAAGCAGAAGATCATGACCTACTTGAATAGCCTGGCTCCTCTACTTTATTTTACAGCCTATTCCCTGCAGTATTGTGCTTTAAACTTTCAGCAGTAGAGTGCAAATAGGTATTATCTTCAGAGCTTGGATTTAAAAGCCACTTCCCATATCAGAAAGCTAATACTGTTTCCACTGTACACTCCCTTGCACAGCTTGATGGAGCTCTAAACCTTTTCAAACATCACACAAATTGCTCCTTGTACAGTGTATGTGGGATGCAACCTCTGTATAACATAACGAATATCTTCAAATTCTTTTTTTTTAATTATGCCGTTGTATTGTACTAATTTTAATAGTAAACAATGTAGCTTATTTTCTAAATCCTTGTGGCTAATGTCTCCAAAAAGTTAGAAATTCAACACCATCGAACTGAAATCCAATTAAATGATTCTATAGTTTATGATTATATGTTGTGAAACTGACCCATCACACAAAGAAGCTGCTTAAAATCAATCTTAATGTTTTATTTTATCAGAAAGAACCTCTATCTTCATAAATTCATAAGTTCTAGGAGAAGAAATAGGCCATTCGGCACATCAAGTCTGCCATTCAATCATTGTTGATCTATCTTTCCCTCTCAACCCTATTCTCCTGCCCTATTCCCATAACCACTGGCACCCTTACTAATCAAGAATCTGTCAATCGCCAACTTAAAAAAATATATATTTTTCTTTTGTTGCATTGTTCCATTTATCATGTTCTCTAATTTGTTAAATTTGAAGCAATTTTCAAAATCAACTATTTTTAATCACGGGAAATATATTGCTTATTTCAATGGCCAGTTTTTCAATTGTCCCTTTCCAAGGAAGAAGATACCAAATCACTTTCATTTTTCTGCATATACAGTATAACAGTTCCTGGTGCAAGAGAACTAATTTGTTTTTGTCTCGCTCTCTCCTCTTAACAACCATGCCTGTAGTTGCATACAACTATATAGCACATAAACAGACCAATCAGTTGGTTAAAAATACACGTGCTGAAGTAATTCAGCGGGTCAGGCAGCATCTCTGAAGAAGGGACTCAACCTGAAACGTCACCCATTACTTCTCTCCAGAGATGCTGCCTGTCCTGCTGAGTTACTCCAGCTTCTTGTGTCTATCTCTGGAGAACATGGATCGGTGAAGTTTTGTATCGGGACCTTTCTTCACTCCAGCAATTTGTATCTTTTTTTGTAAACTAGCATCTGCAGTTCCTTGTGTCTCCAATCATTTAGTATCTATCTTTACAAATCCCATTCACAAGCTGCTCTAGATGTGTTACCTGCCACCACTCACCCCTCTGCCAGTGTGTTCCAGATTCCAACCGCCTCTGCAATGCACTGGCTGAATAAAGTTCCACCTTAGATTTCCTCTGAACATTGTTCCTCTTACTCTAAACTATGCCTTCCAGTTTCAGAAACTTAGACTAAGGGGAAAGGTTCCTACTGCTTCTGCTACCTAGAATTTTATCTATCAGGTCCTCTCTCTAACACAAGATCCTGAGAGGTCTTTACAATGTAAATGAGAAAGGATCACTTTAGGAACTAGAGAGTCACTGTTTAAAGGAAATGGTCACATGGTACAAACAGAGTTGAGACCGAATTTCTTCTCCCAGAGAGATTTTAATATTTATAATTTAAATTTATAGTATCAAAAGATTCAAGGGACCATGCTGGCAATGAAGTGCCGTCTGTACTAATTCCACCTCCCAGCACTCAACTTGTGATTCTCTATGCCACACGTTTATACTACATCTACTTTACTGTTGTTAGAGTATCCCTAGCCAGCCTCCACCAGCAAGTAAGTGTCAGATTTCAACCGCTCTCTATGTGAAACAATTCTCCCCCAAAACCTATTTAAATCTCCTTCCCTAAGTTCCTGGTCATTGATATCTCTGCTCAGGGGAAATGTTTCTTTCAATCTACCTTCCCTCCCTCATAATTTTGCACATATCAATTTGGTCACTCTACAGCCCTCTCTGGTCCAATGTAAACAAACCAACTCTACCTGCATTACACATACATTTAGATGGGCAAGGGCTGATTAGGGGTAGTCAGCGCGGTTTTGCTCGTGGGAGGTCTGTCTCATGAATTTGATTTGAGATTTTTGATGATGTGACCAAAAAAGTTGATAAGGACAGAGCTGTAGACATATGTATGGATTTCAACAAGGCATTTATGATCATTAATAGGCAATAGGTGCAGGAGTAGTCTATTCAGCCCTTTGAGCCAGCACCGCCATTCACTGTGATCATGGCTGATCATCCACAATCAGTACCCCTCATATCCCTTGACTCTGCTATCTTTAAGAGCTCTGTCTAACTCTCTCTTGAAAGCATCCAGAGAATTGGCCTCCACTGCTTTCTGAGGCAGAGAATTCCACAGATTCACAACTCTGGGTGAAAAGGTTTTTCCTCATCTCCGTTCTAAACTGCCAACCCCTTATTCTTAAACTGTGGCCCTTGGTTCTGGACTCCCCCAACATCGCGAACATGTTTCCTGCCTCAAGCCTGTCCAATCCCTTAATAATCTTATATGTTTCAATAAGATCCCTTCTCATCCTTCTGTATTCTGTAAACTGTATGGCTCTATGACTCTACCCAATCTCTCCTTATGACTGACCTGCTTCATCCCAGGCCACATCCTGGTGACTCCACTCTGCACCTACTCCAGTACAATCATATCCTTCCTATAAAATTCAGCTACAACTATACACAGTACTCCTGATGTGGAATAATTAATATCTCATATAAATGTACCATGCCTTTCTTGCTTTTTTTTACATTCTATGCCTCATCAGTTAAAGGCACATATCCCCCATGCGTTCTTTACCACTATGTCTGTCTATGCTGCCACCTGCAGGTATTTTTGGACATGAAGTTACAGATATACCACATGGACAAGCCCACCCAGTCCACACCAATCCTCAACCACCCATTTACACTCATCTACACTAATCAAAACCAACTTTATTCCTTCTATATTGTCATTAATTCCCTCTCAGATTCTACCACTCGCAAGGGGCAATTTACAGAGGCCAAATAACCTACCAATCTACACCTCTTTGGGATGTAAGGGGAAACTGGAGGACCCGGCGAAAATCACACGGTCAATGCGCAAACTCCACACAGACATTACTTGAGTTCGGGATCATACTCAGGTCTCTGGAGCTGTGAGGAAGTGGCTCGATAAGCTGCATGACTGCTGCCCTTATCATCCAAGAACCCACTGAGTCTTGAAGAAGGGTCTCAACCCAAATGTTGTCTGTCCATTTCCCACCACTCATGCTACCTGATCTGCTGAGTTCCTACAGCAGATTGTTATTTGCTCTCCCTGATCCTTGGGACTTACTGGTATCCCATCAATCATTGTCTATTGTCTGTAGAGACAAAGTGCTGGAGTAACTCAGCGAGACAGGCAGCATCTCTGGAGAGAAGGAATGGGTGACGATTCTTGGTCAAGACGCTTCTTCAGACTATTCATTGTCTATTGTCTACATAGTCCAGCCTTATTCATTATCCCAAAATTATTTCTCCACATTATTCAGAATTAAATTCCATATACCCTTCTGCTGTATACCTTACCTTCTTATTAATATAATTCTGCAGCAACTATCCTTCTCACAAGATGACAACTGTCTGCAGAGGACTTCATGAACAGAAATACAGAGGCTACACTGCAAGATGCAAACCACTGGTTAGCTGTAAAAATAGGATGGCCGGGTTACAGTTTGCTAAGAAGTACTTAAAAGAGAAACCACAGTTCTGGAAAAAGGTCTTGTGGACAGATGAGACGAATGAGATGAGTGATGGAAAGAGCAAACTATGGAGGAGAGAAGGAGCTGCCCAAGATCCATAGCATATCACCTCATCTGTGAAACACGGTGGTGGTGGTGTAATGGCCTGGGCATGTATGGCTGCTGAAGGAACTGGCTCACTTATCTTCATTGATGATTCCACACAAGAGATTGGTATACAAACTTAAAGCACACGGTATTGGTGGTTCAGTATTGATGTGGATAGAGAACTGGCTGGCAGACAGGAAGCAAAGAGTAGGAGTGAACGGGTCCTTTTCAGGATGGCAGACAGTGACTAGTGGGGTGCCGCAAGGCTCAGTGCTGGGACCCCAGCTATTTACAATATACGTTAATGATTTGGACGAGGGAATTAAATGCAACATCTCGAAGTTTGTGGATGACACGAAGCTGGGGGGCAGTGTTAGCTGTGAGGAAGATGCTAGGAGGCTGCAGGATGACTTGGATAGACTGGGTGAGTGGGCAAATGCATGGCAGATGCAGTATAATGTGGATAAATGTGAGGTTATCCACTTTGGTGGCAAAAAAAGGAAGGTAGACTATTATTTGAATGGTGACCGATTAGGAAAAGGGGAGATGCAGCAAGACATGGGTGTCATGGTACACCAGTCATTGAATGTAGGCATGCAGGTGCAGCAGGCTGTGAAGAAAGCAAATGGTATGTTGGCAGTCATTGTAAAAGGATTTGAGTACAAGAGCAGGGAGGTTCTACTGCAGTTGTACAGGGTCTTGGTGAGGCCACACCTGGAGTATTGCGTACAGTTTTGGTCTCCTAATCTGAGGAAAGACATTCTTGCCATAGAGGGAGTACAGAGAAGGTTCACCAGACTGATTCCTGGGATGGCACGACTTCCAAATGAAGAAAGACTGGATAGACTTGTCTTGTACTCGCTGGAATTTAGAAGATTGAGGGGTGATCTCATGGAGACTTACAAAATTCTTAAGGGGTTGGACAGGCTAGATGCAGGAAGATTGTTCCCGATGTTGGGGAAGTCCAGGACAAGGGGTCACAGTTTAAGGATAAGGGGGAAGTCTTTTAGGACAGAGATGAGAAAATCGTTTTTCACACAGAGAGTGGTGAATCTGTGGAATTCTCTGCCACAGAAGGTAGTTGAGGCCAGTTCGTTGGCTATATTTAAGAGGGAGTTGGATATGGCCCTTGTGGCTGAAGGGATTAGGGGGTATGGAGAGAAGGCAGGTACAGGATACTGAGTTGGATGATCAGCCATGATCATATTGAATGGCGGTGCAGGCTCGAAGGGCCGAATGGCCTGCTCCTGCACCTAATTTCTATGTTTCTATGTTTCTATCAGCTGATGGACATAGCATAATGAAGTCTGAAGTGTATAGACACATCCTATCTGCTCAAATTCAAACAAACGCCTCAAATCTCATTGGCCAGCGGTTCATTCCACAGCAAGACAATGATCCCAAACATACTGCTAAAGCAACAAAGGAGTTTTTCAAAGCTAAAAAATGGTCAATTCTTGAGTGGCCAAGTCAATCACCCGATCTGAACCGATTTGAGCATGCCTATTATATGCTGAAGAGAAAACTGAAGGGAACTAGCCCCCAAAGCAAGCATAAGCTAAAGATGGCTGCAATACAGGCCTGGCAGAGCATCACCAGACACCCAGCAACTGGTGATGTCCATGAATCGCAGACTTCAAGCAGTCATTGCATGCAAAGGATATGCAACACAATATTAAACATAACTATTTTAATTTACATGACATTGCTATGTCCTAAAAATAATGGTGCCCTGAAATGGGGGGGGGCTATGTATAAACACTGCTGAAATTTCTACATGGTGAAACCAACATTTATAAAAATGGCCTTTATTAAAATCTAACAATGTGCACTTTAACCACATGTGATTTTTATTCTATTACAAATCTCAAATTGTGGAGTACAGAGGCAAATAAATAAATGATGGGTCTTTGTCCCAAACATGGAGGGCACTCACTACATTATGTGGATTGGGCTAACCAAATTATTAACAATACTGAGGAGGAGGATTTCCTGGAGTGTATATGAGATGGTTTTCTAAGCCAATATGTACAGGAACCAACAAGAGGGCAGGTCATCCTAGACTGGGTATTGTGTAATGAGGAAGGATTAGTTAGCAATCTTGTTGTGCAAAGCCCCTTGGGCAACAGTGACCATAATATGGTAGAATTCTACATTAAGATGGAGAGTGACGCAGTTAATTCAGAGACAAATTTCCTGAACTTAAAGAAAGTGTGGGTGCTGGAAAAATCAATGGTAGATAAAATTGCTGGAGAAACTCAGCGGGTGAGGCAGCATCTATGGAGCGATGGAATAGGTGACCTTTCGGATCGAGACCCTTCTTCAAACTGAAGTGGGGGTGGTGGGGACGGGAAGAAGAAAGGAAGAGGCGGAGACAATGGGCTGTGGGAGAGCTGGGAAGGGGAGGGGAAGGAGGGAGAAAGCAAGGACTACCTGAAATTGGAGTTCATACCGCTGGAGTATAAACTACTTAAGCAAAATATGAGGTGCTGCTCCTCCAACTTACGGTGGAAGAGGCCCAGGACAGAAAGGTTGGATTCGGAATGGGAGGGAGAGTTGAAGTGCTGAGCCACCCGGGAGATCAGGTTGGTTAGACAATAGACAATAGACAATAGGTGCAGCAGTAGGCCATTCGGCCCTTCGAGCCAGCAACACCATTCAACGTGATCATGGCTGATCATCCCCAATCAGTACCCTGTTCCTGCCTTCTCTCCATATCCCCTGACTATCGCTATTCATGCCATTCGATATCTTTAAGAGCCCTATCTAGCTCTCTCTTGAAAGTATCCAGAGAACCGGCCTCAACCGCCCTCTGAGGCAGAGAATTCCACAGACTCACCACTCTCTGTAAGAAAAAGTGTTTCCGCGTCTCTGTTCTAAATCGCCTACCCATTATTCCTAAACTGTGGCCCCTGGTTCTGGACTCCCCCAACATCGGGAACAAGTTTCCTGCCTCTAGTGTGTCCAAACCCTTAACAATCTAATATGTTTCAATAAGATTCCCTCTCATCCTTCTAAACTCCAGAGTGTACAAGCCCAGCTGCTCCATTCTCTCAGCATATGATAGTCCCGCCATCCCGGGAATTAACCTGGTGAACCTACACTGCACTACCTCAATAGCAAGAATGTCCTTCCTCAAATTAGGGGCCCAAAACTGCACACAATACTCCAGATGTGGTCTCACTAGGGCCCTGTACAACTGCAGAAGGACCTCTTTGCTCCTATACTCGACTCTTGTTATAAAGGCCAACATGCCATTCGCTTTCTTCACTGCCTGCTGTACCTGCATGCTTACTTTCATAGACTGATGAACAAGGACCCCCAGATCCCCTTGTAATTCCCAACTTGACACCACTTGACTGCCTTCCTGTTTTTGATACCAAAGTGGATAACCTCACATTTATCCACATTAAACTTCATCTGCCATGCATCTGCCCACTCCCCCAACCTGTCCAGGTCACTCTGCATTCTCATAGCATCCTCCTCACAGTTCACACTGCCACCTAGCTTTGTGTCATCTGCAAATTTGCTAATGTTACTTTGAATCCCTTCATCCAAATCATAGATGTATATTGTAAATAGCTGCGGTCCCAGCACCGAGCCTAGCGGTACCCCACTAGCCACTGCCTGCCATTCTGAAAGGGACCCGTTAATCCCTACTCTTTATGTCCTGTCTGCCAACCAATTTTCTATCCATGTCAGCACTCTACCCCCAATACCATGTGCCCTAATTTTTACCACTAATCTCCTATGTGGGACCTTATAAAATGCTTTCTGAAAGTCCAGGTACACTACATCCACTGGCTCTCCCATGTCCATTTTCCTAGTTACATCTTCAAAAAATTCCAGAAGATTAGTCAAGCATGATTTCCCCTTCATAAATCCATGCTGACTGGTTACTGCTGCCCAAATATGCGGCTTTTTCATCTTTTATAATTGAGCCAATTCCTTAAGTACCCTGGGATGCAGACCATCAGGCCCTGGGGATTTATCAGCCTTCAGTCCCATCAGTCTATCCAACACCATTTCCTGCCTAATGTGGATTTCCTTCAGTTTCCTAAAAAAACATCCCCCCACAATAGTTCCCATTATGAGGGAAGGCGCAATGTCCAGTCCCCATCCCATGTCCACCCATGTCGGGCCTATTATGGCCTCCGCAGTCGCCTTTACGGAGGCCCGATGTTCCAGGCCCTTCTCGCCAGATGATGGTGCTCCAGCGTCGGGAGAATCCTCACAGCGGCACGGGAAACCTGGAACGGCCGCTTCCTTACCGGAGACCGCAGCTTGCGAAGCAGGCAGGCCACGCTGGACGGGGCTCCACCACTGCCGATCACGGCGAGAGATCTCAGGCTCCCGATGCAAAGTTCAGCTAGGAACCCGACAGGAAACGCCGATCCGGTCCCGCTGGCAGGCCGCGAGGACGGGTCAAAGATGTTGCCCGGAGAAAAAGCGCCCCCCCCTTCACCGACTAGGTGGGACCCTGAAAAAAAGTTGTTTCCCCCTTTTTCACCCCCCCCCCCCGACCCCCCACATAATATAGACTAGAACTCCAATAACAAAACACTAAAACTCACAAAAAATTTAAAAAAAAGAGGTGAAAAATAAACGGACAGCTGCAGGCTGGGCACCCATACCATACAGGACGGTGTCGCCTTGAATAGGCGCATACCTAAAGGTTTTACTATCCTCCTTTAGCTTACCTTCATACCTCATCTTTTCTCCCCGTATTGTCTTTTTAGTTATCTTCTGTTGTTCTTTAAACATTACCCAATCCTCTTGCTTCCCACTCATCTTTGCTACGTTGTACTTCTTCGCTTTAATTTTTATACTGTCCCTGACGTCCATTGTCAGCCATGGTCGCCCCTTACTCCCCTTGGAATCTTTCTTCCTCCTAGGAATGAACTGATCCTGCACCTTCTGTATTATTCCTAGAAATACCTGCCATTTTTGTTCCACTGTCATCCCTGCTAGTGAAGCTTTCCAGTCAACTTTGGCCAGCTCCTCCCTCATGGCCCCATTGTCCCCTTTATTCAACTGTAACACTGACATCTCCGATCTACCCTCCTCCCTCTCCAATTGTAGATTAAATCTGACCATGTTATGGTCACTACCTCCTGATAGCTCATTAACCTCGAGGTGCTTTATCAAATCCGATTCATTACATAACACTAAATCCAGAATTGCCTTCTCCCTGGTAGGCTCCAATACAAGCTGTTCTAAGATTCCATCACAAAGGCACTCTATAAAGTCCCTTTCTTTGGGTCCAGTACCAACCCGATTTTCCCAGTCTACCTGCATGTTGAAATCTCCCATAACAACCACAGCATTACTTTTGCTACATGCCAATTTTAACTCCTGATTCAACTTGCACCGTATGTCCAGGCTATTGCTTGGGGGCCTGTAGATTAGTCCCATTGGGGTCTTTTTACCCTTATAATTCCTAGTTCTATCCATACTGACTCCAAATCTCCTGTTTCAAGGTCACCCCTTGCAAGGGACTGAATTTCATTCCTCACCAACAGAGCAACCCCACCCCCTCTGCCCACCTGTCTGTCTTTTTGATAGGAGGTATACCCTTGAATATTCAGTTCCCAGCCCTGGCCCATCTTGCAGTCATGTCTCTGTAATTCCCACAACATCTTACTTGCCCATTTCTAACTGAGCCTCAAGCTCGTCCACTTTATTTCTTATACTTTGCGCATTCATATACAGCACTTTGACCTCCGTATTCACGTCCCCCCTCGCACCGCTCGCAATTGGCCCTGACCTTACTCTTTTATCCCTTCTTGAACTTTCCTTCCCATTAATTCGAGAATCTTTTGTAATTTTTCTTGTACTCACTTCCCCTTCAACTCCATCTTTATACTCCCAATTTGTCAATCTCTCCCCCCCGAACTGAGCGAAGATGTTGGGCGAAGCGATCGCCAAGCCTACTCTTGGTCTCACCGATGTAGAGCAGCTCAGGGGCGGAAAACATGGGAGGGGGGGGCAGAGGAGACATGTCCCCCCCATGTTTTGAGAGGTGGGGGACATTCCCCCCAAGTTTTTGTCATCCGTATTTTAAAATCTCCGCTTTCCGCGAGACAGTGGAGGTGGGACTGCTGATCGAGGGCGCTGATTGGACGAGAGAGACATCGGTCAGCAGGCAATGGAGGCGGGACATGATTATTAAGCGCGATGATTGGAGGGAGCAGGAGTGGGGGGGGGGGCTGAGGATAGAGTGCGATGATTGGAGGAGGGAGGTGTGGGGGGGTGGGACTGAGGATAGAGTGCGGTGATTGGAGGAGGGAGACGTGGCACAGACCTGCGCCTCATCCACAGCCAGGATCGATCCCGCCCGGGTCTCCGGCGCTGTCATGTCCCCACCCTCCCCTCCCCCCACGGGTGGTCAGAGAGGTCAGGAGTCAGACGCGAGCTGTACCCCCAGGCCCACAGACAGCGCAGAGAAGCAGCGCTACACCAACTGCTCAACTCTGCCTGGTTAACCTGCCTGGGCTTGCGGGAAATATGGGCAGGGCGGAGAAGCAGCACTGATGTCCCGTCAGTCCAGTCAGGGCTGTAGTTAACCCGGCAAGACAGGCAGAGTTGAGCTGCATTTAGCGCTGGATTGAGCCTCCGAAGCCTCGCGCATGTGTGTGTGAGAGTGCACATGTCCCCCCTGTCCCCTCCATGTTTTGATAGCCAGTTCCGCTCTTGGAGCTGATGATGCAATAAATGAGGTTGGAGGAGGTGCAGGTGAACCTCTGTCGCAACTGGAAAGACTGCTTAGGTCCTTGAAGAAAGGTAGCTTTAATGGTATGAGACAGGAATTTGCTGGGATAAACTGGCAAATAATACTTAAAGGGTTGACGGAGAATATGTAATGGCAAAGATTTAAAGATCGCATGGACGAATTAACAATTTTTCATCCCTGTCTGGCATAAAAATAAAACAGGGAAGTCGGCTCAACCTTGGCTAACGAGGGAAATTAGGGATAGTGTTAAATACAAAAACATATAAATTAGCCAGAGGAAGCAGCACACCGGAGGACTGGAAGAAATTTAGAATTCAACAGAGGAGGACAAAGGGGTTAATTAAGAGGGAGAACAAAGAGCATGAAAGGAAACTTGCGGGGAATATAAAAACAGACTGTAAAAACTTTTATATATATAAGAGGAAAAGATTAGTGAAGACAAATGTAGGTCCCTTACAGTCAGAAACAGATGAATTTATAATGTAAACAAGGAAATGGCAGACCAGCTAAACAAGTACTTATGTTCTGTATTCACTAAGGAAGACACAAACTATTTCCCAGAAATATTAGGGGACCGAGGATCTAGTGGGAGGGAGGAACTGAAGGAAATCCACATTAGTGAAGAAATGGTGTTAGGTAAACTGTTGGGACTGAAGGCAGATAAATCGGCAGGGCTGATGGTCTGCATCCCAGGGTACTTAGGAAGTGGCTCTAGAAATCGTCGACACATTGGTGATCATTTTCCAATGTTCTGTAGATTCAGGATCAGTTCCTGTGGATTGGAGGGTAGTTAATGTAACCCCACTTTTCAAGAAAGGAGGGAGTGAGAAAACATGGAATTATAGACCAGTTAGCCTGGGGAAGATGGAGTGTGCAAGAGGATTTAATCGGTAGTGGGGAAGATGCTTGAGTCGATTATTAAAGATGTAATAGCTGCGCATTTGGAAAGCAGTGACAGGATCGGCCAAAGTAAGCATGGATTTATGAAGGGGAAATCATGCTTGACTAATTTTCTGGAATTGTTTGAGGACGTAACAAGTAGAATGGATAAGGGAGAGCCAGTGGATGTTGTATATCTGGACTTTAAAAAAGCTTTTGACAAGGTCCCATCACAACATCAGCTCCAGCCCCTTCTCCTCTGGTCCCCCTCACTGTCTCCTGCCCCCTCCCCTGTGATACCATCCTCTCCCTCACACCCCCGCATCCATACCCTCTCGCCCACCTCTGCCTTTGGGTTTGGGGATGGGTTGCGTTGGGGGGACCAGGCCTCCCTTGTCACTCGGACCCACTCAGTCCAGTAATGTGGATAAATAGTAAGATTAAATGAGAACTTACCAGTTTGAAGTTTGATCTTTATTTTATGAGGAGTTACGATGAGGGATTACGTGAAGAAGCCCCGCCAGGCGCATGCGCGTCATACTTCAAAGCAGCGACGTGAAAACACGGAAACTATAGTCAAAGTGATATAGTAAGACTCAGAAGACTAGAACTACCAGATTATCTTTTTGATTATGAGGGCCAGGAGCAAAGGGCACGTAATCGCTCATCGTAACTCCTCATAAAATAAAGATCAAACTTCAAACTGGTAAGTTCTCGTTTAAATCTTACTATTTTACTTTGGAGTCACGTTAGTGACTACGTGAAGATTTCAAATCTGTGATTTCATGCCATAGATCCATTCCATACGACATACTGCTTCAGTTGACACAGTGGTGAATAAATAATGTATTGAACATTGCTTCGAATTATCCAATAATTATTTTAATAATAATAACAAACAAAACAGTAATAACCCCTCTGTCCCAGGGGGAAAATTACAAATGAAATTTATAAAGACAAAGAAATCAAGCCGAACCCAAAACAGCATGCCCAAAACCTTGCACTGTCAGGACAGGTTTTATCATAACATTTTGAGAAGGTTGCCTCCTTAGACCATCCTGTGGCCCCGAGGATTTGGTCTAGAGGCACGTCCTGCGCCTTCGCTGCGGATGTTGATGCCGCCTTGGTGGAGTGAGATTTAAACACGAGTGTCTACTCCAGCACAATGAAAAACCTGTTTTAACCATCTAGAAATAGTTTGTACTGACACCTTTTGATGAGTTTTTTTGTGACTGATGAGCATTGCTGTTTCAGAGCCTCTGAGACTCTTAGTTACCTTGATATATTGACTCAGGTGCTTAACTACACATAACGTTTGGTCCACGGGGTATGTTTTAAAGCTTGCTTTGGTTCCGGCCATTCCTGGCCTGCTTTGTTTGATTAAATCATATACATAAAACGTAATGTTATCTGCAGAAGAATACATGCTATCTAGTTGTAACTTTTGCAATGTTTGCACTCGTTGCACTGATACTATCACCATGAGCATAACCACTTTAAGTGTTAACTTCTGAAAAGACAGTGACGTAATTAGAGCTCATTGCCGAAGCAGTGTAAGAACTATACTGACATCCCAGATTTCTGTATATCTAGGCTTAGGAGGGTTCTTGTTAAAGATTCCTCTCATGAATCAGGACACTAACGGATGAGACCCAATAGATTGTTGTTCTGAAAACTGGCCTAAATAGGAGGACAAATCACTCTGAGCACTATTAATAGCACTATAGCTCAAGTGTTCATCAAAATGCAATGTAGCAAGGAACTCCAATACATCCGGTATGCTTGCAGTATGATAAGATATATGTGACTTCAAGCAAAACATCTCCCATTTCTTAATATGAGACACATATTGTTTTTTTAGTGCTATCTCTCCAAGCTGCAATTATCACATCCATGGTCCTACTCGACAGTCCAAGGCCTTGGAACGGTCTGGTCAGAACCTGCAGATTAATAAATTAATACGATCATGTAACGGATGACTTTCTTCTGTTACTGGATGCACCAACAAATTACTGCAGTTGGGGACAGTCATGAATGGCTGAGTCATCATTCTGAGCACCAATGGGAACCATGGCTCTGTAGGCCAGTCCAGAACCACCAAAACGCCTGAGGTGGAGTCCTGCTCTATTTTGGTGAGGCATTTCCCAATGAGGCAGAATGGGGGAAAAGCATAAAAGAACGTACGTCCCCAATGTAGCGAGAATGCATCCACCGCTACTGCTCCTGGATCTGGTTCCCACTAAACATATTTAGGCAACTGGTGATTTAGCCTGGATGCAAACAGATCAATATCTGACAAACCAAATTCAAAGAGGAGGAAGTACTGACAATATAAAAGTGGATAAGTCTCCAGGTCCTGACAAGATATTCCCAAGGACATTGAGGGAAGTTAATGTAGAAATAGCAGGAGCTATGACAGAAATATTTCAAATGTCATTAGAAATGGGAATAGTGCCGGAAGATTGGCGTACTGCGCATGTTGTTCCATTGTTTAAAAAGAATAAACCTAGCAATTATAGACCTATTAGTTTGACGTCAGTGGTGGGCAAATTAATGGAAAGGATACTTAGAGATAATATATATAAGCATCTGGATAAACAGGGTCTGATCAGGAACAGTCAACATGGATTTGTGCCTGGAAGGTCATGTTTGACAAACCTACATGAATTTTTTGAAAGCGGTAACTAGGGAAATTGATGAGGGTAAAGCAGTGGATGTTGTCTATATAGATTTCAGTAAAGCCTTTGACAAGGTTCCCCATGGAAGGTTGGTTAAGAAGGTTCAATCTTTGGGTGTTAATGGCGGAGTAGCAAGATGGATTCAACAGTGGCTGAATGGGAGATGTCAGAGAGTAATGGTGGATGGCTGTTTGTCAGGTTGGAAGCCGGTGACCAGTGGGGTGCCTCAGGGATCTGTGTTGGGTCCACTGTTGTTTGCCATGTACATCAATGATCTGGATGATGGGGTGGAAAATTGGATAAGTAAGTATGCAGATGATACTAAGATAGGTGGTGTTGTGGATAATGAAGTAGATTTTCAAAGTCTACAGAGAGATTTGGGCCATTTGGAAAAGTGGGCTGAAAGATGGCAGATGGAGTTTAATGCTGTTAAGTGTGAAGTGCTACATCTTGGCAGGACAAATCAAAATAGGACGTACATGGTAAATGGTAGGGAATTGAGGAATGCTGTGGAACAGAGGGATCTAGGAATAACTGTGCATAGTTCCCTGAAGGTGGAATCGCATGTACATACGGTGGTAAAGAAAGCCTTTGGTGTGCTGGCCTTTATAAATCAGAGCATTGAATATAGGAGTAGGGAAGTAATGTTAAAATTGTACAAGGCATTGGTAAGACCAATTCTGGAGTATGGTGTACAATTTTGGTCGCCTAGTTATAGGAAGGATGTCAACAAAATAGAGAGAGTACAGAGGAGATTTACTAGAATGTTGCCAGGGTTCCAGCAACTATGTTACAGAGAAAGGTTGAACAAGTTAGGTCTTTATTCTTTGGAGCGCAGAAGGTTAAGGAGGGACTTGATTGAGGTCTTTAAAATGATGAAAGGGATATATAGAGTTGACGTGGATATACGTTTTTCCCATTGAGGGGAGGTAAGATTCAAACAAGAGGGTATGACATGAGAATTAAGGGACAGAAGTTTAGGGGTAACGTGAGGGGGAACTTCTTTACTCAAAGGGTGGTGGCTGTGTGGAATCAGCTTCCAGCAGAAGTGGTGGAGGCAGGATCGATTTTAACATTTAAAAGTAAAGTGGATAGGTATATGGACGTGAAGGGAATGGAGGGGTATGGAGGGAATGGAGCAGGTAGATGGGACTAGGGGAAAACAAATGGTCGGCACTGAGTGGAAGGGCCGAGAGGGCCTGTTTCCGTGCTGTAATTGTTATATGGTTATATGGTTAACCACAGCGGCTGACAATCATTTTAAAAACATCAGGATTTAACATTCATTCTATGTTGTCATAAAATTTCCGTGACCTGTTGTCTGCCACCACATTATCTCTACCTGGTAAGTAGATAGCTGAGACCCAGATGTTTCTGGAAATACACCAGTCCCACATGAGGTTAACCAGATTATCACATGATATTGACCTTGTTCATCCCATGTGATTGATATATGCAACAGCCGTGGTATTGTCATTCTGGAGCTGAACATGTAAATTATTCATTGCTGAACAATAAGCTTTTAATCCATAGAATGCACCCAGCAATCCTACGTAATTTATACCATGCCTGTGCAGGATTAAATCCTCTTGCACACTCCATCTACCACCACAGCTAGACTCGCTGTCCGTGGCTCCCCATCCCAGAGCACTCACATCTGTTTGTAAAACCACTGAAGGTTGGTGAACCAAAATGTTTTTGGTAGTTTGTACAATATTGATAATCCACCATTGTAATTCAGCGATGGCTCTGGCTGGCAACTGCATAGGTCTATCCAAATGACCTGTATGTTCTTTAAGTGCTTGTTCTCTAGCTCGTTGCAGACTTTGATAGTGCAGGGGTCCAAACTCCACTGCAGGGAAAGCAATTTGCCAATAACACTGGCTACTTCCCAGATGGAGGGGTGTTGTTTTTCAGCAAGACTAGTACAGACCTCCCTGATTTCCACAGCCTTGGCTGTAGGCAAAGTCACTGACATATCAACTGGATCAATGACAAACCCCAAAAAATTGTTTTTTTGGGATGGCTCTAACTTGGATTTTGTTGGATGGACAGAAAACCTAACCTTTCAAAGGTGTTTGGTTGCTGAAACTGACTGCTCAGCTGCCTCCTGAGTGTTGCTTATAATTAAGATATCATCTAGATAAGCCATTACAATGTGATTCTGGGCACGAAGTAGTGTTTCACCAATTTCGTGAACAACCTATGAGCTGAGGTTAACCCATTGGGTAATGCTTTAAATTGCCACAGTTGTGCCATCCAACTAAATTTCAAGTATCTCCGGTACTGATGATGAATTGGTACTGAATAATATGCATCTTTCAGATCTATGGTTGCCATATAACAACCTTCTGATAACAGCTGTTTAGCAGTATTGAAGGTGTCCATTTTAAAATGCCTATACTAGACATAGGAATTTAACTGGGTTAGATCCAGAATGACTCGACATCCACCATCTTTTTTCTGTCTGGGGAATATATTGGACATAAATTGTTGAGGATGGTATGCCGTCCTCTCAATTACCCCTTTTTGGAACAAAATCACAATTTCTTCATTTACCTACTGAGTTTCTGCTCCAGAAAATACCAATACCCGACTAGGCATATTTTGTGCAGGTGGATGAATTCCTGACATAAACTCTATTCGAGTCCCTGACCCAGTGTCCAGTATAAACAGATCAGATGTTATGCAGCACCATTCATCATAAAATAACTGCAACCTACCCCCAACCGGAGGTTGTTCCCCAGAAGATTTGTCCTGGACTGAATTAATCACCCATACCTCTACAGTCGACCTTGGAGTTCTTGTCCTTTTTGCTATACTGGGGTTGTAGTTGGGATACACAGGTGGGTAATACCGCCGTCCCACTGGCCCCACTCTGTCTGACCCCCTTCGCGTTGAAAACGACCTGCGAGGTGGCATCCTGGCGGAAGGAACGTATGTCTTCATGAGGCCTCTTGTCTTGGACTCTTCCTTCAGGTCTTTGACTTGTTTGAGCAGGTCCACCCCGAATAAATAATCTGGCGCTTGAATATTGGTGGACCTGCATGAAGCTGCAAATCGCGGGTTCAGTGTAGGTTTTAGGGCTATTTTCCGGATACAATTCACCTCGAAATATGCATTACACAGCAGGGCCAGCATATCCTGCTGTGTGCTGGACATTGGTGCCCCTCGGACCATTTTGCCAAAGGCCGTGATGCCTGCTCCCACCAATTTGAGGACCCGCTGGAAACGGATTTCTTGGCCACGCATCGTTGCACTCATTTGTGCCCAGATAGCAGAGTTCACAGTGGGCACTTTGAGCAATGCCCAATTCACAGGTGTTTTATATCTGGTGGCTGTTTCTTCCATTATTGTATCTTGTAGCTGGTGAGAGGCCATGTAATTGATGTTGGCCGCCAGGTTTTCTTCCATGGCTTCACCAGTACTTTCCGGAATAGCAAGGTTCCTTGCTACGTCCGGGACACCTGGAGCATGGCTCGCGTGCTTTGGTGTGTGCTCAAAAGCAGTGACAGCAACTTCAGGTCAGACTCCTCCTGCCCTGGCTCTCCCGAGTCTTGCTCTAGGGAGGTCTCTTCCAGCCCTAAACGAGGTGCTGGAGAGGGTGATTCCCACTGGTATTCATAAGCAGTGTAGTCTTCACTGTATGGGCCTCTATGTGAGGCTGTCTGGGGAATCCTAGGGGCATTCGATCCCGATTGAAAAATGTCATGGCTCATTAAAGTTTAGAGCATCTTCTCCATCTGGTCGAGCCGTCCCCATACCTTTTTATTATCAGGAGGGTAGTCTTCCTCATCAGACCCATCACATAAAACGAGCCTGAGAGATTTTCTCTTGGCCTTCCTCCCTGGTGGAGTGGCCTCAATGCCCTGAAGCACTGGAACTGATGGAAGCAGTTGAGCTGCCGGTGGAACAGCAGCCGGTATAGGAGCCGGCGTTACTGCAGCCGGTATCTCCCGACCCTATCAGCGAGCGGTAACCGCGGGCCCGCGCGTTACACTCCCACTACGGACACTTTTCTTTTCTACACGCTCCATACCTCCAACTCCCGCTGGCTCCCGAACCAGACTCATGGAGTTTAAATACTCGCAGGAAAAGTTTTAAAATTGACTTACCCGCGGGTTTACTACTTACCGCTGGTGGAGCTGTGCTCTCCAGCCCGTCGGTGTGCCATGCGTTGGACGTAATGATGCGCATACGCCTGGCGGGGCTTCTTCACGTAGTCACTCACGTGACTCTGAAGTAAAATGTGAGGTTATCCACTTTGATGGCAAGAACAAGAAAGAAGATTATTATCTGAATGGTGTTAAATTAGGAAAAGGGGAGGTGCAACGAGACCTGGTGTCCTTGCACATCAGTCACTGAAAGTAAGCTGCAAGTACTTTAGGCAGTAAAGAAAGTAAATGGCACGTTGGCCTTTATTACGAGAGGATTTGAGTGTAGGGGCAAGGGCAATTAAACAGGGCCCTGGTGAGACTGCAACTGGAATATTGTGTGCAATTTTGGGATCCTAATTTGAGGAAGGACAGTCTTGCTATTGAGGGGGTGCAGTGTAGGCTCATCAGGTTAATTCCCGAGATGGTGGGACTGACATATGATGAAAGAATGGATTGACTGGCCTTATATTCAATGGAATTGAGAAGGATGGGAGGGGATCTCATAGAAACATTCTTAAGGGATTGGCCAGGCTAGATGCAGGAAAAATGTTCCCGATGTTGGGGTAGTCCAGAACCAGGGGTCACAGTTTGAGAATGAGCAGTAGGCCATTTAGGACTGTGATGAGGAAAACTGTTTCACCCAGAGAGTTATGAATCTGTGGAATTCTCTGCCATGGAAGGCAGTGGAGGCCTATTCATTTGATGTTTTCAAGAGTTAGATTTAGCTCTTAGAGCTAAAGGAATCAAGGGATTATAGGTAAAATGCAGGAACGGGTTACTGATTCTGGATGATCAGCCATGATCATATCGAATGGTGGTGCTGGCCCGAAGGGCCGAATGGCCTACTCCTGCACCTATTTTCTATGTTTCCATGTTGATTGTTTCAGTCTGAAGAAGGGTCCAACCCAAAATGCTCCCTATTTATGTTCTTCATAGATGCTGTTCGACCAGCTGAGTTGTTCCAGCATTTTGTCTTTTTATGTAAACCAGCATCTGCAATTCCTTGTTTATCCACCTTGAGTCTTTCTCTTTCCAGATGCTACCCCACCTGTTGGCTTTTGTTTTCTTCCATCTGGTTCAAATGAGGGTGGAGCTGCCCAATGCATGTGAAGGACATGTGTTGCTCCAATACTTGCACTACGTGCTCTTGCAACGATGCGCTCACCAGGCCCCGGCGCCGTCCGTGCCCGTGGTCCTCCCGTCGTGCAGGGGCCGCTGTCGCCGCCGCCGCCGCCCCAGCTCCTCCGGCCGCGTGGGGCGCTGTTCGCGAGGGAGGCGCTGGCTTATCCCCGCAGTGGCGGTGCGGAGAGTGGAATGGCGGAATTGTTCTGATCCCGTTCAGGAGAGTAACCGTGCCTGTTGGAAAAAGAACACGTCCAGCTTCCCTCCCTGCAGTCCTCCTCCTCCTGCTCCATGGCGACGGCAGGAACCGAGCTGACCGGGAAGCGGTTGCTGTGCCTGTTCGGGGATTCGGCCTCCGGTGGGCCTGGGCCTGGGCCTGGGCCTGGCCAACAACACCCTCCCTCTCTCCTAGATGGCGACTGGCACGCTGGCCTCATCCGAGCCGTCATCTCGGGGCCCTCGCTGGCGGTGAGTGTCGGGTCGGGACCGGGCCGGGGAGGGCAGGGCAGGACGAGACGGGACGGGGCGGCACAGAACGGAGGTCTGGCCATTAGTGAGTGGAGGAAGGAGGTCGTGTAGGGAAAGGAGGGTCCGCCTCAATGGAGCCAAAAGCTGTAATTTAGGGAGGTGAAGTAACGCGGCCAAGCTGCCGCCATTCAGAAGTTTGACGGAAGAAAGGATTATTTTCCTTCATTGTTGAAGATAAGCAATGGACTGTTGCACTGAAGGGATGTTGAGTATTTAGCAAGGGTTATAATCTGCAGTGATATGCTCAGTCCACCTAAAGAGTCTCCCTCTTGGTGAAAGTCTCGGGTTTACGCGTTTTGAAGTGGTGGGAGTATGGGAGAGGCACGAGGATACGGTGCACACCGGCGATGCGCCCTCTCCCCCGTGTGTGTGAGTGTGTGTGTGTGCGCACACATACTCACACTAACAAACAACAAAGGCACTGCAAATGTGTCCACAGCCGTCCAGGCCGAGACATTCGTTACCTGCCGTATGTTTTTATATGTGTCTATTCTTGTATGTATGTTGAGTGTCTACTTTCAAATTATATTAGTTGAAGATAGTTTACCGTAAAGTTGCTGGAAGTATACTCTGGATTTTAAAAGTGGTAACAGTCGGTGATTTGAAGGTCACTGTTTTTTTCTCTACTTTTGCGAAACAAAACAAATCAAAATTTGCACTATTTTAGATTGTTGCTGTGATTATTTTTCACATGTGAAAAACGTGTATGGTTACAGAAACAATTATTTACTACAATACATGATCCATGTTGGGGATGTAATTTTACAGCAGACATATTAATGTTTGTTTTAATGTGAAATTCATTTTAAAATTATGTTAAAACATAGAAAGGAGTGGGTGCAGAGTATACAGCTCCCGAGCAGATTTTACAGCACAGTAAAAACATGGTTTAGTTTATGGAAACAAGCCCTTCGTTCCACCGGGCCCATACTGACCATCGATCACCCTATCACACTGGTTCTGTTATCCCACTTTCTCAACAACTTGGGGCAATTTATGAGAGCCAATTAACTTACAAACCCACATGTCTTTGGGATATTAAAGGAAACCGGTGTGGAGGACTGCATCCCAACAAAAACCTTCAGAGTGTTTCCTAACCAGAAGCCTTGGATGAACCATGAGATCTGCACCCTTCTGAAGTCCAGATCCCGGGCATTCAGGTCTGGAGATACAGAGGTCTACAAGAGGTCCAGATACGACCTTGGTAGTGCCATCAAAAAGACCAAAAGGGACATCTGCTCCAAGCTGGAGGATGAGATGGATGTTCTCCAACTGTGGCAGGGCTTGAATGCCATCACCTCCTATAAGGCGAAATCAGGAGGCAGCTCAATTGTCAGCGAAGTATCACTCCCTGACGAGCTCAATGCGTTTTACGCACGCTTTGATAGGGAGAACACTGATGTGCCTTCCCGAGCCCCCATTCGCCGTGACGGTATTTCAGTCACAGTCACAGAGGCCGACGTCAGAAGATCCTTCAGAGGGGTGAATCCTCGGAAAGTGCCTGGACCTGATGGCATATCCAGTCGTGTTCTTAAAAACCTGTGTGGACCAACTGGCTGGAGTTTTAATGGAAATTTTCAACCTTTCACTTCTGAGGTCTGAGGTTCCTACCTGCTTTAAAAGGCCCTAGAAGAGCAAGGTGACGTGCCTCAATAACTATCGACCTGTGGCACTAACGTCTGTGGCGATGAAGTGCTTTGAGAGGTTGATTATGGCGTATATCAACTCCTACCTCGACAAGAACCTCGACCCACTGCAGTTCGCTTACCACCATAACAGATCAATGGTGGATGCGATCTCACTGGCTCTCCACTCTGGACCACTTGGACAACAAAAACTCATATGTCGGGCTGTTATTCATTGACTACAGCTTGGCATTTAATAGAATCATCCCCTCCAAGATGGTTACCAAGCTCTCAGATCTGGGTCTCTGTGCATCCCTCTGCAATTGGATCCTCGACTTCCTCATCCACAGACCACAGTCTGACGGTTTTGGTGGAAATGTGTCATCCTCGATAACAATCAGCAAGGGGGCACCTCAAGGCTGCGTGCTCAGCCTTCTGATTTACTCACTCTATACTCAAGACTGCGCAGCTGGACATAGTGCGAACTCCATCACCAAGTTCGCCAAAGACATCACTGTTGTGGGACGAATCACCGATGGGGACGAGTCTATAGAAGTGATAAAGAAGGAACTGCAGATGCTGGAGAATCGAGGGTACACAAAAGGCTGGAGCAACTCAGCGGGTGCAGCAGCATCTAAGGAGCGAAGGAGATAGGTGACGTTTCGGGTCAAGACCCTTCTTCAGACTGGTTAAGGATCAGGGAAACGAGAAATATAGACGGTGATGTGGAGAGATAAAAAGTGAGATTGACCAAATGGTGCCAGCACAATAACCTGGCTCACAACACCAGCAAAACCAAGGAACTTATTGTGGATTTTGGAATGGGTAGGATAGGGACCCGCAATCCCGTTTATATCAACGGGACGATGGTGGAAAGGGTCAAGAAGTTCAAATTCCTGGCCGTGCACATTTCCGAACATCTTTCCTGGTCCCAGCACACTGATGTAATTATAAAGAAAGCACATCAGCGCCTCTACTTCCTGAGAAGACTACGGAGAGTCAGTATGTCAAAGAGGACTCTCTCGAACTTCTACAGTTGCACAGCAGAGAGCATGCTGACTGGTTGCATCGTGGCGTGGTTCGGCAACTTGAGCGTCCAGGAGCGGAAAAGGATCCAGAAAGTTGTAACCAGTCCATCATCGGCTCTGACCTCCCCACCATCAAAGGGATCTATCGCAGTCGCTGCTTCAAAAAGGCAGCCAACATCATCAAGGACCCACACCACCCTGGCCACACACTCATCTCTCTGCTACCATCGGGCAGAAGGTACAGGAGCCTGAAATCTGTTACATCCACGTTCAGGAACAGCTTCTTCCCACAGCCATCAGGCTATTAACCTCGCCAACAAACAGACTCTGAACTATAACAGCCAATTGCACTTTAAATGCTTATTTATGTGTATATTGAACTGAACCTGTATTTTTGCTTACAATATTCTGTTGTGATGCAGCGAGCAAGAATTTAATTGTCCTATCTGGGACGCAAGGAAATAAACTCTCTTGAGTTGACCCATGTAGTCGCAGGGAGAACATTCAATTCTACAGACAGCAGCCAAGGTCAGGTTCAAACTGGCTCTCTAGGGGTATGCGGCAGCAACTTGACCAGCTGCGCCACTTTGTCATCTTCAATCACCCATGGCCATCGGTTAATATTTGGAAAACAATGGAAAATGCTTGAAAAAGGATTGGGTCAATTAGAATATGTTTAGACTTATTTGGCCTCTAATTTCATGCCACTTTCTGATCACACATCACACTTGCAATGTTTTCCCGATGTTCTCAGTTTTGTTATCAGTGAAATTTGTAAATTGTTTCTGATTTTGTTTTTAATGATTTGGAAACTTATTGATGTAACATTTAAGTTCTGGCTTTTAAGTGTTTCGTAAGTAATGTGTTTTATGGTACAAGGAAGGACTATACATGAATTAATCCCTTTCTGCAGCCTTAGAGTGGATGTTTACGATTGATTCTGTACAAGGTGAATTCTCACAGTGATCCATAGTTGCCAAAAATGACAACACTGTTGTTGTGAGGCAAATGAAAAATTCTAATTTACTTAAACTTTATTTAAGCTTTAAGCAACTCATTTCTGTAATACTCATTTTCAAAGCGCTTGGAAATTATTGCTGATTCCGCAGGCCTCGTCGGCCCGAGGCCCCGCACATGCGCACACTTCATTCTCCCCTCCTATTTATAAGTTGAGACGGTCAGGACATACCGACGAAGCAACACAGGCCCAGGGCTAGTCAACCATGATGGCAGAGAAGTACCACTAGAAGAACGCCGTTTGAAGTTAAAGAACCGCACATGTGGAGTAGTATTGGTAGCTGTTGACGGTAGAGATCTGATGGAGTGTAATGCATCTGGTATAACACATTCCCACTGCTGATCTGGTATGTCATTTGACTTTAAAGCCAGTCTCACTGCTTTCCAAATTATTCTGTCATACCACTCAACCTGGCCATTTCCAATAGGATGATATGATGGTTTTACTTGTTGCAATTCCTCTATTAGAAAGGTAGTCTTTTAAATCTTTTGACATGAATGAGGCCCTATCAGAATGTATGTAACTTGGAAATCCACAGAATGAAAACAGTTGATCTAAGCATTTGATAACCGTAGCAGCTGACATATTTGGACAAGGAAAGGCAAATGGAAACCTTGAATATTCATCAACTGGTAAGTATATAAACATTTCGAGGATGGTAAAGGCCCTTTGAAGTCAATACTCAAAAGTTCCATAGGTTGAGTGGCTTTGATCAATCTTCCTTCTTCAGGAAAGAAGAACCTTGGTTTTAATTCAGCGCAGATTCTACATGAATCACACGTCATCTTCACATCTTCTGTAGAGAAAGGTACGTTTTTGGAACGAACATAGTGTAACATACCATATAACAATTACAGCACGGAAACAGGCCCTCTCGGCCCCTCCAGTCCGTGCCGACCATTTGTTTTCCCCATACGAGTGACTCCAGGATGACACAGCCCATTGTGAAGATCAGTGAGTGCAGAAGAATGAACAGAGGCACAAAATGCTCGAGTTAATATATTTGGAGCAACTTTATCCTTACCAGGGCAGTACTCAATTGAATAACTATATGCATATAATTCAATCTTCCATTCATGAATTTTACTGTTTTTAATCTTCACTAGTTTCCGATTATCCAGATAAAAGCTACTGAATGCTGATCTGTTATCAAAGTGAAGTGCTGGCGAGCAAAGAAATGACTCAATTTTCTCACTGCTTCAATAATTGCTGTAACTTCCTTTTTGACGGGTGGGTAGTACAATTCACTACCTTGTAGTGTATGAGACATGAAAGCTACTGGTCGTCCCCCTTGATTTAATGTTGCTGATACTGCTAAATCAGATGCACCACATTCAACAACAAACGGGAGATCCTCATCGATGGCGTGTAATGTCGCAGATTCTAATTGTTTCTTTAAAGAAGTAAAGGCACCAATTGCTGTAGAATCATGGGGAAAAGATTTTGCTTTATTCAAAGGTTGAATTTTGTCAGAAAAATTTGTTATCCATTTAGCATAATATGCAAACATACCAAGAACCCTTCGTAGAGAGTTTAATGTAGCTGGAACAGGTATCTCTTGAGGTAGGTGGAGTCTTTCTGGATCAGGCTTGATTATATCATTTCCAACCCAATAACCAAGAATATTAATTGATGTTATTGACTTAGTTAGATTTTTAGAATGTACAACTTCTAAAAACCGTTGTACATTTTCGACATGTTCAGCTTGGTCTTTTCCTGCAATAGTTAAATTATCAAGATAAGTGAAAGTATCTTTAAGGTTTTCCTGTTCAACAAGTTTGTCCATCTTTCTGAAAAACAGCCACACCATTAGTTACACCAAAAGGAACTCTGCAGTAGTGGTATAATTTCCCATTTGCTTCAAACGCAGTGTATTTATTCTCTGATTCTTTCAAAGGAATTTGGTAGTAAGCACTTTTTAGGTCAAAAGTACGGAATATCTTATACTTAGCTAATGTATTGATAATCTCTTCTATACGAGGTAATGGATGTGCATCAAGCTCTGTGAACTGGTTTATAGTTTAAGAGTAATCAATGCAGAGTCTCTTTGTCTCTCCAAGGGGTCCTTAACCACAACAACTTGTGCCCTCCAAGGGGAAGAGCTGAGTTCTATGATACCTTCTCGTAAAAGAATAGTTACTTCTGTGTTGATAAACTTTCTGTCATCTTTGCTAAAATGTCTTGATTTTGTAGCAATTGGCTTGCACTTAGAGTATAACTTGGTAAATAATGAAGGACATTCAACAGATACAGCAGAAAAAACACACAATACTGGTGGTTTTGATAATACAAGATCAGGCATAGTTCCTTCATACATTATTTGAAGTGAATTGTGCTGTTTCTGAAAATCCTGACCTGGAATTATATTGCTATTCAAATTTTTCAAAATACCTAGGGCAGGGTTTTGGCCCGAAATATTGCCTATTTTCTTCGCTCCATAGATGCTGCTGCACCCGCTGAGTTTCTCCAGCATTTTTGTGTACCTCAGATTTATAACATAGTTGTTTAAGAAGGAACTGCAGATGCTGTAAAATTGAAGTTAGACAAAAATGCTGGAGAAACTCAGCGGATGAGGCAGCATCTAACGAGCGAAGGAAATAGGCAACGTTTCGGATCAAGACCCTTCTTCAGATTTATAACTAGTGTTGTTCAGAATAAAGTCTGCAATACAAGATCCAATAATTTGAGTATTGAGAGTCAAAGCCATCGAGATTTCTCTATTTGAAGGAATTATAGTTAGATTTAGTCGAGACACAACTTGTTCACTTAATAAAACTTTCTGAACCCAGAATCAAGTAGTACATGAAGTGTATGGCCATTGATGGATACCGTTGTAGTTGCATGAGACAAGCTCTGAGGAAATGCAGCTGTAATTGCGCATAAAGAAGGCATATACATGGCAGCAGTCATACTTTTAGTAGTTGCTTTGGATTTGCATACTTTAGAATAATGTCCCTTCTTGCCACAACTATTACAAGTTGCCTCTCGAGCAGGACATATCTCTCTATTATGAATATTACCCCCCTGCAAAAGTAACACTTTTTGAATAAGTATAGGCTGCAGCAAGGGCACATTTATCAGTAGAATTGTTTCAGCTTGCTCCATATTAGTACTTGGGTGAGATTATTTTGTAGTAGTTGAAGCTGAATACACATTAGATGAGCCATAAGCATCTGAATTTTTCTGAGCCAAGTCTAATAAGTAAGCTTGATTGTAAGTTGACTGCAAATCCAAGGTTTTGTTTTCTAATAGTATTAAAGGCGATGCCAAGCCATTGATAAAAGAGTCTCGAATAAGTTCCTGTCGATATTGATCAGCTGTAACTGCTTTGTAAGCACTGTCTTTACTAAATCTTTGAAGTTCTTGTAAAAATTCATCAAGTGACTTACCAGGTTTTTGTTTCCGAGTAGTAAGGAGGTGTCGAGCAAATATTGGGTGTCTTAACGAAGAGTCTGCTTAGTACATCAATAGCAGAATCATAAGTTGTACATTCCTCTATGTAATCATATACATCATAAGAGAAGAGCTTATTGTCCTGAATCTGTCCTGGTACATTGTCGCCACACTCATCAAATAAGTTATTTATTGTACAAAGCCAGTGCTTTCATTCCTTTGCAGCAGTAGGTGAGTTGTGATCCAGATGCAAGCGTTGTGGTTTCAATAGTTTCTCCATCTCGATGTCACACTACTTAACTTCTGAGATTGAGTTGCTTAAATTGTTGTGAGGCAAATAAAAAATACTAATTTACTTAAACTTTATTTAAACTTTAAGCAACTAATTTCTGTAATACACATCTTCAAAGCGCCTGGAAATTATCGCAGGCCTCACCGGCCCGAGGTCCCGCACATGCGCACACTTCAACTGTTAAACTTGTAATTAGATTTCCTCAGATTAAGGACATTCAGTAGATGGCTAGGGAGTGCGGCATAGGTTCACCAGGTTAATTCCCGGGATGGCGGGACTGACATATGATGAAAGAATGGAGCGACTGGGCTTATAGTCACTGGAATTTGGAAGGACAAGAGGGGATCTTATAGAAACATAGAATTCTTAAGGGATTGGACAGGCTAGATGCAGGAAAAATGTTCCTCATGTTGGGGGAATCCAGAAGCTGGGATCACAGTTTAAGAATAAAGGGCAGGCCTTTCTCAGGAAAAAACATTTCAGCCAGAGTTGTGAATCTGTGAAATTCTCTGCCACAGAAGGCAGTGGAAGCAAATTCAATTATCTGGATGTATTCGAGAGAGAGTTAGATACGGCTCCGGGCTAATGGAATCGAGGGATATGGTGAGAAAGCAGGAACAGGGTACTGATTCTGGATGATCAGCCAGGATCATATTGAATGGTGGCACTGACTCGAAAGGGCGAATGGCCTACTCCTGCACCTATTTTCTATTTTCCATATCAACAAATACTCTCAGATGTATGGTAGAGAACATATTGATGTCTGAAGAAGGGTCTCGACCTGAAAAGTCACCCATTCCTTCTCTCCAGAGATGCTGCCTGTCCTGCTGAGTTACTCCAGCTACTTGTCAATCTTCGATTTAAACCAACATCTGCAGTTCCTTCTTAAACATATTGATTGGTTGCATCATGGCCGTGTTGACAACTATAATGCCCAGGCGTGAAGGGAGATTTTGAGAAATGGAGGAAACTGATCACCAATACTAGCCTCACCACCATCACAAAGAACTATAGGATGAGCTGCCTCAAAAAGGCAGCCAGCGTCATCAAAGAGCCATGCCACATTCTCATTTCACTCCTACCATTGGGAAGAAGATATAGGAGTCAAAATTGTGACCACGAGGTGCGAGTCAGTCTAAAGAAGGGTCTGAACCAGAAACGTCACCCATTCCATCTCTCCAGAGATGCTGCCTGTCGTGCTGAGTTACTCCAACATTTTGTGTCTACCTTGGGTGTAAGCTTCTTCTTAGCAACTATCAGACTCTTGAACCCTTCACCACACTAACCAATGAATTATGGACTGTCTTGGGTTTCACTAAGGACTTTCTTTTTTTGGGGGGGTTATTAATTGGATTTTTTGGTTTATATATTATCTATGTGTATTGTGTTACAGGTCTGTTATGCTGCTGCAAGTATGAATTTCCTTGATCTGTTGTTGGTGCATATGACTATTAAACACTTGACTTTAATGAATGTAGAAATGGCTGCATTAAAATACATTGATTTATTTTGAAAGTGAAAATTCCACTTTCAATTCTGCCAGCAACATTGGCTCCAAAATTGAATGTTTTATTTGTCAATTCATCAACTGCAAATGTTCGAAGGCTGTCCTAAATGTAATCGACGAGCATACATGCAATTCTTTTGGAATGAGCTTTATGTTCACAAAGCCATCTTACAATTATATTATCACATTTTTGGCAATATTTACCATTATTGCAGCAACATTATATAGAGTCAAATTTTAGATCAACTCTCGGCAGTTGGGGGCTATGGGTGAGTGGGGGAATATTGCATTGGGGAAACGGTTGTGGTGGAAATGGGGTGCGTTGGGAGAACGGGTGAGTGGTGGAAATGGGTTGCGTTGGGGGAAGCGGGTGAGTGGCGGAATATTGCGTGGGGGGGAGAGAGAGGGAGAGAATATTGCGTTGGGGAACGGGTGACTGGTGGAAACGGGATGCATTGGAAAGGGTGAGTGGTGAAATATTGCGTTGGAGGAGCGGGTCCCACTTGGTCAAGTATATTACTAAAACTCTCATCTTGTCTGTGAGTGAGCTTGTGTGTTTCTTTGTTTGCATGCTTATTTGCCATTCAGATTCATCACCTGAACTACGCCAAAACGGCACACGATAGTGCCACAATGTTTACACCACCTTACTCACCATTGTCCTGTGGTGTATCAAGTTTCATTCAGATTGATGTTATATTTTACGTTATCACATTTTTTAAGTTTACAAAACCCCACTTTGAGAAAGATTTTTTCCAATCTGCACTGGTATTTGCCAGCTATGATGCCACAATGGGATTGTAGCCCTGGCCACGACAATGTTGCTACCCAGTACACTGAGTCCTTTAGCAAGTGCAATTACATTTCTTTTTTTCTTTTAAGTTTACAATGAGGGAGGGTGAATAAGGGGAAATGAGCTGACCTGCACAGTTGGGGGCTATGGCTGAGTGGCGGAATATTGCTTTGGGGAATGGATTGCGTCGGGGGACCAGGTCTCCCGTATCACAGTGATAAAGTTCGCTATTTAAAAACAGACAAAAACACTGCTAGTACTTTTCTACTAGAGAAAGTCTGCTCGAGAGAAGAAATACAAAGCTGTAAATGTAGTCAAGTATCCCAGCAAGCAATGCAATAGCAATTAGCTTTTTCATTACAGAAAGTGGTTAAATATGGCAGCCAATGATATAATAACGATTAACTCTTTCAACTGGGACCCAACGGGTCGCACTTGGTCTAGTACGTTGCTAAAACGCTCATCTTGTTTGTTTCTATGCGTGTGTGTGTGCGCGGATGGATGTTTGTGCATGTGATCCCGGACCTACGCCAAAACGGTACAGGATAACGCTACAATATTTGGACCACCTTACTCACAATCGTCCTGTGGTCTTTTGTATCAAGTTTCGTTCAGATTGATATTATATTTTGCAAGTTATTCACATTTTCAACTTTACAAGCCCCTACTTTGAGAACAGTAACTTAAAGTGCTGTGGCAGTTGGCAGCTATGACGTTACAATGGGATCTCATTTACGTAAACACCATTACATCACAATGGAATCTTATTTATTTCTTGGGAGGAGATTTCATTTACCAAAAACAAATTGAGATTTTCCTTGTGGGGGCGATGGGATTGGGGGAGCTCCCTGTTTTATTGTGGAGGTGGAATAGGGGAGAGGTTTAATTTACAAAAAAACCCCAGAATTTTCCTTGTGGCGGGGTGAGAGCAGATGCCCATGCGCATTTGGGGGCTATGGGTGAGTGGTGCAATTTTGGTTTGGGGGAACGGGTTGCGTTGGGGGGGGCAGGCCTCCTGTGTATAGGGACCCAACGGGTTCCACTTGGTCTAGTATATGTAAGTAAGTTTATTGGCCAAGTATTCACATACAAGGAATTTGTCTTGGTGCTACGCCCACAAGTAACAACATGACATACAGTGACAGTTACGAATGACTCAGAAAATACTAAACATTAATAATAATAAAACATTAATGATAAAACACCATTGAAGCATCAAGCATGTGAACCAACTAAATACCAGATAAAAGGGAGGCTACAGATTGGCTGTTGAGTAGAGCAACTACTCGTGGATAAAAGCTGTTTTTATGTCTGGCTGTGGCAGCTTTGACAGTCCAGAGTCTCCTTCCAGAGGGAAGTGATTCAAAGAGTTTGTGGCCAGGGTGAGAGGGGTCAGAGATGATTTTGCCTGCTCGCTTCCTGGCCCTTGCAGTGTACAGTTCATCAATGGAGGGAAGGTTGCAGCCAATATAACTAAAACTCTCGTCTTGTTTGTTACCGAAACGCCGCAAAAACGTTACATGATAGCGTGACAATTTTAGGTCCACCTTCTCACCATTGTCCTGCGATATACATTAAACAAGTTTCATTCAGATTAATGTTGTATTTTACAAATTATTGACCTTAAAGTTTGATAAACGTCCGGCCACGTTTATAAACGGCGGGGGGGGGGGTTGCCGGACCAGCTATTCGCGCGTGCGCAGTTAGGGTTGCCGGACCCATCCCCATTATGAGATTGTCAGCCGTGCATGTGCAGTTGGGGGAGTATTGCCGGGCTGGGATATCCATTTTAACATCCAGCGTCGTGTATAGGTGAGTACTACTGAGGAAAGATTGCGTTGGGGGACAGGGACCCAAAGGGTTTGCACTTTGTCCAGTGGACTCTAAAATCTTACCAAACTCCGAAGTCAGACAAACCAGACTACCATTCCCACTATTCTGCTTTGCTCCCTTCTTGTGCAGCGGGTTATTTAGTGGAATCTTTCCAACAGTAGGATGAGCAAAGCTGAAAATAATACTCCACGTGCGGCGTCACCAATGTCTTGTACAGCTAAAACATCCCATCTTAAATTCATGGAGTCATAGAGTATTACAGTGGTAGTTAGTGCATGTCGGCACAAATGACGTCTGGAAGAAGAGGAAAGAGATTCTGCAGCGTGACTTCAGAGAGCTCGGAAGAAGGCTGAAAAGCAGGACCTCCAGGATGTTATCTCCGGTTTGCTTCTAGTTCCTCGTGCTGGTGAGGGCAGGAACATGGAGATGGGGGATATGAATGTGTGGCTGAGGAGCTGGTGTATGGGGCAGGGATTTAGATTCTTAGACCACTGGGACCTGTTTCGGGGTAAGAGTGAATTATACAAAAGGGACGGGTTTCACCTTAACAGGCATTGGGGGACCAGCATTGTGGCAGGCAGGTTTGTGGGCCTGCACCGCCATTCAATATGATCATGGCTGATCATCCAACTCAGTATCCTGTACCTGCCTTCTCTCCATACGCCCTGATCCCTTTAGCCACAAGGGCCACATCTAACTCACTCTTAAATATGATATAGCCAATGAACTGGCCTCAACTACCTTCTGTGGCAGAGAATTCCACAGATTCACCACTCTGTGTGAAAAATGATTTTCTCATCTTGGTCCTAAAAGACTTCCCCCTTATCATTAGGATAGAGTTAAAGGGAAATAGAGTATAGGAATAGTTAAGAAAGACACCAGAATTAACAGGACAGAAAGCTCACGAAGGGATAGGAAAGTAAGGCCAAGTGAAATAGGGATCGATGGGAAAGGTAAGGTGAGTAATGGATTAAAAGTATCTCCATACCTAGAAATGTCTCATCGTGTGTGTGTGTGTCGGTGTTTATTTTGTCTTATCCTCAAAACGCTACTTGCCTGCCACTGATTTCCATCCGGCACTCAAATTGACGTGGACCATTTCCGACATCTCCCTACCGTCTTTAGATCTCACCATCTCCATCGCAGGCAACAGACTTCTGACCGACATCTACTACAAACCCACTGATTCCCATAGCTATCTTTACTACACTTCTTTGCACCCTGCTTCTTGTAAGGTCATAGAAAAACTAGAAATTAGGTGCAGGAGCAGGCCATTCGGCCCTTTGAGCCTGCACCGCCATTGAATATGATCATGGCTGATCATCCAACTCAGTATCCTGTACCTGCCTTCTCTCCATACCCCCTGATCCCTTCAGCCACAAGGGCAACATCCAACTCCCTCTTAAATATGGCCAACGAACTGGCCTCAACTACCTTCTGTGGCAGAGAATTCCACAGATTCACCACTCTGTGTGAAAAACGATTTTCTCATCCCGGTCCTAAAAGACTTCCCCCTTATCCTTAAACTGTGACCCCTTGTCCTGGACTTCCCCAACATCGGGAACAATCTTCCTGCATCTAGCCTGTCCAACCCCTTAAGAATTTTGTAAGTCTCTATGAGATCACCCCTCAATCTTCTAAATTCCAGCGAGTACAAGCCGAGTCTATCCAGTCTTTCTTCATATGGAAGTCGTGCCATCCCAGGAATCAGTCTGGTGAACCTCTGTACTCCCTCTACGGCAAGAATGTCTTTCCTCAGATTAGGAGACCAAAACTGTACGCAATACTCCAGGTGTGGCCTCACCAAGACCCTGTACAACTGCAGTAGAAACTCCCTGCTCTTGCACTCAAATCCTTTTGCTATGAATGCCAACATACCATTTGCTTTCTTCACAGCCTGCTGCACCTGCATGCCTACTTTCAATGACTGGTGTACCATGACACCCAGGTCTCGCTGCATCTCCCTTTTTCCTAATCGGTCACCATTCAAATAATAGTCTACCTTCCTGTTTTTGCCACCAAAGTGGACAAACTCACATTTATCCACATTATTCTGCATCTGCCATGCATTTGCCCACTCACCCAGTCTATCCAAGTCATCCTGCAGCCTCCTAGCATCCTCCTCACAGCTAACACTGCCCCCAGCTTCGTGTCATCCGCAAACTTCGAGATGTTGCATTTAATTCCCTCGTCCAAATCATTAATGTATATTGTAAATAGCTGGGGTCCCAGCACTGAGCCTTGCGGCACCCCACTAGTCACTGTCTGCCATCCTGAAAAGGACCCGTTCACTCCTACTCTTTGCTTCCTGTCTGCCAGCCAGTTCTCTATCCACATCAATACTGAACCACCAATCTCTTGTGTGGGACCTTGTCGAAAGCCTTCTGAAAGTCCAGATATAACACATTCACTGCTTCTCCCTTATCCACTGTACTAGTTACATCCTCAAAAAATTCAATAAGATTCGTCAGACATGATTTACCCTTCGTAAATACATGCTGACTTTGTCCAATGATTTCACCACTTTTCAAATGTGCTGCTATCCCATCTTTAATAATTGACTCTAGCAGTTTCCCCACTTTTAGACTAACTGGTCTGTAATTCCCTGTTTTCTCTCTCCTTCCCTTTTTAAAAAGTGGGGTTACATTAGCTACCCTCCAATCCTCAGGAACTACTCCAGAATCTAAAGAGTTTTGAAAAATTATCACTAAGGCATCTGCTATTTCTGGGGCTTCTTTCTTAAGTACCCTGTGATGCAGCCTATCTGGCCCTGGGGATTTATTGGCCTTTAATCCATTCAATTTACCTAACACCGCTTTCCGGCTAACCAGGATTTCACTCATTTCCTCCATCTCATTTGACCCGCGATCCCCTGCTATTTCCGGCAAATTATTTATGTCTTCCTTAGTGAAGACAGAACCAAAGTAGTTATTCAATTGGTCTGCCATGTCCTTGTTCCCCATGATCAATTCACCCGTTTCTGACTGCAAGGGACCTACATTTGTTTTAACTAATCTTTTGCGCTTCACATATCGATAAAAACTTTTGCAGTCAGTTTTTATGTTTCCTGCCAGTTTTCTTTCATACTCTATTTTCCCTTTCCTAATTAAGCCCTTTGTCCTCCTCTGTTGGTCTCTGAATTTCTCCCAGTCCTCTGGTAGGCTGCTTTTTCTGGCTAAGTTGTACGCTTCATCTTTTTACCATATAACCATATAACAATTACAGCACGGAAACAGGCCCTCTCGGCCCTTCCAGTCCGTGCCGACCATTTGTTTTCCCCTAGTCCCATCTACCTGCACTCAGACCATACCCCTCCATTCCCTTCACGTCCATATACCTATCCACTTTACTTTTAAATGTTAAAATCGATCCTGCCTCCACCACTTCTGCTGGAAGCTCATTCCACACAGCCACCACCCTCTGAGTAAAGAAGTTCCCCCTCACGTTACCCCTAAACTTCTGTCCCTTAATTCTCATGTCATGCCCTCTTGTTTGAATCTTCCCTACCCTCAATGGGAAAAGCTTATCCACGTCAACTCTGTCTAACCCTTTCATCATTTTAAAGACCTCAATCAAGTCCCCCCTTAACCTTCTGCGCTCCAAAGAATAACGACCTAACTTGTTCAACCTTTCTCTGTAACATAGTTGCTGGAACCCAGGTAACATTCTAGTAAATCTCCTCTGTGCTCTCTATTTTGTTGACATCCTTCCTATAATTAGGCGACCAAAATTGTACACCATACTCCAGAATTGGTCTTACCAATGCCGTGTACAATTTTAACATTACTTCCCTACTCCTATATTCAATGCTCTGATTTATAAAGGCCAGCACACCAAAGGCTTTCTTTACCACCCTATCTACATGCGATTCCACCTTCAGTGAACTATGCACAGTTATTCCTAGATCCCTCTGTTCCACAGCATTCCTCAGTTCCCTACCATTTACCATGTACGTCCTGTATCAATTTCTTTGATACTATCCCTGATTTCCCTCGTTATCCACGGATGCGCCACCTTCTCTGATTTATTCTTTTGCCATACTGGGATGAACAATTGTTGTAGTTCATCCATGCAGTCTTTAAATGCCTTCCATTGCATATCCACCGTCAATCCTTCAAGAATCAATTGCCAGTCGATCTTGGCCAATTCACGTCTCATACCCTCAAAGTTACCTTTCTTTAAGTTCAGGACCCGTGTTTCTGAATTAACAATGTCACTCTCCATCCTAATGAAGAACTCAACTATATTATTGTCACTCTTGCCCAAGGGGCCACGTACAACAAGGCTGCTAACTAACCCTTCCTCATTACTCAATATCCAGTCTAGAATAGCCTGCTCTCTCGTTGGTTCCTCCACATGTTGGTTTAGAAAACTATCCCGCATACATTCCAAGAAATCCTTTTCCTCAGCACCCCTGCCAATTTGATTCACCCAATCTATATGTAGATTGAAGTCACCCATTATAACAGTTTTACCTTTGTTGTACGCATTTCTAATTTCCTGTTTGATTCCATCCCCAACTCCACTACTACTGTTAGGTGGCCTGCACACAACACCCACTAGCGTTTTCTGCCCCTTAGTGTTTCGCAGCTCCACCCATATCGATTCCACATCATCCAAGCTAATGTCATTCCTTTCTATTGCGTTAATCTCCGCTCTAACCAGCAACGCTACCCCACCTCCTTTTCCTCTGTCTATCCTTCCTGAATATTGAATATCCCTGGATGTTCAGCTCCCAGCCTTGGTCACCCTGGAGCCATGTCTCCGTGATCCCAACTATATCATAATTATTAATAGCTATCTGCTCATTCAACTCATCCACCTCATTACGAATGCTCCTCGCATTGAGACACAAAGCCTTTACAACACTCTTGGCCATTTTACAATTATGTTGAAAAGTGGGCCTTTAAGATTTTTGCCCTGGATTTGTTTTCCTGCCACTTTTCACCTTGCTACCTATTGCTTCTATCCTCATTTTACACCCCTCTGTCTCTCTGCTCACACATTTAAGAAACCCTCCACTTCTTATTCTCCGTTTGTTATTATTTTCTTTTTTCCTCCCTACGTGTTGCGTCTGACTGCTTCTCTTCTCTGCCTCCTGCCTCACAAACGGACTACTTGCCTTCTCTATTTGAGTCCCTCCCCCCAACCGATCTAGTTTAAAGTCTCCCCAGTAGCCTTTGCAAATTTCCCCACCAGGATATTGATTCCCCTCGGGTTCAAGTGCAACCCGTCCTTTTTGTACAGGTCACACCTTCCCCAAAAGAGGTCCCAATGATCCAGAAACTTGAATCTTTGCGCTCTGCAGAGATCTCTGCAGCCACGCATTGATCCTCCACCTTGCTCCATTCCTGTCACGTGGTACAGCCAGTAATCCTGAGATTGTTACCTTTGCGGTCCTTCTCCTTAACACTTCCTAACTCCCTAAATTCTCTTTTCAGGACCTCCTCTCTTTTTCTACCTATGTCATTGGTACCTATATGTACCACGACCTCTGGCTCCTCTCCCTCCCATTTCAAGATATCTTGGACACGTTCAGTCACATCCCGGACCCTGGCACCAGGGAGGCAAACTACCATCCGGGTCTCCTGACTGCATCCACAGAATCGCCTATCTGACCCCCTAACTATAGAGTCCCCTATTACTGCTGCCCTCCTCTTCTTTTCCTTACCCTTCTGAGCAACAGGGCAGGTCTTTGTACCCCAGGTAGGCTGTGCCACCCAACAGTACTCAAACAGGAGTACTTATTGCCAAGATGTACCGCCACCGGGGTACTCTCTAGTCCCTGCCACTGCCCCTTGCCTCTCCTAACCGTGGCCCACTTTTCTGCCTCCTGTGGTTTTGGAGTGACCACCTGTCTGTAGCTCCTCTCTATGGCTTCCTCACTCTCCCTGACCAGATGGAGGTCATCAAGCTGCTGCTCCAGGTACCGAATACGGTCCATTTGGAGCGCCATCTTGACGCACCTGGCGCAGATGTGGACGTCTGGCGAGCTATCTGACTGCATGACCTCCCACATCTGACATCCAGAACAGTAAACTGCCCTGGCACTCATCCTCCCCCTTACCCTGGATACAATACAATATACAATACAATACAAAGCAAGGATTTTAGCTGAAAGAAATCAGCAGATATCAGTGGGATATAAAAGGATTTTAGCTGAAAGAAATCAGCAGGGATCTGACTGCCAATCAGCTGCTCCCTCGAGTCGTCTTCCACCAATCAGCGGCTTCCTCAAGCCCACTTGTTGCGAACTGCGAATGGAACGTTACGGATTTGGGTACTCCTCCCACTGCAACCGCTCCCGGGCCTCTGTGGAAACAAGCCCCGCGATAGAGTTTTTAAACTTACAGGTCGGACGTCGCTCCTCCCACTGCAACCGCTCCCGGGCCTCTGTGAAAACAAGCCCCACGTTAGAGTTTTTAAACTTACAGGTCTATCCCCTACTCCCAATTCCTCCGCCTACAATGCATCTGCGCCCAGGATGCGGTGTTCCGTACTAGGGCATCGGAGATGTCCTCAGTCTTCAGGGAACGGGGGTTTCCTCTGCTATTGTAGATTAGGCTCTCACCAGGGTCTTCTCTATATCCCACAGCTCTGCTCTGCCACTCCCCCAATTCGTAACAAGGATAGAGTCCCCCTTGTCCTCGTCTTCCACCCCATCAGTCGTCACATACAACATATCCTCCGACATTTTCGTCACCTCCAATGGGATCCAACTACTGGCCACATCTTTCAATCTCCCCTTTCTGCTTTCTGCAGAGACCGTTTCCTCCGTAACTCCCTGGTCAATTCGTCCCTTCTCACCCAAATCACCCCCTCAGGGACTTTCCCTGGCAACCGCAGGAGATGCAACAACTGTCCCTTTACCTTCCCCCTTGGCAGCTGTGGCTCGCCTGCAGTCTGTCTGTTTTTTCTTTTTTTTTGTTTTCTTGTCTTGTATGGCGTGTTAATTTTAATTATTATGTTGCGTATGTGTGTGGGAGGGGTGGGAGAAACGTTTTAGTCTTCCTTCGGGGGGACGCGACTTTTCTTGTCATATCCCCCGTCTCCGTCTGCGCTGAGGTCTAATGGCGGAGTTGGCAGCCTCCATCTGCGACCGACCTTGAGGCTCCGGAGGCAGAGCCAGCCAGGACTAACCAGCGCGAGGCTGGCCGACTTCGGGGCTGTGGCGGGTTCAGGCAATCCGGCGTTCCGGCGGCCACCGGGAGGTGACTGAGCTCGGTCCGCAATAACCAACCCGACCTCCCGGTGGCTCAGCACTTCAACTCCCCCTCCCATTCCGTATCCGACCTATCGGTCCTGGGCCTCCTCCACGGCCAGAGTGAGCAACACCGCAAGTTGGAGAAACAGCACCTCATATTCCGCTTGGGGAGTCTGCATCCTCTGGGCTTGAACATTGAATTTTCTCAATTCTGTTAGCCCTTGCGGTCTCCTCCCCTTCCCACCTCTCCCTCAGCCGTCGGGCCCTGGTATTCCCTCTATCTCTATCTCCCTCCCCCACCCTAGTCGCACTAGCTTCTCATTTTCACACTACAAACAGCTTACAATGGCTTGTTCCCTTTATCATCGATACTTTTTTGCATATATTTCATTCATTGTTCTTTATCTCTCCACATCACCGTCTATATCTCTCGTTTCCCTGATCCCTGACCAGTCTGAAGAAGGGTCTTGACCCGAAACGTCGCCTATCTCCTTCGCTCCTTAGATGCTGCTGCACCCGCTGAGTTTCTCCACCACATCCTGTATTCCAAGGAATGAAGTCCTAGCCTGCTCAAGCTCAATTAAGTTTATAAGACACTATCTCCCACACAAAACCATGTGGGGTGATCGGTGGTCAGAGTGGACTCTGCTGGCCGAAGAGCCTGTTTCTGCGCTGTATCTCAAGTCTAAAAGAATACCTTAGCAGGTCAGGCAGCACCTCTGGAGAACATGTCAAGTCACATTTATTTATATAGCACATTTAAAAAAAAACTCTTGTTGACCAAAGTGCTTGACATTTGTTATAAGAATAGTATACAGAAGCAGGCTACATATAGACAAATAGCCCTCGCTCAGGGGACGTCAGGAAAGGCTTGGGAGAACAGATAAGTTTTTAGTCCAGACTTAAAGGAGTCGATGGAGGGGGCAGTTCTGATGGGGAGGGGGATGCTGTTCCACAGTCTAGGAGCTGCAACCGCAAAGGCGCGGTCCCCCCAGAGCTTATGCCTAGACCGCGGGACATTCATCAACCCCAAGTCGGTCGATCTGAGGGACCTGGAGGTGGTGTAGTGGGTGAGAAGACTTTTAATGTAGGTGGGGGCAAGCCCATTGAGGGCTTTGTAGACAAAGAGGAGGGTCTTGAAATTTATTCGGAACCACACAAGGAGCGGGGTGATGTGGTCCCTTTTTCGGGTGCCCGTCAGGAGTCTCGCTGCGGCGTTTTGGACCAGTTGCAGGCGGGACAGGGAAGATTGGCTGATGCCAGTGTAAAGGGGGTTGCAGTAATCTAGGCGGGAGGAGATAAATGTACGGATGATCTTTTCAAGGTCATCAAACTGGAAGAATTATTTTATTTTAGCTATCATCCGAAGCTGAAAGAAGCTAGCTTTTACCACGGCATTGACTTGTTTGTCAAATTTCAGTGCTGAGTCCAATATCACACCAAAGCTTTTGACGTGAGGTTTGAGTAGTGGGGTAAGGCTTCCAAGGCTGCCTGCTATCATTTTGATTGAGTCCGAGGAGCCGAGAAGGATGACCTCAGACTTACTCTCGTTTAGTTGGAGGAAGTTCTGGGCCATCCAGCACTTTATATCCTCGAGGCAGCGGGTACGGTTAAGCAGATTTGATAGGTTTTTGGGCTTCAGGGGGAGATAGAGTTGTGTATCGTCTGCGTAGCAATGCAAGGAAATGCCGTGCCTTTCGATGACTTGGCCTAATGGGAGCATATACAGGGAGAAGAGAATGGGGCCAAGGATGGAACCTTGTGGAACCCCACAGCAGAGGCTAGCTGGGGAGGAGAAAGAGTTTCCTATGTTGGTGGAGAAACTCCTACCTTTTGAGGTAGGGGATGAACCAGCTCAGGGCAGTGCCATCAATACCAACCCCGTACCGGAGACGGTCAATTAGGATGGTGAGGTCAACAGTATGAAATGTTGCGCTGACGTCAAGAAGGAGCAGGGTTGCACAGTCGCCGGAGTCAACGGTGAGCAGTAAGTCATTATGTAGCTTCAACAATGTAGCAGACATCTGTGGTGTGGTGAGCCCTGAAACCCGATTGGAAAGTTTCCAAGATAGTATTTTGGTGAAGGTAAGGCATAATAAGTTGACTTAAAATTACCTTTTCAAAAGCGTTTGAGAGGAAAGGCAGTTCAGAAATGGGTCTGTAGTTGCTTGGCAAGGTGGGGTTGAGGTTAGGTTTTTTCAAGAGGGGCTGGACCACCGCATGCTTGAAGCAGGTAGGTAACATAGAAACATAGAAACATAGAAATTAGGTGCAGGAGTAGGCCATTCAGCCCTTCGAGCCTGCACCGCCATTCAATATGATCATGGCTGATCATCCAACTCAGTATCCCGTACCTGCCTTCTCTCCATACCCTCTGATCCCCTTAGCCACAAGGGCCACATCCAACTCACTCTTAAATATAGCCAATGAACTGGCCTCAACTACCCTCTGTGGCAGAGAGTTCCAGAGACTCACCACTCTCTGTGTGAAGAAAGTCTTTCTCATCTCGGTCTTAAAGGATTTCCCCCTTATCCTTAAGCTGTGACCCCTTGTCCTGGAGTTCCCCAACATCGGGAACAATCTTCCTGCATTTAGCCTGTCCAACCCCTTAAGAAATTTTGTAAGTTTCTATAAGATCCCCTCTTAATCTCCTAAATTCCAGAGAGTATAAACCGAGTCTATCCAGTCTTTCTTCATAAGACAGTCCTGACATCCCAGGAATCAGTCTGGTGAACCTTCTCTGCACTCCCTCTATGGCAATAATGTCCTTCCTCAGATTTGGAGACCAAAACTGCACGCAATACTCCAGGTGTGGTCTCACCAAGACCCCTGTACAACTGAAGTAGAACCTCCCTGCTCCTGTACTCAAATCCTTTTGCTATGAAAGCTAACATACCATTCGCTTTTTTCACTGCCTGTTGCACCTGCATGCCTACTTTCAATGACTGGTGTACCATGACACCCAGGTCTCGCTGCATCTCCCCTTTTCCTAATCGGCCACCATTTAAATAATAGTCTGCTTTCCTGTTTTTGCCACCAAAGTGGATAACCTCACATTTATCCACATTATACTGCATCTGCCAAACATTTGCCCACTCACCCAGCCTATCCAAGTCACCTTGCAGTCTCCTAGCATCCTCCTCCAGCGAACACTGCCCCCCCAGCTTAGTGTCATCCGCAAACTTGGAGATATTGCCTTCAATTCCCTCATCCAGATCATTAATATATATTGTAAATAGCTGGGGGTCCCAGCACTGAGCCCTGCGGTACCCCACTAGTTACTGCCTGCCATTGTGAAAAGGACCCGTTTACTCCTACTCTTTGCTTCCTGTTTGCCAGCCAGTTTCTCTATCCACATCAATACTGAACCCCTAATACCGTATGCTTTAAGTTTGTATACTAATCTCTTATGTGGGACCTTGTCGAAAGCCTTCTGGAAGTCCAGATATACCACATCCACTGGTTCTCCCTTATCCACGCTACTAGTTACATCCTCGAAAAATTCCACAAGATTCGTCAGACATGATTTACCTTTTGTGAATCCATGCTGACTTTGTCCAATGATTTCACCACTTTCCAAATGTGCTGCTATCCCATCTTTAATAACTGACTCTAGCAGTTTCCCACTACCGATGTTAGACTAACTGGTCTGTAATTCCCCGTTTTCTCTCTCCCTCCCTTCTTAAAAAGAGGGGTTACATTTGCTACCCGCCAATCCTCAGGAACTACTCCAGAATCTAAAGAGTTTTGAACTACTCCAGAATCTAAAGAGTTTTGATTCAGTGCCAGTGGCCAGAGAACTGTTGAAGATGGCGAGGATACTGTGACCGGCTATTGTAATGACGTCCTTTAGGAGGGCAGAGGGGACAGTGTCGAGGGGGCAGGTCATAGGTTTCATGGTGGTAATCAGTTTTACAAGGGAGTGTAGAGTAACGAGTTGGAAACAATCTAATTTTGAAGAACAGATCAATGAGACAGTCAGGTCATGGGTGGGAGGGGAAATATTCATTCTTATGTTCTTTACCTTGGTGGTGAAAAATGTAGTAAGTTCCTCGCACTTAGTCGGGGACCCAGTTAAGCTGGTGCTGAGGGCAGGACAAATGATGGAGGTGATGGTGCTAAAAAGGACCTTGGAGTTATGAGCGTTTTTGGAGATAAGGGTGGAAAAGTATTTTGTTCTTGCGGATTTTACTGCTTCCTGGTATTTGTGAAGGCTGTTTTTCGAGTTCGAAGTTAGAGTTGGAGTTCAAAGTTGGAGTTCGAAGGAAATTTGAAGCTTATCAGATTTGTATTTCCGTTCTAATTTTCTGCATTCTTTTCTTAGGGCCTCTATTGGTGTCATTGAGCCACGGCTCGCCTTTAGGCTTAGACTTTTTCATTTTAAGAGGAGCAACAGAATCCAGGATGGAAGAGCAAGTAGTATTGAATAGAGAAATGTGGTCGTCGGTGCTGAGTGTGAGGTAGACGCCTCAATAGTGCAGATGCCGGGGGCGGCTATGAGAGCCTCAGAGAACTTACTGGCCGTCCTGGAGTTAATGTAGCGGGAGTAGCGAGCAGGGAGATGGGACTTTGAGGGAGAGAAAGGCAGAGATATATCGAATATAATAGCACTATGATCAGACAGACGGGCATCAATAGTATCAGTGTTACAAGTAGGGAGACCAGACAAAAGCACTAGGTCTAGTGTGTGGCCAAGCTTGTGCGTGGGTCCAGTGGTGAGTAGAGACAGATTGAAGGACTCAACCAGATTCATAAATTCACTCAATAGAGGCTTTGTGGGACAGCAGACATGAATGTCAAAGTCACAAAAAATCAGGACCCGGTCAAATTTGGGCAACAAGCTAGTGATAAGATCACCAAATTGTGAGATAATGTCCTTATTTGTTTTTGGTGGGCGATACGCAAGAACAATTAAAAGCAGACAGAATAGACCAACTATGATAAGTTGATGTTCAAAACTGGAGACGTGATCAGCGTTCAGAAGGCGGCAGTTGAAATTCTTCTTAAACACAGTGGCTAGGCCCCCACCGCGACCTGAGAACCTAGGCGAGCTGAAAATGTTACAGGTATCAGGGCAGAGTTCCACGAGTGGAGCAAGCTCACCAGGATTAATCCATGTTTCTGTGATCAGTAGGAAGTCCAACCCTCGTGCGGTGAAGTCATTGAGGACGAAGGTTTTATTCAGCACTGATCTCGCATTGATCAGGGCCACTTTTGCGGGGACTGCAGGTGAGTTGAGGGTCGGTAGCGGCTCCCACGCCAGCGGGGGGAGGTTCAGGGAGACCACGCTGCTGCGCTTCACACAGGGCCTGGCTGGGATCCCGTGGGCCAACAGACCGGGAGGATCGACCGGAGAAAAACGTACCTGGGCTCAAGGGACCGCCGATGGATGGAGCGGTAGGGCCAACCAGGTCCATCCTCGCAGCGCTGGGTGAGGCAAGCAGATGTTAAACGGGCGAGGTTTTTCAGGCTTACCAGGGTGCCCGCGCGTTTACTCCGCCTCCTGGATCGGCGCGTGCGACGGCCGTCGCAAGGCCGAGCCCACACATCCATCGGGAGCCGAGTGAGGAGCGAACGGTAAGTGAAGCCTTGTCCGGGAGTCTGTCGGGGGTTCAGTAGGAGGCCCAGTCCAGGGTCTTGTCCGGGGCCACGGATGAAGATCTCGACGACAGGGCTCGGTGCGGGGGCTCGGTGCGGGGCTTCGTCCGGTGGTCGGTCCAGGGCATCGGGTGAAGACCTCAACGACCGAGGCTTGTATATTTAGTAATGCCTGTAGTTCGTACACCAGCTTTGACCGCAGGCCATACGAACGGTAGAGATTACCTAGAAAGGGTATTTGTTCAGGCTGGAGACGACAGGCAGCTTAACACAACATGAATGTTTCGGGTCCAGACTCTTCTTCGGTGTCGATCCGAAACGTCACTTAATCATGTTCTCCAGAGATGCTGCCTGGACTGTTGAGTTACTCCAGCACTTTGTACCCTTTTGTAAATTAACCAGCATCTGCAGTTCTTTGTTACTACCAGCTGATGTAACTATACTGACAGGATCTAAGGAGGGGATTCTGATGGATAAAATATAAATGCATTTGGAAAGATGGGTTGATTAAGGAATGTTACAAAATACTGAAGCTGATTCTCAGAAATTAGCTGCCAATGTGATAAGATTTCTGATGACAACTTTTTTAATTTAATTTTTTAAAATATTTTGTTTATTAGAGGTAAATACATCAATGTACTTCACATATATATTGTTACAATCATTGTACCCCATAATTCTATGGCTTTTAAAGAAAAAAGAATAGAAAGAGAGTGAAATAGGTGAAAAGAGTTGTGATAGTGAAAGAGCATGCCAAAAGGGAGAAGAAACCCTTGGTCAAAGAATTAGAGAAAGGGGGTTAAGAGATAGACCCTAAAAAAAAGGAAAAAGGAAAAAAAAAGCCAGTTACTCTGTTATATATATCACGGAAAAGGAATCCACCAACTCCATAGTTTTTCATCCCCCCCCTACCAAGGCCCGAGGTACTCCTGCACCCTATCTCTGTAGCAGTTCTATTAATGCAGACCACGTCTGAAAGAAGCGTTCTGATTTTCCTTCCAGGCGGAGTCTCATATCTTCCAGATGTAGTGTTTCAAACATAGTTGAAATCCACATATTTAATGTTGGTATAGGAGCATTTTTCCAGAATTTTAAGATTATTTTTTTTCCTATTATTAAGCCGTAATCAAATAAATTCTTTTGTCCACATTTAATTCCGGACTATGAGAACTGTTTTTAACCCAAAAAAAATGTAATCTTTGTTTGAAAACTGGAATATCTTTCCTGGTAAGAAACTAGGATATTCAGTCTGATTGTAATAGCCCTGACATTTCGGGCAGAACAATAACTAGGATTTCCTTTGTCTGCATTCAGGAAATCATTCTTCATTATTTGTGGCACCTCCGCTGTGACGCCACTAGCATAGACATTTTTTTCAGTGTAGCTTCAGCTTTCCAATACTGTTTTCTGCATGACTTCACTGATTTATTTCCCATTCACAAGAAATGCAGCCTTTCTTTGCAATTTTGCATGCATCTGCAGAAGATGTCGCAACCTGCCCCAAACAGTGTTTTATGTCTGAATTTCCAACAGCTTATCATCTGACCCAACTAAACACCAATTAGGGTCGCCGCATGATGGCAGCCTCTGCCTACAGTGTCTTTTTTTCCACTTCTTAAAAAAACATTTAGTCTGTTTAAAAAGTATGTTGTGGAGGTTTCTTTACCAATTCTATGTGGGGGAGATGGATAGGGTAAGGGGGAAACCGTTTCCCAGTCACTTCCTGGCGAGGATACGACTATTCTCCGAGTCGTGTCCTCGGGGCCCCCCCCCACCCTGCGGCCTGCCAACTGGATTGGCGCAGCCTTTTCTGCCAAAGCTTCAGCGGCGGCGCTGCACTGGATTCACCTTACCTGGGATCGCCGTTTGAAGCTCTGGATTGTTGGGCCTGCTGCTTCAACATTGCGGAGCTTCCAGCCTGTGCGGTGCTGACTTCAACATCGCGGAGTCCTGGGATCCCTTTGCCAATGGTTGCCAGAACCAATTTCCGCCCAGAGCGGCCTATGGACTTCGGGAGCTGCGGACCCCGGTAGGAAGTGGCTGATTCGGATGTCCAAGCCGCTGAGAATGTTCTCCCGTTCTGACATCGGAGTTCCATCATCTGGTGAGCGGACCTGAACATCGGACCTGAGGGGGGCTTCGGTAGCCCCGACCACGGGTGAACATCAAAGAGGAGGATGACTGAACTTTGGGCATTCCCTCACAGTGGGAAACGTTGATTCTGCTGTGTGGGGGATGTTTATGTTAAAGACTATTGTGTTCTGTTTTTCTCTTTTTATTCGTATGGCTGTATGGTGACCCCAAATTTCACTGTACCAATAAATGTCTCTTGTCTTGTCATATATTCCTGAACTGAACATTGATTTCTCCAACTTCAAATAGCCCTTGCTTTCCCTCCCATCCCCTTCCCAGTTCTCCCATCAGTCTTACTGTCCCTGACTACATTCTATCTCTGTCCCGCCACTCCCCTGACATCAGTCTGAAGAAGGGAATTGATACGAAACATCACCCATTCTCTCCAGAGATGCTGCCTGTCTCGCTGAGTTGCACCAGCATTTTGAGTCTACCGCAAATATTCCTCCCGAGACAGAATATAAATGTCAAAATTATATAATTAAGACTAATATTCCCACTTTGTTTTAATGTTGTGGAAATATTTTGGTTCATAATTGTTTTGTTTTCCAATTTGAATGCATGGCTGGTTTGTCACTAGGATGCCATGATGGAGCAGCAGCTGGTGATGCTGCATCGTTGCTCCAAGGATGTGAGTTTAATCCTGATCATGAGTGCTGTCTCTGGAGTTTGTGCCCTGTCCGTGTGACTGTGTGTACTCGTTCAGAGCTCTGATTTCCTCCAGAGATGAGCTGATTTCCTCCAGAGTAGATGCAGTAAATTGCCCCTTAATGGAAAGTAAGTTGCAAAAATTTCAAAGGGAAGTTGATGTGTTTGTGAGAGCAAAATGATTGCAAGTTTCAGGGTGTTTGGTGCAGTGTCGGATAGAGACCCAGTGTGTAGGATAATGCTAGTGTACGGGGTGATCACTGGTTGGCACTAGACTCTAGTATCTTTGGTTGGCATGGATTTGGCGGGCCAAAGGGCATGTTTCCGCATTGTATCTCTAAACTAAACATAATCAAGAAATTAGAAACCTCGGCTTCAGCCATGTTACTTGAACAAACAATACATTTTTTAAGAATAGAATCTGAACTTAATGTGAGAAAATGTCAGGCAAAGTGATATAGAGGGAATAAGTGTATGGCTTTTCTAAAAAGCCTATACTTATTACCTTGTATGGTTATATGGTTATTGTATTAAATTAAAAATGTTTGTTATGGAATTGGATATTTAAGAACTCTTTAGGTGGAAGAAGATAAAGAAATGGAATCTAGGGAGGAGATTCGAGGAATTTTAGCTAGTGGAATAAAGAGAAAGCGAATGCAATAAGTGCAATGGATGAGATTTTGTTATCAAAGCCATTTAATAGAGTCATACGAAACAATGGATTTCCAGTTTCCTGACAAAAATGCCTTCAGCGTGTGTGTGAACGGAAAGAGCTCCAATTGGCATCCAGTGTTGAGTGGTACACCTCAGAGCACAGTACTTGTCCCACATCTGTTATTGCTTTACATAAATGACATCCATGAAAAAGTCGCAAGCACAACCAGATTATTCGCTGATGATTGTTTGCTGTACCATCCAATTAAGTCAGCTGATGATGATCCTTTCTCTGAAAGGATCTCGATACAATGGTTGAGTGGTCACAACAATGGGACATGCAGTTCAACCTGTCCAAATGTGAAACCATGCGTATCACCAGAAAGAGGAATCCAGGCGATTCTTGGTGCCACCCTTGAAGAATCCAAACAAACTAAGTATCTTGGCATCAAATTGCAGAATGATCTGCGTTGGAATGGTCAGGCTCCTCATGCAACGGTGAAAGGCACAGGTATCCTAAATTTTCTGAGGCGCAACTTTCATCATTGTTCAACTTCTGTCAAGGAGAAGCTATACTTCATCCTCGTTAGACCTCATTTGGACTACGCAGTTGCAGCATGGAACCCATACACAAATAAAAATATTTCTTCCATCGAACGTATCCAAAGACAGGCATCTCAATTTGTTACTAACACCTATGTGTGTGAGAGAGAGAGAGAGAGAGAGAGAGAGAGAAGCGAGTGTTACCAAACTTTTGAATTCTCTGGGATGGAACCCTCTCCAAGGCAGACGTGAAGCACACCATTTGACCTGTTTTTACAAAATGCTAAATGGCCAGCTGGACATAGATTACAAGACTTGCACCAAGCCCAAACCAATTGGAAGGAGACGAGGGCATTCGATCAAATTTGTGATTCCAGCTACCAAGCCAGATGTGTACAGCAATTCGTTCTTCCCCAGCACAATTAAAGCTTGGAATAATCACCACTCTACTATAGTTACCTAACCAGATGCAACTAAATTTAAGGTAGCTCTTTCTTCCCAAAAACCCTTTCTGTCTTAGGTCCTCCCTCCACCACCTCCAGTTTAAATTCCATTTGGAATATTTTGGAGGACCAAGAAACCAAGAAGAACATACTGCACGGAAATGGGCCATTCGGCCCAATTGGGCCTTGCCGACCATGATGCCCCACATAAGCACTAACATTTGCTGGAATCCTGAATAAAATACAGTGCTGGAGTAACTACACTGATCCGAGCCTGAAGAAGGGTTTCGCAGAGTTGCTACAGCACTTTGTGTTTTACTTGCTTGTTAATTTTCCAGCATACCCATAAAGCTCAATTGTTCCCTGGTGGAATACTACAGCATTTACCAAAGTGCTGGAGGAACTTAGCAGGTTGGCCAGCACCTATGAAAGGAAATGGACAGATGACATTTCATGTCTGGACCCTTTAGTTTGTTGGAGTGGGAGGGTGGGGGCTGGAAAAGATGGGTAAATGTCCACTGCCTTCTGTGGCAAAGAATTCCACAGATTCACACCCTCTGACTAAATAAATTCCTCCATCTCCTTCCTTAAGGAACATCCTTTAATTCTGAAGCGATGACTCCTAGTCCTAGACTCTCCCACTAGTAGAAACATCCTCTCCACATCCACTCTATCCATTTTTTTCACTTTTTGGTTAGGAATTAGAGGGATGTGGACAGTTAGAACTAGTTTAGATTGGGCATCTTTGTCGGCATGGACAGATTGGGTCAGAGGGTCTGTTTTCGTGCTGCATGACTATTATAATGCCGTATTATTTTTGGGAAAGTGAAGTACATTCGAGGAATGGTCTTAGAGTATAAAATTTACCAATTGTCCAGATTTGTAAATTTCAATTTCAACCCAATAAGTTTCTTAATGATCTTCAGGAAAATGAGCTTGCCACCCTCATCAATGCAGGTCTCCAGACTCTCTAGATTTACATTGATATCCCTGCCAGCGCAAGTATGAAACGATATGAAGGACTCCCTCACGTAACCTGCATCCCAGAACAAACTAATTAAATACTAGGACAACTGTCTACTTCATGGGTTTAGACAAAACTTTTTTTAAAAGTTGTTTTGTTGAAAATGGCGACCTTGACAAAAAAAAATTAGAGCTCATTTTTGGATTTTTAAATTCCTGTTGGGAAAATTTAATACCTAACGCTCAACAGGATTTTGTCTGGGGGAACACAAAAGGCTGGAGAAACTCAGCGCGTGCAGCAGCATCTAAGGAGCGAAGGAGATAGGCGACGTTTTGGGTCGAGACCCTTCTTCAGACTGTCTTTTTTGCAACTTTTTCCCTTGCATAACACACCCCAAAATAATATAAACAGTGGCATAAAACACAATGTTTGGCACCAGTGAGATTTTTTGACTTGCCAATCTGGAAATAAAAATCTTTCTCTTTAGTATAACCAGACAAGTATTTAACACTGTTCTGCTATTTAAATGACCAACGCACAAACAACACATAATATAATTCTTAACCTCAACTACAGTCTCGCGTGTGTCTTGCTGCTTTGTCCATGGAGGACAGGATCACATTTGTTCAGTTTCCTAATGTCAGGATCATTCAAAGCGTTTGCGATTGGTCTTGGCACTACTTAGTTTGGTAGTCACTGCTGAATTAATTTGAGTTGAGTTTATGGTCACGTGTACTGAAATACAATGTAAAGGTTTTGTTGCGTGCTAGTCAGTCAACGGAAAGATAATACATGGTTACAATCAAGCCATCTACAGGGTACAGATACATAACCATATAACCATATAACCATATAACTATTACAGCACGGAAACAGGCCCTCTCGGCCCTTCCAGTCCGTGCCGACCATTTGTTTTCCCCTAGTCTCATCTACCTGCACTCAGACCATACCCCTCCATTCCCTTCACGTCCATATACCTATCCACTTTACTCTTAAATGTTAAAATCGATCCTGCCTCCACCACTTCTGCTGGAAGCTCATTCCACACAGCCACCACCCTCTGAGTAAAGAAGTTCCCCCTCACGTTACCCCTAAACTTCTGTCCCTTAATTCTCATGTCATGCCCTCTTGTTTGAATCTTCCCTACCCTCAATGGGAAAAGCTTATCCACGTCAACTCTGTCTAACCCTTTCATCATTTTAAAGACCTCAATCAAGTCCCCCCTTAACCTTCTGCGCTCCAAAGAATAAAGACCTAACTTGTTCAACCTTTCTCTGTAACATAGTTGCTGGAACCCAGGTAACATTCTAGTTTACCATGTACGTCCTATTTTGATTTGTCCTGCCATGATGTAGCACTTCACACTTATCAGCATTAAACTCCATCTGCCATCTTTCAGCCCACTTTTCCAAATGGCCCAAATCTCTCTGTAGACTTTGAAAATCTACTTCATTATCCACAACACCACCTATCTTAGTATCATCTGCATACTTACTTATCCAATTTTCCACCCCATCATCCAGATCATTGATGTACATGACAAACAACAGTCGACCCAACACAGATCCCTGAGGCACCCCACTGGTCACCCGGCTTCCAACCTGACAAACAGCCATCCACCATTACTCTCTGACATCTCCCATTCAGCCACTGTTGAATCCATCTTGCTACTCCGCCATTAACACCCAAAGATTGAACCTTCTTAACCAACCTTCCATGGGGAACCTTGTCAAAGGCCTTACTGAAATCCATATAGACAACATCCACTGCTTTACCCTCATCAATTTCCCTAGTTACCGCTTCAAAAAATTCAAGAAGGTTTGTCAAACATGACCTTCCAGGCACAAATCCATGTTGACTGTTCCTGATCAGACCCTGTTTATCCAGATGCTTATATATATTATCTCTAAGTATCCTTTCCATTAATTTGCCCACCACTGACGTCAAACTAATAGGTCTATAATTGCTAGGTTTATTCTTTGAACCCTTTTTAAACAATGGAACAACATGCGCAGTACGCCAATCCTCCGGCACTATTCCCGTTTCTAATGACATTTGAAATATTTCTGTCATAGCTCCTGCTATTTCTACACTAACTTCCCTCAATGTCCTAGGGAATATCCTGTCAGGACCTGGAGACTTATCCACTTTTATATTTTTCATAAGTGTCAGTACTTCCTCCTCTTTGAATCTCATAGTTTCCATAGCTACTCTACTTTTTCCCCTTAACTCACAGAGTTCAATATCCTTCTCCTTGGTGAATACCGAAGAAAATAAATTGTTCAATATCTCCCCCATCTCTTTTGGCTCTGCAGATAGCTGTCCATTCTGGTTCTCTAATGGTCCAATTTTATCCCTCGTTATCCTTTTGCTATTAATATAGCTGTAGAAACCCTTTGGGTTTACTTTCACGTTTCTTGCCAAAGCAACCTCATATCTTCTTTTAGCCTTCCTAATTTCTTTCTTAAGATTCTTTTTACATTCTTTACACTCCTCTAGCACCTCATTTACTCCATGCCTCCTATAATTATTGTAGATATCTCTCTTTTTTTGAAACAAGTGTCCAATTTCCCTTAAACCATGGCTCTTTCCAATTTTAACTATTTCCTTTCAACCTAACAGGGACATAAAGATTCTGTACTCTTACAATTTCCCCTTTAAATGTCCTCCATTTCTCTTCTACATCCTTCCCATGAAACAAAGTGTCCCAATTCACTCCTTTAAAATCCTTATGCATTCCCTCAAAGTTAGCCTTTCTCCAATCAAAAATATCCACCCTAGGTCCAGTTCTGACTCTCTCCATAATTATATTGAAACTAATGGTATTGTGATCACTGGTCCCGAAGTGCTCACCAACGCATACCTCCGTCACCTGACCTGCCTCATTTCCTAACAGGAGGTCCAGCACTGCCCCTTCTCTGGTCGATACCTCTATGTACTGCTGCAAAAAACTATCCTGCACACATTTTACAAACTCCAAACCATCCAGCCCATTTGCAGAATGTGTTTCCCAGTCTATTTTTTTGGAAAATTGAAATCTCCCACAATCACTACCTTGTGCTTACTACTAATATCTGCTATCTCCTTACATATTTGCTCTTCCAATTCACGCTCCCCATTTAGCGGTCTATAATACACCCCTAAAAGTGTTGCTACACAGTTCCCACTTCTCAGTTCCACCCAAATAGCCTCCCTAGACGAGCCCTCTAATCTATCCTGCCAAAGCACTGCTGTAATATCTTCTCTGACAAGTAATGCAACACCTCCCCCTCTGGTCCCTCCAATTCTATCACACCTGAAGCAACGAAATCCTGGAATATTTAGTTTCCAATCACAGCCCTCCTGCAACCATGTTTCACTGATTGCCACAACATCATATTTTCCAGGTGTCAATCCAGGCTCTAAGTTCGTCCACCTTACTTACAATGCTCCTAGCATTAAAATATACACATTTTAGAAACCCACCATCCCTTATTCTCTGTCTATTATCTTTTTCATCTTTCTCGCCTACATTTTGGATCCGAGTGCTTCCCTTCTCTGCCTCTTGCCCCACACCCTGACCACTAGCCCCCCCCTCTACCCGAGTCCCTCCCCCCAGCCTTTCTAGTTTAAAGTCTCCCCAGTAGCCTTTGCAAATCTCCCTGCCAGGATATTGGTCCCCCTCGAGCTCAAGTGCAACCCGTCCTTTGTGTACAGATCATGCCTTCCCCAAAAGAGGTCCCAGTGATCAAGAAACTTGAATCCCTGCCCACTGCACCAGTCCCTCAGCCACGCATTTATCCTCCACATCATTTCATTCCTACTATCACTATCACGCGGCACAGACAGTAATCCTGAAAGTGTTACCCTTTTGGTCCTTCTCCTTAACTTTCCCCCTAACTGCTTAAATTCTCCCTTCAGGACCTCGTCACTTTTTCCTGCCTATGTCATTGGTACCTATGTGTACCACAACATGATAAAGGGAATAATGTGAATAACGTTTAGTGCAAGATAGGAGGCAGTGGAGGCCAATTCCCTGGACGCTTTAAAGAGAGAGTGAGATAGAGCTCAAATATAGCAGAGTTAATGGGGAGAAGGCAGGAATGGGGTACTGATTGTGGATGATCAGCCATGATCACAATGAATGGCGGTGCTGGCTCAAAGGGCCAAACGGCCTACTGCAACTATTGTGTATTGTCTATAAAGCCAGTAAAGTGCATTCTCACAATTCTATACTTTTTATCAGGGTTGTCACTCACCTAGGTTCTAAACTCAAGGAATTTGACAACCTTTTCTATCAGGCAAGAGGGCATATAGAATGAACTAGACAGTGGGACCCCCCATGTTCACACGGGAGGGTTGGTCCCCCGATGCAATATTCGACCCCTCCACCAATTCCAATATTGGTGGTCAGTGGGGATGGTTTCTGGAGCACTGGTATGGGTGTTGTTGGCTGCAGGAACTACTGGTCTCCAGAGGGCTAGTATGGACATTGTGGGCCAAATAGATTCTTGGGTGGCAGCTCAGTCCCTCAAGCCTGATTTGCTGGCAGCTCCCTCACGGCTGGCGGGCTGGCAGTTGACTCACGGCCATTCCTTGAAATTCCAAGGCCACCAAATTCAAATCCATTTTCCTACCATTTCAAGCAGGGTGCAAGGCCACCAAATTCAAATGCAGTTTCTTACATCTTTGGTGCAGGGTGCAATGACACCACATTCAAATGCGGTTTAATACCATTTCAAGCAGAGTGAAACCACCATAAAACCACACAAAACACCACACTCACAGTTCAGTAGACATTCAATGTGTTCAGTTGATTCACAGCTCAGACAGAGTCGTGACCTCTCCCTCCCCCATCATGCAGAGACTGAGCCACACCCACACTACTGGGTTTTATAATCCCTCCCCCTCCCACCGTAAAAGGTGTGGCCTTCATGCGTGATTGACAGGAGGGAGATTCTCAACATTTATTTAAACACTAATAACACTTCTATTTTTAATTGATGGTAAGAATCCTCTGCACCTGATGAGCGGAGGGGGACTGAGTAAGATGTCCAGAAATCACAGCCATAAGTATTTTATCTAAAATCAATACAGTGCAAACAGGGAGTTGTCAAGTTTAGACAAACAACCATTTGCAGTGTCTTTTTATTTCAACCCAAAACCCCCCAAACAACCATTTGCAGTGCCTTTTTACTTCAACCCAAACCCCCCAAACAACCATTTGCAGTGCCTTTTTACTTCAACCCAAAACCTTCCAAACAACCATTTGCAGTGCATTTTTACTTCAACCCAAAACCCCCCAAACAACCATTCTCAGTGCCTTTTTACTTCAACCCAAAACTCCCCAAACAACCATTTGCAGTGCCTTTTTACTTCAAACCAACCATATTTTCATTTTCAAACCACATTAAGAGCACTCACAGTTGAGTAATATGTTCAGTGTTGCTCAGAGAGACGTGACCCTCTCGCTTCCTCCATCTTCCAGAGACTGAGTGAGGCACACCACTTCCAGGTTTTAGAGTCCCTCCCCCTCCCACCAGCAGGGGCAGCAGAGAGAATGGCAATTTCTTTTACAACGTTAATATCTCTCTGACTTTTCATCTATGGGAAGATTCCGATGGTCCAGGAAGGCGGAGGGGGGACTCTGAGTGAGGTGGCCAAAAATGACGGCCGTAAGTGGTGGAGTTCTCTCGGAAATCATATCACAGTGAGTCAAAAGCGGTCAAGATCTTACTTTTAGTAATATAGATATAGGCATTTGTCATTGGTGCATGTTTATCCAAATTGCAAACATTCATAGTGTAAACTTACATCTGTACAAACAATTCCTCAGTGCCGTGTTACCAGGAACACCTGGATGTCACCTGGAAGCTTTTCTTTGCTGTCTTCCATGCAGGAAACATGCTTTTTATGTAATGTTCTTCATCTTCCTGTCTTGGACCAGAACTCTGTCTCCCTCCCATCTGTTTATTCAATAAAAATAATTATTGTATCTGATAAATGGTTATTTGCATTATAATTATAATGTAGGTATGTTACAAAACCTACCTTGAGCAGCGCTGCAGTTCTGCCGCTCCCCGTGTGCGTGACTTTGGCGCTTCAGAGGGGGGGCGTGTTTAAAATGCCGTTTTTCCACAGACAGGGCAAATCGATCCGTGTCGGGCGATTTCGTTGCTGAAGAAAAATCGCTCCGACATTTCATTCATGAAGGTATTTTTAAACTACACTGGATTATTTATCAGCTAGAGTAATTTAAAAATCATCTTCAAAAGCCCTGAGCCCCGACAACGGGAAGGATTTTGTGTAGGGGAGAAAAAAAGGTACACCGTTTATTTTTACATTAAAACTTGGTTTTTAGGAAGCCTTTAATCACATTTTCATGTTGCGAAATGGGGACAAAAGAAATGTATGAACCAACAGTATTTTTCCTCCCAACTTCAGCGCAAACCCCAACGTTCCAATCCACCGCATTCCACTAAAGCCCACTTACAAGTTGATTTAAATGGCCATTAATTTATAGGAATCAAACACTAAATTACTTCCATTTGGCCTATAAATTCATGAAAATGAGATTTAAAAATCATGTTTTATTGTGTGAATGTTATTTGGACACTTAGGCAATTTAAAAATGGTTATCATTTCTTAATAAATGGATAGATGTTTAGATCTAGTAATTGAATTTAGATGAAACTGATTTTTTTTTGTTGAGTATTTACTATTTGTTTTAGCATTTAACTTTATCATTTCTACCTTTTTTGCTAAAACTGCAAATAATAACTTGTTTCTGTTAATGCTGTTCAGTGTTTTTGTTTTAATTTACATTGTAAACAGATGTCTCCAAAGAAGAAATGCAAAATTGCCAATCCAAAAGCCCAGACAGGCATAGCTAGAAACAGAGAAATCGCTGAGTTCACATTTCTCTTTGTCGGAAGCAGAAGGTTATTCATTTGGTGCTGTTAAGTTAAGAGTGAAGGCTCTTGTTAACCAGACTTTGCTTAAGTTTAAAAAACTCACCAATCCCAAGGAACTTGGAGCATTTATGAAAATCTGTGATGAAACTTTTAAACTTCCAGAAGGCAGTCAACACCTTTCTTTAGATGACATTCCACTGCCTGGTGCTCAAGATCCTGAATCCTTGACATCAGCTGAAAGCCAAATGCCCATGTTTCAAGACACTGAGGACATGGGCGATGACAGTCATAGTCTGCATCCTCCACTGAATCTAGCAATGCCAACGAAAGCTGCTGCCTCTCCTGAACCAATGTCATCGGCATTTAGTATTTCAACAAGACGTAGCAGAGCATTTCTAAGTATTTCACCAAGGAAACAGAAATTGAATAAAAGACTAAAGTTTCTGTCCGAATCCAGTGCTGCTCTTTCAACAAAGTATCACACAAAGATCAGTGAACTTAGGGCATGGTTGAAAACTCGCAAATGTGTAATTAACCAAGCCTTAAAGAGAAAGCAAAACCAAATAGATTTAAAGGACAGAAAGATTCAGGAACTCAAAACCAAATTACGTGGGAATACTGTGGCACAAGAGCTTGCTGAAACCAAGGCAGAGCTTTTGAGACTTAAAAAGGCACACAGACAATTGCTGATGTTTCGTGGCAGTATGAAAAAGAGGAAAACTGTTTCAATTCACCGGTACAGAAAAGTTCATGAAAATTTAAAGGACAGGGAAGAGGATGTGAGACGCCTCGAATTTGACACTCTTGTTCTCAAAGAAACAATCGAAACTCTGCAGGCTGCCAGTATTGTCAAGGCAAAGGTGGGCCAGAAAACCTACTCCTCAACAACAAGGATGCATGTGTTTGACTGTATCGTAAACTAAACTCCCACAGCAAACATTCCAATCCTGATAAGCTAATTCTACAAGCGGCGTGGACTTCATCTGGATTATGTTCCTCGACGCAGTGCAGTTGAAGTTATGGCCCGAGAATTGGGAGCTATTGCTGAGTTGCAAACAGCAGAGATGCTCCTATCAATAAAGGGTTTGACTATGGGATTTGATGCAACCACCCAGGAAGAGACCCACATTAACAGTGTTCATTTCACAACCACAAACAAATGTCTCTGTGCAGCAGTGGACAAATTGGCTGGTGGCACTGCTGAGGACTATGCACAACATATTTGTGAAACAATTGACAATTTGTGTAAAACATACACTTATTTCAACGAACATGCAAATTTTCAAGATACCAGACAAAAAATAATAGATAACATTACGAACACAATTAGTGACAGGTGTGCAGCTAATCATGCTGCTATTTGGATAGTGAGTAGTAAATATTTGAACGAGCTCTACTGCCACTTGCATCCGCTTGACTCAATTGCTACATCAGTCCGCTCAGCCTAAAAATGCAGAAACAATCCGGAGGACAATTCTTGTTTGGGAAAGACTATCTCGCAGTAGATGCCATTCTGCAGGTGAGCAAGCTTAGGTACAAAAACAGAAAAGGGGACCCAAAAGGATTTGTTGCATTTTTAGATGACAGGAACATCCCCCGAGGTGTCCTCCCACAGTACGGTGGCAACAGATTGCACATACTGTTTCATATTGGTGGCAAACTCATAGAACATTATGATGACTTTGTTGCACTGCTGAATAGCAGAACATCCTGTGGGGAGGTTGAAAAGCGCCTCCTCCATGACTTCACCCAGGCTGAAGCAAAAGTAGAACTTCAGATATTAGGCTTACTTGGCAAATATCTGACTGGGCCTTGGATGAAGCGCTTCTACACTTCAAGCCAGAATCAGATCAACCATGTTGATGGCATCAAAGTGGTTAAAGGGGTGATTGCTGCTCTAAAGGAAGCCACAGAAAATCCAGACAACTTGATATTGGCAAGGGAAGATTTCTTCGGTGAGGAGGTACATCTTGATGTCACATTGACAAAACTTCGGGAGCTACCAGTACATCCACAGTTCAGTTCAAAGATGAGGAGCTGTCTTCAAGCTGTCATCACTGTGTTGGAGAGGCAGTATAGTAAATACTTTGAACTTGATGTAACTGAGAAACTGAAGGAGGAGACTGCATCAGCAAGATCACACAACATTGATGCGGAGGAGATAATGGGGATGTTTAGCTCATCAAAACAGAAATCTCCCAATGCCACCATGTGTTATTTGTCATGTAGGATGCGGGCTTGCAAGAATAGAACAGTCAATTACCTTGATAATCTCGAGGAGCATCGTAGGGAGGAGGTGCTCTGCAAGGCAGTGACATGGGGGAGAGTGCAGAGGAACAGACGGCAGAAAAAACAGAAGGAATTGAGAGTAGAAATCATCAAGCGACAGAAAGGCAAGGAGCATGCTCGGGACACGAAAGAGAGGAAAAGAAATACGGAAAAAATTGAAAAAGACTGATTTAAACAGCATTCACAAAGATTATCCGAATTTGGACTACTCCAAAGGTGATGATCTACAGGACATTCTTAATGGAAAGGTAGTTGGCAAAAAGGCATGTCATGCATGGTTTGAAGAGCAAAAACTTGTAGTTTACAGAGTTGCTTATTGGTTGCAATCTGAGGAGTATGATGATGCTACTGATTTTGATTTGCCAATGTATCAGCTAGCAACTGATCTTCTCCATAAAGACTTGGTCTTTTGCTAGAAATTGTAATTTATTTACCTATCTGTTACGGACTTACAGCATATAATAGTAAGATTAAACGAGAACTCACCTGTTCGAAGTTTGATCGTTATTTTACGAGGAGTTACGATGAGGGATTACGTGAAGAAGAGCCCGCCTCACGCTGGTAACGGCATACTTCAAAGCAACGGCATGAAAAACACAGAACACCAAAGCCGGAGTAACATAGTAAGGCTCATAAAAAGACTTAGAACCACCATTTGATCATTTATTTTACGAGGGTGGGAGTGGAGGGCACGTAATCCCTCATCGTAACTCCTCGTAAAATAACGATCAAACTTCGAACAGGTGAGTTCTCGTTTAATCTTACTATTTTACTTCGGAGTCACGTGAGTGACTACGTGAAGAGTTTTAAAGCTTTCTGTGTTTTTTATGTCGTAGAATTAATCCGTACGACAGTCCGGCTAAGTAAACACATACATGAGAAAGCACACAAATGTTAGATCTTTTCATAATTAAGTTTTTTAAATGGCTGAAAACCATATAATACCCTCCTTATATTTGAGGGAAAATTGATTACAAGTGACAAAAGATATCAGTGACTACACAACTGATTATAGCAATTAATAGCAAACAAAGCAGGTGATTATAGTGCTCCCAACACCGCGTGTCCAAAGCTTGTCATAGTGTGAACAGGTTTGTTGTAGAACTTTGAAAAAGTTTCTTCTTTACTCCACCCTGCGATTTTTAAAAATATGCTCGAGAGGTACGTCCCGCCCCTTCGCCGCGGACGTAGCTGCCGCCCTGGTGGAGTGAGATTTGAAGACATCAGTGTCTACTCCCGCTAAAACCAACACCTGTTTCAACCATTTTGAGATAGTTTGAACTGAAGCTTTTGTGTGTGGCTTTTTTGTGCGTAAGCAGCAATGTCTTTTCGTTTCCTCGAAAAGTGTCCGTCACTTTAATACATTGGTTCAAATGTCTAACCACACACAAAGCAAGCTCAATATGAAAAGCTTGAAAGGTTACCTTTGTTCCAGATCTCCCTGGTCTACTTTGTTTGATCAGATCGTAAACATAGAATACAACGTTATCTGTAGTCACATGCATACAGTCTAAACGCAACATTTGTAAAGTTTGCACTCTTTGGGCTGAGACCAGTGACATTAACATGACCAATTTCAATGTTAACCTATCCAATGACAACCCTTCAATTGGCGTCCATTCTCTAAGTAGAGCAAGTACTATGCTCACATCCCAAATCTCTGTATATCTAGGTTTTGGCGGATTCATGTGAAAAATTCCTTTCATGAATCGTGATATTAATGGATGCGACCCAATTGATTTCTCACCAGTCATAAGTCCTAAATAGGACGACAAGGCACTGCGTGCAGTGTTAATGGCACTGTAACTTAAATGTTGGCCAAAGCGCAAATTGGCAAGGAATTCCAAAACATGAGTAACATTCACATAATCATCAGAAATATTTTGACTGTGTGCAAAATTCTTCCCATTTCTTAATATGTGTCATATATTGTTTCTGTGTGCTATCTCGCCATGATGCGCCAATAACTGTCAAGTTTGGTCCGACAATCCCAGTTCCTGTAGTGGTCTGGTCAAAACCTGCAGATTAACAAATTCATATATGCATATAATGGGTAATCTTTATTTGTTACTGGATTAGTCAAGATATCACTACAGTTAAGAATCTGCATATTACGGTTCTTTAATCATATTCAGCATAACTGGGAACCAAGGTTGAGTTGGCCAATTTGGCACTACCAACAATCCGGAAGCTGAATCTTGCTCTATTTTCTTCAAGCATCTCTGGATCAGAGCAAATGGTGGAAAAGCATAAAAGAACATTTTTCCCCAGTGTAATAAAAATGCATCTACTGCAACTGCGTCCGGATCGTGTTCCCAAGACACATAATGAGGCAAGTGATGATTAAGCCTGGATGCAAACAAATCAATTTCTGGCAACCCAAATCGTCGAACAATATTCTTAAATATTGCTGGCTTAAATATCCATTCCGTATTATCTTTAAAAATCCTGGACCTTTCATCTGCTACCACATTGTCTTTACCTGGAGTATAGCTTACTGCAATCCATATCTGCCGACCAATACACCATTGCCATATCTCATTGACCAGACAATCACATGATACTGATCCAACTCTCCCCATGTGATTAATGTAAACCACAGCTGTTTTATTGTGTAATTGTATTAACACATGCAGACCTTGTTTAGCACAACAATATGCTTTAAGCCCATAAAAGGCCCCCAATAACTCCAAATAGTTAATACCATACTCTTGGAGAAACACTTGTTCTTCAGTTTTCCATCTACCTCCACAACTGGAGGATAAATCTGTGGCCCCCCATCCGAGAGCACTAGCATCTGTATGTAAAACCATTTCAGGCTGTTTGATCATAATATTTATTAGCAGCTTGTGGGACATTTTCCTTTTTTAACCCACCATTGTAAATTCCAATACAGCTTCTTTTGTTAATTACATAGGCCTGTCAAATGGCCTGCCTTCTCTTTGAGAGCTTGTATCTTGTACCTTCGAAGATATCAATAAATGTAATGAACCAAATTCTACTGCAGGAAATGCTGCTAGCAGTTCACCAATGGTTGTCACCATTTCTCGGATGGAAGGATAAGGTTTTGAATGAGATAATGACAAGTTACCAAAATATCATCGACTTTAACTGTTGGTAAAGGTATTAACATAGTCACTGAGTTAATTACAAACCCCAAAAGTAAATTGTTTGTGCTGGCTGCAGCTGGGGCTTAATTAGATGAATTAAGAACCTTAGCTTACCACAAAGCTTTAGTAACTGAAACTGAGTCCTCAGCTGACTCCTGATAATCACTAATGACCAGAATGTCATTGAGATAAGCCATAATGATGTGCATTTTGTGCTCTAATTGGGCTAAACTGGTTTCAACAGTTTCGTAAAGAGTAAAAAGCTGAACTCAGTCCATTTGGCAAAGCTTAACTGCCATAATTGTCACAACCAATTAAAATTTAAGTACTACCGAAACCTGATGCATAGGTACAGAATAATAGGCGTCTTTTCATCAATCTTAGCCATATAACAACCTGCTGAATTAAATATTTTGCAGTATTCAATGACTCCATTTGAAACATGTTTGTATTCTACAAACTTATTTAGACCTGTAAGGTCCAGAATACTTCTGCAACCATCATCTGTAATGCCTTCTAACATTAAAGACAAATTTATGCTTGTGTTCAAAATCTTTTCCATTACCTCTTTTCCAGATAATTAGGCAATGTGAACATAAATCTCTGCTTTTTCAATTGCAGAAAACACGAAACATAAGCAGGTTTATTCTGTACAGGAGGATTAACCTCTTTTTTTTAAAAGTAATAGTAGTTAATGAAACTGCTCGTAATATACTGATCAAAAATAATAGTAAGCCAGTCTTAATAAACTTTTTGTAATCTCCCTCTAACTGGAGATTAATCCGCAGTTTCTTTAAGCAGGGAACAAGTCTTTAATTCCTCTGCATATGAGCGTGGTGGTCTCCTTATCCCCTGAATTCGGGTAAGTATTTGGTTGTGCAATACAATAAAACTTCCTTGACATATTTCTGCCTCTATTTGCAATATCAAATCCCCTTCTGGGCGAAAATACCTTTTCGTCCAAAGACGAAGGTTTCATGCAGCTAAAATATTTAGCTTTTCATCCAATTTCAATAAGTTAGGCAGATTATTCCAAACAGATAACCAAGAGCTTAAACACCACTTGCTCGACACAGGTATGCAACCTTGGGTGAAAAATGGGCCAAATAGCCATTTATATTATATAAAATTTCATAGAAAGAATTGCACAATAGCGTCTTTATTTTATGTTTTCCTTTCATCTGCCCAAAAGCCATAATAGCAGCAGAATAATTTGTGAGGATTTTTAAACCTCACTATTTGACGCTCTCATATTTGGAGTCATGGATGCCCATATTAACGGATAAACCGTAGGCTCTTCCAATGAGGCACAATTTCCTGTGCTGTGCAATTTTAATATTTCAATCATCACAAAATCATGAAGTTGGTGAGATACCATATATATATGTTGGCAGCTAGGATTTCTTCCATAGCCTCACCACTTCCTTCATATATAGCAAAACCTTTTGCTATTCCAGGCATCTTTGGCCTCTTTTCATATTTTTTCATTTTATTTTTATTTTTATTTTGTGGTGTGCTTTCAAAATGCAAATCACCATCAACAGGGTCTGCCTTCTGCAGCCCTAAATCAATTGGGATTTCATCCCATGAGACTTCTTCCGGCCCAAATCCTGGGTCCGGAGTTCCAACTTCCAATTAGGCCCATGGCCATATTCAGAATAATTAAACCCCTCAGGGCTAATTTTAGGAACCTTCAGGGTACTTTGACCCTAGTCTCATAATTATTTGGAGAACTTTCTCCATATGCTCCATAATCAGTTCCACATAGTTTACTTATCTGGAGGACTTTTCAATGTCAGAGTCATCAGAACCACGGGCCTCTCAGATTTTTTATTTTATTTTATTTTCCATTTTTCATATTCGGGAGCATTTCTCTCCGTGGTTATCATTTTGTAAACTAATTCGCTAACGGGTATATCTGCGGCCACCGGTATCGGAACCGGCTCCGCACTAGCTTTCCCGTATATTTATTTTTCACCCCAGGAAGCATTTAACCCGCGAATATAAGTTTACTTCATCATCTGTGCTTATCCAGCACTAATATGACTCTGACCTGATTTAATATATTTTCCTATACTGCTGGACCTACCCAGCGCCCGCTAAGAAATCCCAACTTTACTGTTCTTACCTGCGGGCCGTTCCGACCGCTGCGAGGAGCTGCTCCTTACTGCAGCTCCACCTTCTGCCGTCAGCGTCGACGTCATGCCGTTACCAGCGTGAGGCGGGCTCTTCTTCACGTAGTCACTCACGTGACTCCGAAGTAAAATACAATAATATTAAAGTTCTGATCTTGAGAAGATCACATTTTTGAATTTTCAAGGCAGTCTGGGTGTTTATTACTATTTCCGACGCAACAGTCTATTTTGTAATTAGCTACAATTAGGTAACTAGCTAATTATATGCTTTAATTTCAGGTCATCCAAGTAAGATTATTTTATATTTGTTTTAGAATGCCTCAATCTATTATAACTTAAAATTTCATTGTGTTCTCTTAATCTTTAAGAAAGTTATGGGCTTTTGACTGTCCTAGATCACAGCTTTTGTGTTGAATCAATGGAAAGGCAATGGGGAACAAGATGCTAATTTCTGAGTATGAAAATGGCCATAACTTTTTTAATACTGAAGATATGAAAATGAATTGGGTGTCAAATTAAACTTCTTTTTATGCTTTATCTGATGGGATAAATTGCAGACTTGATTTTTAAAATCTCAAAATTTTGTAACATTGCTATATAATGTGCATCTTTGAAAACTACGTGCAAATATCACAGCAAAGAGGCGAAATGCTTACAGTTGCGTGAATTTGAAACAGTTATATAACATAGAGGAACAGGCCCCTTTTCCCACAATGTCTGTGCCAAAATATAATCTGCCTGCATGTGATCCATATCTCTCTATTCCTTGCATATCCATGTGCTTAACTAAAAAACTCTTAAATGACATTATCATGTGTTCCAGGCACTCATCGTCTGTGTTAAAATAAAACTCTCCTCATCTCCTTTAAACTTTGCCCCTTTCATCTTAAAGCCATTACCTCTAGTCTGACATTTCTACGCTGGGAAAAAGGTTCTTCTGACTGTCTGTCCTATCTATGCCCCTTGTAATTTTATATACTTCAATCAGGTCTCCCCTCAGTCTCTGAAGCTCAATGAAAGCAATCCGGAATTGTCCAACCTCTCCTTGTGGTTAAAATAGTACCTGCTACAATATTTTTTTACGTTTCAAACATGTTAATATTGTGCTTGTGTGGGAAGAAACTGCAGATGCTGGTTTAAACCGACGATAGACAAAAAAAGCTGCAGAAACTCGGTGGGACAGGCAGCATCTCTGGAGAGAATTTTCTGATGAATGGTCTCGACCCAAAATGTCACCCATTCCTTCTCTCCAGAGATGCTGCCTGTCCCACTGAGTTACTCCAGAAGAAAAGCTGTATATGTGGATTATCTGTCTACAGTATTAAATGGAGAATAACTGATTTGACATTTTAGATGGTTTTATCCTTCAGATTATTTTGTGAATGTCTGTTAATTTATCCCAATCTTTGCTGATATATAACATTTATTGTTCAGTCTTTCTTTCTGATTACGGCCTGGGCTCAAAATGTTAACTTGACTTAGCTCACCGACACTTGTTCCATTAATATCTGAGATTTCCATCAGTTGTAGCTTCTTTCTGCTCTTTTATTTTACTGTTAATTCATTGTGTGAATGGTTTCCTTAGTGTGAAAATATCTTAATGTCCAGTGTTTATATTGTGTGTTCTTCACTTGGCAAATGTAGATCTGATTTGCGTTGAAATGAAATTCACAATTGTAAGATTGTAGTCTAAATCACTTTGTGTTGCAGGTTTACGTTGAATTTGATGATTCTCGGTGGAAGAAGCAGGCCTGGGTGAAAGTTTATGCTGAAGATGTCCTTGTTTTCCTTGTGGAGCACACTCTGGTGTGGGCCCCAAGGAAAGAGCCGGTCCATCTACAGGGAGGAAGGATTCATGCTAACCAGTGGCCTGCATTGGTAAGAAAATTTGAATAATGTTCTATGCTTGGTGTTTTCTGCACTATTTACTAACTCTGCTGGTATTTGAACAGTTCTAATAACAGCATTCACATTCTCATTTTATTTGAGACCACTGAACTAGAGGCTATCAGTTTCTAGTTACCTTTGATTTGTGTACACATTGTCTGGTTCGGTTGCTGTCTTTGATGGTAAATTAAAGCTAATCACATGACAACAGTTTATCTATCACTTGCATCACCCTTTTGTCATCTTTGATTAATTTACTTGGTTTTGTATTTGCAGACGTACAAAGCACTAGTGGATAAAATAGGCTTGGGATCCATTGTTCCTGTTGAATTCTTTGGTGACAGGGTAAAGAATTTTGCCACTGATGGTGCCACCCTTCGCTTGTTTAAGGTAATTTTTGTTCCCTTTATTTTCTATTTTCATTGAATGTAAATAATCAAGTCACCCGACGAGAGGTGTACATCGGGCCGTCCGTAGCAGTGACTGTGGAGGGTTCATGACCCCGACTACGGGTGAACAAGGGAGGAGGACTGATTACTTTGCGCCTTCCACCACTGTGAAGAATGCGTTTTTTTTGGGGGGGGGTTTCAAAATAGACTTTATTCAAGTAATAAATATATACAATACATGAACCATGCGGAAAATTCATCCAACATTTTCGGAGGCTATACAAATTGTTCAATACAGTTTATACATTTTTCAAATTCCACAAATCTGCCCCCCACCCGTGCCACTCATGTGGCCCACTGGCGTGGGATACCTTCCCTTATTTTGAGGGGTGTCTCCACCATGTCGTGCCCCCCCATGTCCAGCAGCTGAAGGACCCTAGACTGTGGCCCTCCCCCACCGAGCCTTGTCGTTGGCTGCACCGAGCTTCAGTGGGTGCTGGGTGGTGAACAACGCTCGGGCAGACCAAAGGGCGTCTTTCACTGAGTTGATGACCCTGTGAAGTAGCTGAGGTGTGGAGGGGGGGTGGGGGTTAATAGAAACCTGCGGGGCAACTCTCTTTACACAAAGTTTGGTGGGTGTATGGATCAAGCTGCCGGACAAGATAGTTGAGACAGTACTATCACAACATTTATGAAACGTAGACAGGTACGTAGATAGGTTAGGTTTAAAAGGATATGGACGGAACGCAGGCAGGTGGGACTAGTGTTGATGGGGCATGTTGGTCGCGTGGGCAGGTTGTGTCGAAGGGCCTGTTTCCACACTCTATGACTTCAGTTTTAGTCCAGTTCTGCAATGGCATCACAACCTTAAATCATAATACTTAATACATAAATTATTATGGGAAAGATTTTTTAGTTCAGCACCATATTCCAGCTTTGATTATAAATAGTAAATATGTCTAATACTCTTCATATTTCTCCATCTACTGTAATACTTTTGTGTGGGTCGCAGTTTTGATTTTTAATGATGAAAGGCTTTGTTGTTTTCTGTTTCGTTGTATTCATGCAAATTGTGCACTACTTATTAGAATATGTGTTTCAATTTTAATTTGTCATGTTTATGTAAAAATGTGTCATTATAATTTTCCTGTTGAAATACTAATCTATCTAAATCAAAACCTTGACTGAACAGCTTTTGCTCAGGAGAACAGTGAATCCGGCACCAATCCCTGTGGCACACCACTCACTGGTCACAGGCTTCCAATCAGAAAAGCAACCCTTCTTACCACCCTCTGATACCAAGCTAATTTTATATTTCTCAATTCTGTTAACCCTTGTTGTCTCCCCCCCTTCCCACCTCTCCCTCAGCCCTCGGGCCCTGGCATTCCCTCTCTCTCTATCTCTCCCCCACCCAAGTCGCACTAGCTTCTCATTTTCACACTACAAACAGCTTACAATAGCCTGTTTCCTTTATCAGCATTACTTTTTTGCATATCTTTCATTCATTGTTCTTTATCTCTCCACATCACCGTCTATATCTCTCATTTCCCCGATCCCTAACCAGTCTGAAGAAGGGTCTCATCCCGAAATGTCGCCTATCTCCTTCGCTCCTTAGATGCTGCTGCACCCGCTGAGTTTCTCCAGCCTTTTGTGTACCCTCGATTTTCCAGCATCTGCAGTACCTTCTTTAGTAATTTTATATCCAATTGGCTAGCTCATCCTAGATCCCACGTACTTAGATAGTCTTCACTCTGTGAGGCCAAGTAGAAATGGGTAGTTCCTGGAATTTTCTTTGCATTCAATGTTAAAGGAAGAAATCAACAAATTATTAGCGAGGGTACACAAAAGGCTCGAGAAACTCAGCGGATGCAGCAGCATCTAACGAGCGAAGGAGATAGGCGACGTTTCGGGTCGAGACCCTTCTTCAGACTGGTCAGGGATCAGGGAAACGAGAGATATAGACGGTGATGTGGAGAGAAAAAGAACAATGAATTAAAGATATGCAAAAAAGTATCGATGATAAAGGGAACAAGCCATTGTAAGCTGTTTGTAGTGTGAAAATGAGAAGCTAGTGCTAGTGGGGAGAGAGATAGAGAGAGAGGGAATGCCAGGGCCCGAGGGCTGAGGGAGAGGTGGGAAGGGGAGGAGACAGCAAGGGTTAACAGAATTGAGAAAATTCAATGTTCAAGCCCAGAGAATGCAGACTCCCCAAGCGGAATATGAGGTGCTGTTCCTCCAACTTGCGGTGTTGCTCACTCTGGCCGTGGAGGAGGCCCAGGACCGAGAGGTCGGATACGGAATGGGAGGGGGAGTTGAAGTGCTGAGCCACCGGGAGGTCGGGTTGGTTATTGCGGACCGAGCGGAGGTGTTCGGCGAAATGATCGCCAAGCTTCCGTTTGATCTCCCCGATATAGATCATCTGGCATCTGGAGCAGCGGATGCAGTAGATGAGGTTGGAGGAGGTGCAGGGGAACCTCTGTCGGACCTGGAAGGACTGCTTGGGTCCCTGAAAAGAGTGGAGGGGGGAGGTGAAGGGACAAGTGTAGCATTTTTTGCGGTTGCAAGGGAAAGTGCCCGGGAAAGGGGTAGTGCGGGAGGGAAGGGAAGAATTGACAAGGGAGTTGCGGAGGGAGCGGTCTTTGCGGAATGCAGACGGGGGGAGATGGGAAGATGTGACGAGTGAAGGGGTCACGTTGGAGGTGGCGAAACTGGGGGAGGACTATGTGTTGTATTTGCCGGCTGGTGGGGTGAAAGGTGAGGACCAGGGGGACTCTGCCCTTGTTGCGAGTGGGGAAATGGGGAGAGAGGGCAGTGTTGCGGGGTATGGAGGAGACCTGGTGCAAGCCTCATCTAAAGTAGGGGAGGGGAATCCCCGTTCTCTGAAGAATGAGGCCATTTGTGATGACCTGGTGTGGAACACAAATTATTAGTGAAACTGGATTGGGAAAGAGAAGTGAGCTCAGGATTTCAGATGCAGACAATGAGAGAACATTATCAAAATGATAATCTAATCAACCATTAACTAATTATTGTTAAGAAGATAGCGTTGATATTGATATCTTGCACAGAAGTAGCTGGGGACCTTTGGCAGTGATGTGGAAGATAGTGAATTACAAGTATGGAGTAGCTACTATGTTTTTCATAGAACAACAATGTAGAATGGATAAAGGAGAGCCAGTGGATGTGGTGTATCTGGACTTTCAAAAATCCTTTGACTAGGTCCCACACAAGAGATTAGTGTGCAGAATTAGAGCACATGGTATTGGGGGTAGGGTATTAACATGGATAGAGAACCGGTTGGCAGACAGGAAGCAAAGAGTAGGAATTAACGAGTCATTTTCATAATGGCAGGCAGTGACTAGTGGGGTGCTGCAAGGCTCGGAGCTGGCAACCCCCTTTGTTTTCAATATATATTAACGGTTTAGACCTGGGGATTAAATGTAACATCTCTAAATTAGCGGATGACTCAAAGCTGGGTGGCAGTGTGAGCTAAGAGGAGGATGCTATGAGGCTGCAGGGCGACTTGGATAGGTTGGGTGAGTGGGCAGATGCAGTATAATGTGGATAAATGTGAGTTGATTAATGTGAGGTATCACCAGTTTGGTGGCAAGAACAGGAAGGCAGATTATTATCTGAATGGTGTCAGATTAGGAGAAGGGGAGGTGCAACGAGTCCTGGGTGTGCTTTGACATCAGTCACTGAAAGTAAGCCTGCAGGTGCCGCAGGCAGTGAAGAACCCTTCTCTGGCGGGACTGACATATGATGAAAGAATGGGTTGACTGGACTTTTATTCACTGGAAGGATGAGGGGATCTTATAGAAACATATGCAATTCTTAGAGGATTGGACAGGGTAGATGCAGGAAACATTGTCCCAATCTTGGGAGTCCAGAACCAGGGATCATAGTTAAGAAAAACATTGTCAACAAAATAGAGAGAGTACAGAGGAGATTTACTAGAATGTTGCCAGGGTTCCAGCAACTATGTTACAGAGAAAGTTTGAACAAGTTAGGTCTTTATTCTTTGGAGCGCAGAAGGTTAAGGGGGGACTTGATTGAGGTCTTTAAAATGATGAAAGGGATAGACAGAGTTGACGTGGATACGTTTTTCCCATTGAGGGTAGGGAAGATTCAAACAAGAGGGCATGACATGAGAATTAAGGGACAGAAGTTTAGGGGTAACGTGAGGGGGAACTTCTTTACTCAGAGGGTGGTGGCTGTGTGGAATGAGCTTCCAGCAGAAGTGGTGGAGGCAGGATCGATTTTAACATTTAAAAGTAAAGTGGATAGGTATATGGACGTGAAGGGAATGGAGGGGTATGGTCCGAGTGCAGGTAGATGGGACTAGGGGAAAACAAATGGTCGGCACGGACTGGAAGGGCCGAGAGGGCCTGTTTCCGTGCTGTAATTGTTATATGGTTATATAGTTAAGAATGAGGGGTCTTAATTTAGGACTGAGATGAGGAAAAACTTTTCAATCCAGAGAGTTGTGAATCTGTGGAATTCTCTGCCACAGAAGGCAGTGGAGGCCAATTCACTGGATGTTTTCAAGAGAGTTAGAATTAGCTCTTAGAGAATCAAGGGATATGGGGAAAAAGCCGGAACGGGGTCCTGATTTTGAATGATCAGCCATGATCATATTGAATGGTGATGCTGGCTTGAAGGGCTGAATGGCCTACTCCTGCACCTATTTTTCTATGTTAACAAATGGAGATGAAAGTCATGAAGAGTTTTGATAGAAGGAGCATCTGTTCCAGAGGACCTCACTTTCAGGTATTAAGGTGATGTGAGCAGAAAAAAGTATCCTGGACTACTTCACTGGTTGTAAGGGTAGAGAAACAGATTCCAGTAAACATTTTAAGAGGATTTATTTAATAGGGAAATTACTTTTTGGCCTCGCAAGTAAAAAGCCAGAGTTTGGGAATAATTAGTTCTTTCGAAGAGTTATCTCAGGTCATTGTTTGCACAATTTTGTTTGTAATTTCTCCCATTGATGTCTTGAAGTTGCCTATTTTTACTTTCTTTTAATGCTCTTTATCTTCATTAGTTATTCTTTTAATTTTACAATTTAGCACAAGGGTTCTCTTCAGGGTTCTTGAGTGACTTGTGCCTCAAATGTTATTAACCATAATCCTTATAGAAACATAGAAACATAGAAATTAGGTGCAGGAGCAAGCCATTCAGCCCTTCGAGCCTGCACCGCCATTCAATATGATCATAGCTGATCATCCAACTCAGTATCCTGTACCTGCCTTCTCCCCATACCCCCTGATCCCTTCAGCCACAAGGGCCACATCCAACTCCCTCTTAAATATGGCCAACAAACTGGCCTCAACTACCTTCTGTGGCAGAGAATTCCACAGATTCACCATTCTGTGTGAAAAATGATTTTCTCATCTCGGTCCTAAAAGACATCTCCCTTATCCTTAAACTGTGACCCCTTGTCCTGGACTTCCCCAACATCGGGAACAATCTTCCTGCATCTAGCCTGTCCAACCCCTTAAGAATTTTGTAAGTCTCTATGAGATCACCCCTCAATCTTCTAAATTCCAGCGAGTACAAGCCGAGTCTATCCAGTCTTTCTTCATATGGAAGTCGTGCCATCCCAGGAATCAGTCTGGTGAACCTTCTCTGTACTCCCTCTATGGCAAGAATGTCTTACCTCAGATTAGGAGACCAAAACTGTACGCAATACTCCAGGTGTGGCCTCACCAAGACCATATACAACTGCAGTAGAACCTCCCTGCTCTTGTACTCAAATCCTTTTGCTATGAATGCCAACATACCATTTGCTTTCTTCACAGCCTGCTGCACCTGCATGCCTACTTTCAATGACTGGTGTACCATGACACCCAGGTCTCGCTGCATCTCCCCTTTTCCTAATCGGTCACCATTCAAATAATAGTCTACCTTCCTGTTTTTGCCACCAAAGTGGATAACTTCACATTTATCCACATTATACTGCATCTGCCATGCATTTGCCCACTCACCCAGTCTATCCAAGTCATCCTGCAGCCTCCTAGCATCCTCCTCACAGTTAACACTGCCCCCCAGCTTCGTGTCATCCGCAAACTTCGCGATGTTACATTTAATTCCCTCGTCCAAATCATTAATATATATTGTAAATAGCTGGGGTCCCAGCACTGAGCCTTGCGGCACCCCACTAGTCACTGTCTGCCATCCTGAAAAGGACCCGTTCACTCCTACTCTTTGCTTCCTGTCTGCCAGCCAGTTCTCTATCCACATCAATACTGAACCACCAATACCGTGTGCTTTAAGTTTGTATACCAATCTCTTGTGTGGGACCTTCTCGAAAGCCTTCTGAAAGTCCAGATACAACACATCCACTGCTTCTCCCTTATCCACTCTACTAGTTACATTTTCAAAAAATTCAATAAGATTCGTCAGACATGATTTACCCTTCGTAAATCCATGCTGACTTTGTCCAATGATTTCACCACTTTCCAAATGCACTGCTATCTCATCTTTAATAATTGACTCTAGCAGTTTCCCCACTACCGATGTTAGACTAACTGGTCTGTAATTCCCCGTTTTCTCTCTCCCTCCCTTTTTAAAAAGTAGGGTTACATTAGCTACCCTCCAATCCTCAGGAACTACTCCAGAATCTAAAGAGTTTTGAAAAATTATCACTAAGGCATCTGCTATTTCCGGGGCTATTTCCTTAAGTACCCTGGGATGCAGCCTATCTGGCCCTGGGGATTTATCGGCCTTTAATCCATTCAATTTACCCAACACCACTTTCCGGCTAACCTGGGTTTCACTAATTTCCTCCATCTTATTTGAACCGCGATCCCCTGCTATTTCCGGCAAATTATTTGTCTTCCTTAGTGAAGACAGAACCAAAGTAGTTATTCAATTGGTCTGCCATGTCCTTGTTCCCCACGATCAATTCACCCGTTTCTGATTGCAAGGGACCTACATTTGTTTTAACTAATCTTTTGCGCTTCACATATCGATAAAAACTTTTGCAGTCAGTTTTTATGACTAAAGTATAGGGGTTTAGTGAACTAAAGTACAGTGAACTTACTGACTTTTTATTTGTTGAAACCATGATGCAAACCTGATGTGACTGATGATGGAATCTATGTAGCCAGTGAAGAATGTGCTAGAGGTTTTGCTGATGGATGATAATATGTGCACATACGTGAACGGCAATAGTGTTGGTGTCTTAAGAAGCCTCATTTAAATATAAGCTGGCAATGGGATTGTGGGCGCAAATGCAGAATGCTGAAATGATCGCTGTTACTCTAAATATTTAATTTCTTTGCCCATATTTGAAAACATATGTTCTTTTCTTTTATCTTCATGTCACCTATAATATTTATATTTGCCTTTTGAAGGAGGATTCTGACAGTCAGAATCCAATTGTTCAGGAAAATCTAAAGCTCCAGGAAGCAATGAAGTCCTGGATAAAAGAGAAGAAGATTCAAGAAATCATTAGAGGTATTGTAGGCAAATTATATCTTTATTTGATTTTTTAAGTTTAAACAAACCATATTGGAAACACATTTCTCATTAATTTTTGCAAACTGTTATATTGATGGTTAGTGCAAAGTAGTTTTATTTTTAATTTATTAAGCTAAAATGCAATTGTATAGGAGGAGGCAGAGATCAGCCATGATTGAATGACGGAGTAGACTCGATGGGCTGAATGGCCTAATTCTACTCCTATAGCTTGTGAAATTGCCTTATAATGATGGATATCAAAGCCACTGGACACTACCTTACTTTTCTTTAGCACTGCGATGAAAATGGTCTTCTTGAAGGACCTTAAAATGGAATGGTGAGAGGTTAAAGATATATGTTAATACTCCTGCCAGTTGGTCCACTCGGGCCCTGAGGTCATGGCCAGGAACTACATTCCACGGGTCCAGTCTCACCGAGGCTGATCTGACCTCTGCAGTGACCATGGGTACAGGCACATCTGAAGCTGTCAAGGCGGATGGCATCTTTCCACTGACCTTCCGTGGCAATGAGTTCAGTAAGGGACACAAAGTCAGCGATACTGCCCGACTTCACTTTGTAGCCCGTTATAGCATGCAAGCCTTGCCAGAATCGACAGGTGTCCGAGTGGTTTTCTCAGGACTCTAGCTTAGCCTGGATTTCCCTCAGTATCCTTGATGGCTTGGTGAAGGAATATTCTTATTGCATCTGGATTGTTTGCCTTGAGCACCAGATTTGGACTTTACCTGGGAGAGGAATTCATCATTCATTCATGGGTTCCAGTTGGGGGAAATTTATACTGTTGACTTTAGGACAAATTTCTCTACATATTTACTGATGAAGTCTGTGACAGCAGTGTCATATTCACTTAAGTTAGCCAAAGAATATGAATCAAAGCAGTCTGGTCTACATCCCTTTTCCCCAATCAGCAATGTACGACTTCTGCATCAGATCCTCCCGCTTCAATTTCTGCGTATAAGAGAGTAAAGGACAGCAGGTGGTTCCAATTTCCAAAGTGCAATCGGGATGAAGCGGTGGGTGTCTTTGGTTACGTAGCAATGGTCAAGAATGTTTAGAGGTCTGGTGGGACACGAGACATGCTGATAGTATTTTTGTAGCTAACGCTTGTTGTTGGCCTGATTGAAGTCCTCTGTTATTATGAACAAGCTACTTTGTTTTAATGGTATTGGTAGCGGTATGTAGTTCTTTGTGCAAACTTAACATGAGCATGGAATAGAATGTAGACTGCTATCAGGATAAATTAATTCAGTTAGGTTCCAGGTACAGGGTATAGGATCTTGCCAGGACTACAAAGTTCGGACACCATGAGGAGTTGATCAGGATGCACGTGCATCTGCCCCTAATCTTACCAGAGAATGCCATGCACTCTATTGAAATGAGAAGCGCTCAGATTATATCGCACAGAAGCAAGGCGTTTGATAACAACTGAACTAAAGCAGTGAATCTCCAATTTTGATTGATTTACAAGATTCTGAATCAAAACATGGCGTAAGGAACAACCACTCATGTAACATTCTCTCAGCTTCACAAAGCAGTAGTACTGAATTGGGAAGTTAGCTCTGATCCAAGGACGCAGAGGCTTAATAAACTGGAAAGAACAAATTAGTGAGCAGATAGTTGTGGCGGGAAAGAAATAATGGGTCAGCTATGGTAATAGATATCAGAGGCCCAGGTTAAGATGGAAAAATAGCTACATGGTGACGTTTGGCCATCAAGACCAAACTGAAAGTGAGGACATTGAACTGGGGTCATGAGCAATCATTTCCATGCTTCTCTGTACCCGTTTAGCTCAGTAACAATAACTAGGATGCCACACAATTTGAACTGGTGATATTATGACATTCATTAGTCCAACTGCATCAGAATGAAGAAGGCTGAAATATGTCTGATCTGGACTGGACTTTTGAGTGGTACTGTGTCTGGAGGGGACTAGGAGAGGAATGAATCTTAGAAACAGGATTTAACTCCTGACTGTATCCTGGAGGGGCAAGAAAACCTGGAATCATTGAGAGATTCTACAACCTACAGTTGCAGGGAATGACCCCATTGAGATTCTGAGAACAAAGAGAAACCATTAATTTAACTGAGACAATGAATTCTCAATGTTTGGTATTTGAACCAAATGTCATTGAGCCATTGAAGGGTATAACATTTGAAATGCGTTTTAGCTCCTAAATCTGCAGGCTATGAATCATCATCAGCTAATTATACTCTTCAGATTTTTTTTGTTATATATCCACTTTTTGAAACGGAGCACAATATCCACCATATTCAATCCCAGGTCTGTAAACTCTTCTTCCATTATTAATACATTGTAGGCTGCTGTAAAACTAGTAATTGTATCTCCATGATCCTGATACCACAGAGGCATAGCTGGTTCAATCCTGGCCTCGCATGCTGTGGAATTTGCACATTCTTCCTGTGACTGTGTGGATTTCCCCTGGGTTCTCCAGTTTTCTCCCACGTTCCAAAGACGTGTGGATTTGTACGTTAATTACCTCTACAAATTGCCCTTATATGTATGCGAAAATGGGATAACTTGGAAGTAGTGAAAACGAGTTATTGATGATCGGCATGTACTCTGTTGACCAAAGGGACAGGCAGAATCTCTGGAGAGAAGGAATGGGTGACATTTCGGGCCGAGAAGGTCTAAAAATGGGCCTCGACGCGAAACGTCACCCATTTCCTCTCTTTGGAGATGCTGCCTGTCCCGCTGAGTTACTCTAGCATTTTGTGTCTACCCTGGTTGACCAAAGAATGAATTGATGAATGAGTTTATTGGCCAAGTATTCACATACAAGGCATTTGCCTTGGTGCTCTGCATGACACACAGTGACAGTTAGGAATGACACATAAAACATTAAACATTAATAATAAAACACTTTATTTTGTTGCTCTATTAACCCAGAGGAAACCCACACAGTCACAGGCCTGCTTCTCTATTGTATCTCTGAAACACTCTGAAAAAAAACTTTTTTTTAAAAAGGCTAGTGTCAAAACAGTGATGGTGGTGAGTTACTTTTGTGATTGGAAGCCTGTGATCAGTGGTGCACCATAAGGATTGATGCTGGGATCCTTATTCGCAGTATACATTAACAATTTGTCTATGAATGTAAGATATAATTAGGAAGTTTGCAGGTGACTTAAATTAATGATGGTGTGGACATTGAAGAGATTATAGTCTTATGTTATGGACTGATATTAATTAATTGGAAAGATAGGACACTTTAGTAGGACTAATAATAAACATACACATGAACGATAATGAGGTCATAAGGAATAGGGGCAGAATTAGGCCATTCGGCCTGTCAAGTTTACTCTGCCATTCAACCATGGCTGATCTATCGCTCCCTCCTGACCCCCAGTCTCCTGCCTTCTCCCCATAACCTGACACCCGGACTAATCAATAATCTATCTCCTTAAAAACATCCACTGACGGCCTCCACAGCCTTCTGTGGCAAAGAATTCCACAGATCACCCTCTGACTAAAGACATTTTATCCTCATCTGCCTAAAAGAACATCCTTTAATTTTGAGGCTATGACCTCTAGTTCTAGAATCTCTCACTAGTGGAAACATACTATCCACATCCAAGCATTTCACTATTCTGTATGTTTCAATGAGGTCCCCCTCATTCTTCTAAACTCCATTGAGTACAGGCCCAGTCAGGGGTTAACCTACTCATTCCTGGGATCATTCTTATAAACCTCCTGTGTACCCTCTCCAGAGACAGCACATCCTTTCTCAAATATGTGCCCAAAATTGCTCACAATATTCCAAATGCGGTCTTAGCAGAGCCTTTTCGAGCCTCAACATTGCATCCCTATTATTGTATACAAGCCCTCTTGAAATAAATGCTAGCATTGAGTTTGCTTTCTTTACTACCGATTCGACTTGCCGATTAACTTATGTAGGAAAGAAGTGCAGATGCTGGTTTAAATCAAAGATAGACACAAAGCTGGAGTAACTCAGCGGGACAGGCAGCATCTCTGGAGAGAAGGAATGGGTGACGTTTCAGGTTGAGACGAGTCTGAAGAAAGTTCTCGACCTGAAACGTCACCCATTCCTTCTCTCCAGAGATGCTGCCTGTCCCGCTGAGTTACTCCAGCATTTTATGTCTATTACAGATTAATTTTTTGGGAATCCTGCACCAGCTCCCAAGTCCCTTTGCAACTCCGATTTCTGGATTCTTGCCTCATTTGGAAAATAGTCTACGCCTTTATTCCTACGACCAAAATGCATGACTCCACACTTTGCTACATTATATTCCATCTGCCACTTCTCTATCCACTCTCCCAACCTGTCCAAGTCCTTCTGCAGAATCCCTGCTTTCTCTACACTTCCTGCCCCTCCACCTATTTCCATATAATCCGCACACTTTGCCACAAAGCCTTCAATCCCCTCGTCCAAATCAATAATATACAATGTGAAGAGTAGCAGCCCCAGCACCGATCCTTGCGAAACTCCACTAGTCATTGGCAGCCTATCAGAAAAAGTTCCCTTTATTGCTACTCTTTGTCTTCTGCCATCCAGCCAACCTTCTATCCATGCTAGTATCTGCCTTATGATACCATGGGCTCCCATCTTCCTAAGCAGCCTAACGTGTGGCACCTTATCAAAGGTTTTCTGAAAATCTACTGACTACTGACTCTCCTTTGTCTGTCTTGCTATTTACTTCTTCAAAGAAGCAAATTAGTCGGGCAAGACCTCCCCTTCGCCATGGGAGGAAAGCCATGCTGACCTTTCGTAAATCGATGCTCACTTTTGTCCAATGATTTCACCACTTTCCAAATGTGCTGCTATCCCATCTTTAATAACTGACTCTAGCAGTTTCCCCACTACCGATGTTAGACTAACTGGTCTGTAATTCCCCGTTTTCTCTCTCCCTCCTTTTTTAAAAAGTGGGGTTACATTAGCTACCCTCCAATCCTCAGGAACTATTCCAGAATCTAAGGAGTTTTGAAAAATTATCACTAATGCATCCACTATTTCTGTGGCTACATCCTTGAGTACTCTGGGATGCAGACTATCTGGCCCTGGGGATTTATCGGCCTTTAAATCCATTCAATATACCCAACACCACTTCCCGGCTAACCTGGATTTCATTCAGTTCCTCCATCTTATTTGACCCCCGGTCCCCTGCTGTTTCCGGCAGTTTATTTATGTCTTCCTTAGTGAAGACAGAACCAAAGTAGTTATTCAATTGGTCTGCCATGTCCTTGTTCCCCATGATCAATTCACCTGTTTATGTCTGCAAGGGACCTACATTTGTTTTAACTAATCTTTCTCTTCACATATCTATAAAAACGTTTGCAGTCAGTTTTTATGTTCCCTGCCAGTTTTCTTTCATAATCTATTTTCCCTTTCCTAATTAAGCCCTTTGTCCTCCTCTGCTGGACTGAATTTCTCCCAGTCCTCTGGTAAGCTGCTTTTTCTGGCTAATTTGTATGCTTCATCTTTAGTTTTTATACTATCCCTGATTTCCTTTATTATCCATGATGCACTACCTTCCCTGATTTATTCTTTTGCCAAACTGGGATGAACAATTGTTGTACTTCTTCCATGCAGTCTTTAAATACCTTCCATTGCACATCCACTGTCAACCCTTTGAGAATCACTTGCCAGTCTAACTTGGCCAATTCATGTCTCATACCTTCAAAGTTACCTTTGTTTAAGTTCAGAACCCTTGTTTCTGACTTAAATATGTCACTCTCATTTCTAATGAAGAACTCAACCATATTATGGTCACTCTTGCCCAAGGGGCCACGCACAACAAGACTGCTAACTAACCCTTCCACATTACTCAATACCCAGTCTAGAATAGCCTGCTCTCTCCTTGGTTCCTCTACATGTTGGTTTAGAAAACTATCCCGCATACATTCCAATAAATCCTCTTCCTCAGCACCCCTGCCCATTTGATTCACCCAATCTATATGCAGATTGAAGTCACTCATTATAAATGTTTTACCCTTGTTGCACCCATTTCTAATTTCCTGGTTGATGCCATCCTCAACTCCACTACTACTGTTAGGTGGCCTGTACACAACTCCCACTAGCGTTTTCTGACCCTTAGAGTTTCACAGCTCTACCCATACCGATTCCACATCCTCCAAGCTAATGTCCTTCCTTTCTATTGCATTAATCTCCTCTCTCACCAGCAACGCTACCCCACCTCCTTTTTCTTTCTGTCTCGCCCTCCTGAATATTGAATATCCGTGGATGTTCAGCTCCCAGCCTTGTTCATTGGCTATATTTAAGAGGGAGTTAGATGTGGCCCTTGTGGCTAAAGGGATCAGGGGGTATGGAGAGAAGGCAGGTACAGGATACTGAGTTGAATGATCAGCCATGATCATCTTGAATGGCAGTGAAGGGTCGAATGGCCTACTCCTGCACCTATTTGCTATGTTTCTATATATATGGCTGCCACATTAAATGAAGGATGTGACTGCACAGAAGAGCATATAGAGGGAATTATACCAGATGTTTTCTGGGATGGAGTGTTTCAGTTGTGAGGGGAGAATGGAGAGAAATTATTTTCCGTGGTGAAGAGGAGGCTGAAGAGGGACCTGATCTATGTATACACAATTATAGGGGGATAGATGTCAGGAATCTCTACTCTATGCGGCATATAGGGAGCCTATGTTTCAGATAAGGTGGAAGAGGTGTAGAAGGGATCTGAGAAAGAACTCTTTTTATGGAGGTTAGGTAGACTGGCCCAGGGTGTCGTCCCCACTTGCCTCAAGACATCTACCATTGTGCCAGTGCCCAAACAATCAGCGACAGGGAGTCTCAACGACTTCCGGCCAGTGGCACTCGCCCCTGTCATCGCCAAGTGCTTTGAGCGGCTGATCTTGTCTCACCTCAAAGCCAGCCTCCCCCCCACACTGGACCCCCATCAGTTTGCTTACTGGACCAACAGGTCTACAGAGGACGCCATATCGGCGGCCCTTCACTCTGCCCTGACCCACCTGGACAGCAATAACACCTACATCAGGTTGCTGTTCATTGACTTCAGCACCACCTTTAACACTGTCATACCCGCTAGCTTGATCACCAAACTCAGCGGTCTTGGCATCTCCACCTCCCTCTGCAATTGGACACTGGATTTCCTCATTAACAGACCACAGTCTGTTAGGGTCAACAACCTCACCTCCTCCACTATAACACTGAACACTGGCGTGCCACAGGGCTGTGTGTTCAGCCCTGTCCTCTACTCCCTATTCACCCATGACTGCATCCCTAACTATGGCTCCAACGCCATCATAAAATTTGCCGATGACACCACGGTGGTAGGACTGATCAGTGACAACGACGAGTCAGCCTACAGGGAGGAGGTCCAGCACCTGACAACCTGGTGTGCCAACAATAACCTCGTCCTCAACTCCTAGAAGACGAAGGAAATCATTGTTGACTTTAGAAAGAACAGAGGGGGCAGACACACCCCCATCCATATAAACGGGTCTGAGGTGTAGAGGGTCTCCAACTACAAATTCCTCGGGGTACACATCTCGGAGGATCTGTCCTGGTCCCTCCAACACCTCCAAGCTGATCAAAAAGGCGCAGCAACGCCTTTACTTCCTGAGGAGGCTCAAAAAACCCCACCTGTCCCCCCAGATCCTGACCAACTTTTACTGCTGTACCATCAAAAGCATTCTGACCACCTGCTTTACGGTATGGTACAGCAGTTGCACCGTAGCAGATAGGAAGGCACTACAACGGGTGGTGAAAACCGCCCAGTACATCATCGGTGCCCCGCTCCCTGCCATGTATGCCTTCCACCGAAAACGGTGTCTGAGACGGGCCAGGAAGATCATCAAAGACCCCTCCCACCCTAACCATGGACTGTTTGCCCGCCTACCATCAGGGAGGTGGTGCAGGAGCCTCAGGTCCCGCACCAGCAGGATGAGGAACAGCTTCTACAACAACACCATCACACTGCTGAACTCGGAGTCCCGCCGATAGATTTCTCCAGTGTCTCTGTCCACATTGTCTGCATTCTGTATTTATTTCTATATTGCTATTACTATGAACTGACACTAAACTGCATTTCGTTGTACCCATACTCAGACCTCCCAACTATCCCGCTTTTGGCGGGATATTCCCGCTTTTTAGGTTCCCTTCCCGCCATCCCGATTTGTACCCTAATTATCCCGCTAAATTCTTCCTCCCGTGGTGAACGCCGGCGCCATGTGTCCCCGGTTTTCCGGCCCGCGCGATCAGCGGCACTTTGCCGGGCCCTAGTGGCCGCGCGTGCGCAGTGGGGGAGGGTTGCCGGGCCCCAGTGGCCGCGCGTGCGCAGTGGGTGAGGGTTGCCGGGCCCCAGTGGACGCGCGTGTGCGCAGTGGGGGAGGGTTGCCGGGCCCCAGTGGCCGCGCGTGCGCAGTGGGGGAGGGTTGCCGGGCCTGGCGCCATTTCGAGCCACGCCACGCCCGGCCCAGAGCCCGGGCGGCGCCGGCCCGCGCGATCAGCGGCACTTTCTTGCCGGCAGCCGGCCGCTCGCGGCAGCCCCATCACCGGGCCTCCCCCCCCACCCCCACCCAGTGCGCATGCGCAGACCCGCCGGCAACCTGGCCAAGTGCGCATGTGCCGCACCCGCCCGCCGGCAGCCCGCTGATCTGCACCAGTGCGCAGGCGCATAGCCGCCGGCAACAACCCCAAGTGAGAGAAATTAAGGTGAGTCTAGTGCCAAGTTTATCAAAGTTTAACATAGAATTATAAATGTTTCAGCATACATGTACCTTTTTCACATTTTGGCATTTAAAATACTTCTTCACAATTTAGAATTTGTGACATGGGACCCCGAATAGGGCGCCGCGACATATTATGAATTTTCATTTAAAAATATGAATTTTGAGGGGAAATATTATGAATTTTGACAATCAAATGTTGGGAGGTCTGCATACTTCCTGTGCAATGACATTAAAGTTGAATTGAATTGAATTAATAAAACTCATTGCCCGGGTTGTCGAGGCAGACGTTCTGCAACATTTAAAATGGTTTTGTGTTGAGTATATGAATCATCAGAGCATCAAGGGCTACAAACCAAGTGTTTTTAAATTAGATTAGACAATAGACAATAGGTGCAGGAGTAGGCCATTCAATGTGATGTGATCATGGCTGATCATCCCCAATCAGTACCCCGTTCCTGCCTTCTCCCCATATCCCCTGACCACTATTTTTAAGAATCTAGCTTTCTCTTGAAAGCATCCAGGGAACCTGCCTCCACCGCCCTCTGAGGCAGAGAATTCCAGAGACTCACTACTCCCTGTGAGAAAAAGCATTTCCTTGTCTCCGTTCTAAATGGCCTACTCCTTATTCTTAAACTGTGGCCCCTGGTTCTTAGAATAGATAGGTACTCGATGGTTAACATTTTAGATGATTTTATCATTGCTGTATTATTTGAAAAATGGCAAGATTTGTGCTTATAACCATGTCACTTTAATGTTGTTAATTTTGTTAAACCGTTTTACCCGTTAGGTCCATACAGTTTGCAGGGGCATAGGGTGAAGATCTACCAACCAGATTCCTCAGAAGAGTGGATTCTTGCTGTTGTTGCACATCATGACCCAAGTACGAGCATCATGGTGGTTACAACAGAGCAGGTATAAATAATATGGTGCTAGCTTTAAACACATGTACTTGATTTATAGTAGGCTTCTATGGAGATGCTACAAATTTGAATTTTGGCATTGTTAAAGACAAATTAATTTTCTTCGCTGGAGTTTAGTCTTGAAGACATTTGATTATTATGAGGGATATGAGAAAGGGTTTATAAAGTCAATTATGTTGGCATTATAGAAACCTTTGATCACATTAAGATTTAGTGGAAATTACATTTTTAAGTCAGCAAGATGATAAATTGAAACGATAAATATAATCGTTGTAAAATTACCTGTCATAATCTGGAGTTTTACCAGAAGCGCTGAATGAATCTATTATAACTCTTATACCTAAAATAAATAAAGACTTGGATGAACCAGGATCATTTAGAGCAATAGCTCTTTTAAATACCGATCAAAATTAACAAAAATATTAGCACAAAGGCTAAGTTTAGTTGTCAACGAATTAATTCATCCAGATCAAACAGGATTTATACCAAAACGATATTCCTCATATAATTTAAGACGGTTATTCAACATTATACATTCGAAAAGAAGTAATAAAAAAGACCTAGTAGGCATTTCACTTGACGCAGAAAAAGCCTTCGATCAAGTGGAATGGCCTTACCTATTTTCGGTTATGGAAGCTTTCAAATTGGGAGACAAGTTTACCACTTGGATTAAATTGTTATACACAAATCCGACAGCTAGAATAACAACAAACCGAATGTTATCAACTAAATTCAATTTATCTCGAGGTTGTAGACAAGGTTGTCCTTTATCCCCTTTATTGTTTGCACTCGCAATAGAACCTCTCGCCCAGAGGGTGAGATTACATCCGGAAATACATGGATATGATACTAGAGACACTAAAAATAAAATCTCCCTATATGCGGATGATGTATTACTTTATATCTCAGAACCAGAAACAAGTATCCGAAACTTGTTAAAATTAATAACAGAATTTGGATCTTTCTCAGGATACAGTATCAATTGGAATAAAAGTGAACTTATGCCAATAACGGTGAATAACTTACATATACTACAACAATTCCCTTTTAAGATAACAAACGAAAAAATTAAATATCTTGGAATTTTTGTAACAAAAAGATTCGACTCTTTATTCAAATCTAACTTCCCCCAATTATTGAATAAATTAAATAAGAATATTTTATATTGGAAAAGCTTACCTATCTCAATGTTAGGTAAAATTAATACAATAAAAATGATCTTTCTTCCACAATAATTATATCTCTTTCAATTAATTCCGATATATCTCCATAAAAATTTCTTCAAATAGGTAGATTCCCTAATTACTAACTTTATCTGGGATTATAAGAGTCATAGAATAAATAAAAAACATTTATGTAAATCTAAAATAAATGGAGGATTAGCATTACCAAATTTTATGTTTTATTACTGGGCAGTCAATATTAAAAATATGAATTTTTGGCTAGAAGAAATAGATAACCAACCAACTTGGTTAAAAATGGAAAAAGAAGATTGTTCTCCCTTTGAAACTAGTTCTATAATATTTGCTAATACTAATTTAGCTAAGAAAATTTATAGTGAAAATCCGATAATAGAAAACGGAATCCGTATTTGGAAACAAATAAAGAAAACATTAAAACTAAAATCAATACCATTATCTCTTACCATTGTAAATAATGTTACGTTTAAACCTTCAATGATGGATAAAGCTTTTTTACAATGGAAAAATAAGGGAATTACTAAGATGGGAGATCTTTATAAGGAAAACTCTTTCCTTCCATTTCAAGAGTTACAACAAATTTATGGACTACACACTAAAGAATATTTTAGATATTTACAAATCCAAAATTATGTTTCTGCAAATACACAAGAACTTAGAAATAGAAAGATAGAAATTCTAGATGAATGCTTAAATAAACACCCAAATACAGATAAAATGATTTCATTTATATACAATATTTTATTGGAAAATGATGTTCCATCAACAGAAATATATAAACTGTCTTGGGAAAAAGAACTAGGGATTATAAGGCCAGAACTATGGGATGAAAGTTTACAACATATACATCACTGTTCGTTAAATGCTAAACATTCCCTTATACAATTTAAAATACTACATAGATTCCATTATTCCAAAGCTAAATTACATAACATCTTTCCAAAAGTATCCCCTATATATGATAAATGTCAACATTTAGAAGCAAATTTATCACATTCATTTACTAACTGTATAAAAATTACAAAATTTTGGATAGAAATATTTAAGATAATTTCGAATGTTGTCAATATAATTCTGACTCCTGATCCAAAGTTAATAATACTTGGAATACTAGAAACAGACCAACTAGTAACAATGAATCAAAGAATTTTTATTGACTATGGTTTAATAATTGGGAAAAATCTAATATTAAAATTTTGGAAAGGCCCTACATCCCCAACAATCAAAATGTGGAACACAGAAATGTCAGAGACACTTCATCTGGAGAGATTGAGGCTTGTCCTAATGGACAGGTTAGATCTCTTCAGAGAGATTTGGTCTCCATTTATTAAATATTTACAGGGTCATAATGGCTCGGCACGAGGGCTTGACTGAGACCTGAATATTAGAATGGATGAAGAAACATATATATTAAAACATGACTATATCTCCAAGGACGGGTTAATGATTAATACTCCATTCACCATCATACTTCTTACACTCTTTTTCTCTATCTTTTCCTACCTTTAAAAAAAATTAGAAAAATGTATAGAAACATATAATCTTAAATTTTTAATACTAATAAGAATATAAACAGTACTAATATCATGAAGGTATTATTAATATCATTTAATATATAGTCTTAAATTTTAAAATCAATGGTAATACAAATAACCATATAACCATATAACCATATAACAATTACAGCACGGAGACAGGCCCTCTCGGCCCTTCCAGTCCGTGCCGACCATTTGTTTTCCCCTAGTCCCATCTACCTGCACTCAGACCATACCCCTCCATTCCCTTCACGTCCATATACCTATTCACTTTACTTTTAAATGTTAAAATCGATCCTGCCTCCACCACCTCTGCTGGAAGCTCATTCCACACAGCCACCACCCTCTGAGTAAAGAAGTTCCCCCTCACGTTACCCCTAAACTTCTGTCCCTTAATTCTCATGTCATGCCCTCTTGTTTGAATCTTCCCTACCCTCAATGGGAAAAGCTTATCCACGTCAACTCTGTCTATCCCTTTCATCATTTTAAAGACCTCAATCAAGTCCCCCCCTTAACCTTCTGCGCTCCAAAGAATAAAGACCTAACTTGTTCAACCTTTCTCTGTAACATAGTTGCTGGAACCCTGGCAACATTCTAGTAAATCTCCTCTGTACTCTCTCTATTTTGTTGACATCCTTCCTATAACTAGGCGACCAAAATTGTACACCATACTCCAGAATTGGTCTTACCAATGCCTTGTACAATTTTAACATTACTTCCCTACTCCTATATTCAATGCTCTGATTTATAAAGGCCAGCACACCAAAGGCTTTCTTTACCACCCTATCTACATGCGATTCCACCTTCAGGGAACTATGCACAGTTATTCCTAGATCCCTCTGTTCCACAGCATTCCTCAATTCCCTACCATTTACCATGTACGTCCTATTTTGATTTGTCCTGCCAAATACAAATACAAATATTATTAATAGTATGAATATATCTTTAATATCATGAAGGTATTATTAGTATTATGTCTTTTCAATTGTATAAAATAATCTGGAGTTTTATTGATTGTTTTGTTCAATGTATGCTTGATAAAACATCAAGTTATTGACAGTAGTCTAATGTGTTTGATGTAGAGGGGGAAGTATAAAGTACAATTTTTCAGTAAATTTGCTTCCATATTTCTACATGTCGTCCTTAATAGGAGCAGCTGAGAAAGACTATTGATCTGATGCAAATTTACACCACACTTGTGGATGAAACACTCCAATTAGTGAAAGGGGAAACTGTGATACCATGTAAAAGCTCTGGGACAAATGAGAGCAGTACATCAATGGTGAGTGTTATGCAGGTGGTTCTATTTTCTGTTATTAGGCCTGTAGCCTCGCATAAAGTGAAGACCTGGTCATATGCAAATTATTGAAGCATAGGGAAGTAATATTAAAACTTCTCCCTGTACATGATGAGTTTTGGTTTCCCTACCCACATCAAGTCACTCTTTCATATGAGACACAGGATTTAAACTATTCCACCCATTGAAGAAGAGTCCCAATCTGAAACGTCACCTATCCATGTTCTCCAGAGATGCTGCCTGCCCTGCAGAGTTACTCCAGTATTCTGTCCTCTTTTGCAAACCAGCATCTGCAGTTCCTTGTTCTGACATCATAATAACAGCTGATATGTCATTTAATAAATTAAAAGGGACGACCATTTTCATTTGGCCTAATTGGTCAAGAGAAGATTATCTCTCAAAATAAAGGAAATCTTGTTTGAGGTTGATCATGAATGCTCCTTACATTCTCTATTTTCCGGGTGGGTGATTTGATCTGTGTTGGGCTGCTGGCTCTTATTTAGAGAAAGTGACAGAGAAACTAAACATTTAAACTAGGTGCAGGACTAGGCCGTTCGGCCCTTCGAGCCAATGCCATCATTCAATATGATCATGGCTGATCATCCAAAATCAGTACCCCGTTCCTGCCTTCTCACCATATCCCCTGACTCCACTATCTTTAAGAGCTCTATTTAACTATCTTGAAAACATCCAGTGAATTGGCCTCCACTGCTCTCTGTAGCAGAGAATTCCACACATTCACATCTCTCTGGGTGAAAAAGGTTTTTCCTCATCTCAGTCCTAAATGGCCTACCCCTTATTCTTAAATTGTGACCTGGTTCTGGACTCCCCCAACATCAGGAACATTTTTCCTGCATCTAGTTTGTCCAATCCCTTAAGAATTTTATATAATTCTATAAGATCCTCTCTCATCCTTCTAAATTCCAGTGAATACAAGCCCAGTCGATCCATGCTTTCATCATGTCAGTCCCGCCATCCCGGAATTAACCTGGTGAACCTACGCTGCACTCCTTGAATATCAATGTCTTTCCTGAACCTTCATTAGCAAGAATGTCCTTTCTCGCATGTTTAATCTATTCAGTAATTATTTTTGCTTCTGAAGTATCATTGACAGATTTTTGAGGAAAGTACTAGACATTTTCAAATCAACAGGTTGCTCAAAAGCAAGCTTCTCAAAACTCCCGGAATAGGCGGAAGAAGGCTGAGGGCAGTCCACCGTACAGTCCAACCAAGGAACCTGATGAGAAAGGTAGGCATGAACCTTCTGAAAATAACTATTATGGCATCAGTGAGCAAGTTGAGTATTTCAGTTACTGATATTGGTGGAGGGAACATGGGACATACTTTGTCAAAAGACATTACACCATGGTGATTGATCCATTTATGTTTGGACCTCCTGCAGCAATGACATGACCCAAAAGAGGAAATGCATTTTACAATTGGGAATTCATATTCATTGCAAAGTTACCAACTCAAATGTGCGAGATGCGCAAAGACGACAGAGAAATTTGATGGTCCTGTAGATCCTCTTCATTTTTTTACACATATGGTCTTGGAAATCGATGTTTATGAAAATACAGCCCATTGTTTTAATTAGTATTTAAAAATCCTCCTTTAAATGGCATTCATTTTATATCTTGCACTTATCAAAAAACTGTGGGGCTTTAAAAATTTTGGAGTAAGCATTTGGCTCAAACATTTTAAATATCCCCTTTTATCTAATTTATGTAGATTTTAGTGCATACCTAGAAAATGCTAGAGTTGGAGGAACAGAGAGCTTTATTGTTTAGAAACTGTCTAATTAGAGATCTTGATAAATTTATTGAAATGTTGCAATCAAATTTGAGTGCTGAAATAAATATAATCACATTTTTCAGAAAGTGATTGTCATATAAAACTTCTGTTACAGGATCTAATCATTGAAGAGGTCTGTATTTTTGGGTTACCTTGAAGCAGAGGTATATGCTGTAGGTGTATAATGACAAAGTTTGTGCTCTCTCCTTAGATAAAAATAAAGATAGCCGTAGAAGAAAAAATGCAGCTGATGGAGAGAATGAACCTGTACAAAAAAAAGTGAAAGACAAAGAAGAAATCGAGTCTGACAGCAGTAGTGCATGCTCATTAGGGGCTGGAGGCAATGGTCACAATCAGCCAAAGAATGACAACCCTGATGTGGAGCAAGGGAACTTTGACTCCAAGAGAGTTGGTGATTTGTCCTGGGGTGTTGCTGACAGTGCTTCAGATCGATCTCGCTTTGTACCTCAGCCACAAGCAGGTTTGCGTTATGCCACCTATACCAAAGAGAATGGCAGGACCTTGGTTGTCCAGGATGAGCCAATACATGGGAAACCGTTTGTGCCAACTGCTGCTGCTGCTGGTGGTGCCGTGCCCAGGATAAGCGGAGTGCCATTTTCTAATGCAGAGTCTCTGAATCCTCAGAGCAAGAAGGGTTTACCAATTTCTGATTCAGGCAGAGCTTCTGAAGTTCCGACTGTAGAACCTTCAAATCTTGTTCAAGATTCAACAGATGCAGATACGGAAGCTTTTGTGGGAGCTGGATTGTCTGAACATGGGATAAAGGAAAACCTTGATGTAAATTCAGTAACCCAACAAAAGTCACAAAATATAATGACCGATTCCACAAATGAAAGTCCCACGTGTCCTTCAGTGAATCCAGGCAACTTCCCAGCACCACAGGATCGGTTGCAGTCCACTTTCCAGGTATTCTTGACCACCCTAGCTACCTGCGACTTGACCTTCAAGGAACCATGCACCTGCACTCCTCATTCCCTCTGCTCTACAACACTCCCAGAGCCCTACCATTCACTGTGTTGGTCCTGCTCATGTTTGATTTCCCAAAATGCAACACCTCATAATTTTCTGTACTAAATTTGAACAACTATTCCTCAGCCCACCTGGTCAATCGATCAAGAACTGCTGCAATTTTTCACAACCATCTTCACTATCTACAAAACCACCCACTTGTATCATATAACCATATAACACCATATAACCATATAACAATTACAGCACGGAAACAGGCCCTCTCGGCCCTTCCTGTCCATGCCGGCCATTTGTTTTCCCCTAGTCCCATCTACCTGCACTCAGACCATACCCCTCCATTCCCTTCACGTCCATATACCTATCCACTTTACTTTTAAATGTTAAAATCGATCCTGCCTCCACCACTTCTGCTGGAAGCTGATTCCACACAGCCACCACCCTCTGAGTAAAGAAGTTCCCCCTCACGTTACCCCTAAACTTCTGTCCCTTAATTCTCATGTCATGCCCTCTTGTTTGAATCTTCCCTACCCTCAATGGGAAAAGCTTATCCACGTCAACTCTGTCTATCCCTTTCATCATTTTAAAGACCTCAATCAAGTCCCCCCCCTTAACCTTCTGCGCTCCAAAGCATAAAGACCTAACTTGTTCAACCTTTCTCTGTAACATAGTTGCTGGAACCCTGGCAACATTCTAGTAAATCTCTGTACTCTCTCTATTTTGTTGACATCCTTCCTATAATTAGGCGACCAAAATTGTACACCATACTCCAGAATTGGTCTTACCAATGCCTTGTACAATTATAACATTACTTCCCTACTCCTATATTCAATGCTCTGATTTATAAAGGCCAGCACACCAAAGGCTTTCTTTACCACCCTATCTACATGCGATTCCACCTTCAGGGAACTATGCACAGTTATTCCTAGATCCCTCTGTTCCACAGCATTCCTTAATTCCCTACCATTTACTATGTACGTCCTATTTTGATTTGTCCTGCCAAGATGTAGCACTTCACACTTAACAGCATTAAACTCCATCTGCCATCTTTCAGCCCACTTTTCCAAATGGCCCAAATCTCTCTGTAGACTTTGAAAATCTACTTCATTATCCACAACACCACCTATCTTAGTATCATCTGCATACTTACTTATCCAATTTTCCACCCCATCATCAGCAATTTGCTAATCGTGCCCTGTATGTTCTCATCCAAATCATTGATATGGATGACAAATGGCAATGGGCCCAGCACCGACCACGGAGGCACACCTCTAGTCACAGGCCACAGTTCCTTTGCATGTCACCTCTGCCTTTGTTTTTCTGACCAAAGTAGATTCACAATTCATTTAAAACTGCCTTGTATTTGTTCATTCACTCAACCTGTCTAAATCACATTGGTACCACTTTGAATCCTCCTCACAAATCACCAGCCTATCCAGTTTTGTGTTGTTGGCAAACTACATTTATTGGCATATTACATTCCTTTCCTTCACCCTAATCACTAATAGTTATGAATAACTAGGACTCAAACCATGATGCCTCCAGCCGCCCTGTGAAAGTCCTTTATACATTTCTCCAGTTTCTTATCTTTAGACCAATTTTCCATTTATTACTACTTTGCTTTGTTCTGGTAAACCACTACACCCATTGCAAAGCCTCCACATCCTTCCTATAATGGGGTGACCAGAACTTCACGCAATACCTCAAATGGGATCTAACCAAAGTCTTATAAAGCAGCTTCATGATTTCCTGACTCTTCCACTCAGTGCACCGACGAATGAAGACAGGCATAACATATACATTCTTTTCCACTCTATCTTCTTGTCACTTTCAGGGACTCATGGACTTGGACCCCAACATCCCTCTGTACATCAATGCTGTTAGAGGTCTTGCATTAATTGAATATTTAAGGAAATTGAAAATGCTGAGATAATTTTACTCTCAAACGGTTTGGTAAGATTGAAAGTTATAAATATTTCTCTTTGTTAGTGCACCTGCTTAATTTGCAAACACTTTTGTTTCAGGGAGTTAAAAGTCTACAGACATCCAGTTTAGCTCCTGTATCAGAACATTCTTTGGGAAATTCTTCACCATTGGAGTCTTCAGTAGGGCAACAGGCAGAGGTGTGCAGCACTGCTAAAGGGTAAGGCAAACCTGCTCTCATGCACAGTTTTGTATTTAGCTTGTTGATATTCATTCATTTACTGTGGTTGAGGTTCTTTTGTAATTCTACTGTCTATTAACAACATTGTGTTATGATTCATATTTCCTTTCAATACAGAACAAGGTCATTGAGTCCATCAAATCTGCCACTCCTGGCTTAGTCACATTTCCTTATTTATTTCCCTGTAACTCGATCTCTACAGATGCACATTAACAACTCCCGATTCTCCCACCAGACTCACATACCATGGGTAATTTACAAAGGCCAGTTAAGTGAAGAGCCAGCAATTCTGTCTTGAGACAAGCAGAACACCTGTGAGGTAACCCATAAGAGAGCAAGGTTGCAAAGCTATATGGGTATCACTAAAGGTTGGAATTGAACATAGGTAATGGGGACAAAGTTTAAAAGAGATGTGCAGGACATTTTTTACATAGAGGATGATGAGTGCCTGGAAAGCTCTGCTGGGGATAATGGTGGTGGAGGCTGACATGATTGTGATATTTAAGAGAGTTTTGACTAAGTACATGGATATGTAAGGATTGGAGGGATATGGATTATTTGCAGCAGAATTGGGGTTGGTTTGGGCATTATGTTTAACGTGGGCATTATGCACCGAGGGGCCTGTCCTGGTGCTGCACTGTTGCATGTTGTATGTCACTAAAGATGAGACTATGTAGAGCACCACCACTGCTCCAACTGTGGTGCTCATTGGTATTAGTTTATTATTGCCATGCGTACTGAGAGACTATAAACAGAATTTCTCTGTGCGCTATCAATTAAATCAGATAGTACTAAACATAAATACAATCACACCATACACCAAGCAATAGTTGACCAAAGGAAAAAATATCAGTGTGCAGAATATAGTTTTGCAGTATTGTAACATTACAGTTCCAGAGCAAGTCCAATGTCCACAATAACATGTTGGAATTATAGAAAAATACAGCACCCACAAGCTGAGTGTTAGACAATAGACAATAGGTGCAGGAGTAGGCCATTCGGCCCCTTGAGCCAGCACTACCATTCAATGTGATCATGGCTGATCGTCCACAATCAGTACCCCATTCCTGCCTTCTCCCCATATCCCTTGACTCTGCTATCTTTAAGAGCTCTGTCTAGCTCTCTCTTGAAAGCATCCAGAGAACCAGATTCCATCGGCCCTCCGAGGCAGAGAATTCCACAGACTCACACCTCTCTGTGTGAAAAAGCTTTTCCTCATCTCCATTCTAAATGGTTTACCCTTTATTCTTAAACTGTGGCCCCTGGCTCTGGACTCCCCACAACATCGGGAACATGTTTCCTGCCTCTAGCATGTCCAAACCCTTAATAATCTTATATGTTTCAATAAGATATCCACTCATCCTTCTAATTTCCAGAGTATACAAGCCTAGCAGCCCCATTCTATCAACATATGGCAGTCCCGCCATCCCGGGAATTAACCTGGTGAACCTACACTGCACTCCCTCAATAGCAAGAATGTCCTTCCTCAAATTTGGAGCAAAACTGCACACAATACTCCAGGTGTGGTCTCACTAGGGCCCTGTACAACAGCAGAAGGACCTTTCTGCTCCTTTCAAGATTCAAGAGAGTTTGTGGTCATGTGTCCCAGATAGGACAATTAAATTCTTGCTTTGCTTCAGCACAACTGAATATAGAAGGCATGAATACAGAACAGATCAGTGTGTCCATACACCATTATATAAATACTAGACTAAGTGGGACCCATGTCCATGTTCACACGGGAGGTCTGGTCCCCCAACGCAATATTCCACTTCTCCACCAATTCCAATATTGGTGGACAGTGTGGGGGGGGGGCTTTCTGGAGTGCTGATATGGGTGTTGTTGGCTGCAGGGACTACTGGTCTCCAGAGGGCTAGTATGGACATTGTGGGCCAAATGGATTCTTGGGGTGGCAGCTCAGTCCCTCAAGCATGATGTGGTGGTAGCTCACTCATGGCTGGTGGGCTGGCACTTGACTCACGGCTATTCCTTGAAATTCCATTTCAAGCAGAGTGCAAGGCCACCAAATTCAAATCCATGTTCCTACCATTTCAAGCAGGGTGCAAGACCACCAAATTCAGGTTCCGTTTCCTACCACTTCAAGCAGGGTGCAAGGCCACTGAATTCAAGTGCAGTTTCATACCACTCCAAGCAGGGTGCAAGGCCACCAAATTCGTGCAGTTTCATACCATTTCAAGGAGGGTGCAAGGCCACCAAATTTAAGTGCAGTTTAATACCATTTCAAGGCGGGTGCAACAACACCACATTCAAATGCAGTTTCATACCATTTCAACCATTTCACCATAAAAACACACAAAACACCACACTCACAGTTCAGTAGACATTCAGTGTGTTCAGTTGATTCACAGCTCAGACAGAGTTGTGACCTCTCCCTCCACCATCATGCAGAGACTGAGCCACACCCACACTTCCGGGTTTTATAATATCTCCCCTTCCCACCGGAAAAGGTGTGGCCTTTATGGCGTGATTCACAGGAGAGAGATTCTCAATTATTACTTGATGGGAAGAATCCTCTGCACCTGATGAGCGGAGGGGGACTAAGATGGCCAAAAATCATGACCGTAAGTGGTAGCGTTTTATCTAAAATCAATATAGTGTAAACAGGAAGTTGTCAAGTTTAGCCAAACAGCCATTTGCAGTGCATTTCTACTTCAACCCAGACCCCCCCCCCCCCAAACAGCCATTTGCAGTGCACTTCTACTTTAATCCAAAACCCCACCCAAACAGCCATTTGTAGTGCATTTTTACTTCAAACCAACCATATTTTAATTTTCAAACCACATTAAGGGTACTCACAGTTGAGTAGACATATGTTTAATATTATTCAGAGAAACCTCTGGCTTCCTCCATCTTGCAGAGACTGAGTGAGGCACGCCACTTCTGGGTTTTATAGTCCCTTCCCCCTCCCACCAGCAGGGGCAGCAGAGAGAATGGCAAAAAAATTAAAAAACATTAATATCTCTCTTGATTTTTCATCGATGGGAAAAATCCTCCGGTCCAGGAAGGGGGAAGGGGGTTCTGAGCAAGGTGGCCAAAAATGACAGCCATAGGTGGCGGTGTTCGCTCGGAAATCACACCACAGCGAGCCAAAAGCGGTCAAGATCAGACTTTTAGTAATATAGACACATGAATGAATAAAACAGATAAAGTGCAAATAAACAGATAATGGGTTATTAATGTTCAGAGTTTTGTTTGAGTTGATTTCAAAAGCCTAATGGCTGTGGGGAAGAAGCTGTTTCTGAACCTGTACGTTGCAGTCTTCAGGCTCCTGGACCTTCTACCTGAAGGTAGCGGGGAGATGAGTGTGTGGCCAGGATGGTGTGGGTCCTTGATGATGCTGCCAGCCTTTTTGAGGCAGCGACTGTGATAGATCCCCTCGATGGTAGGGAGGTTAGAGCTGGTGATGGACTGGGCAGTGTTTACTACTTTTTGGAGTCTTTTCCGCTCCTGGGCGCTCAAGTTGCCGAACCAAGCCACGATGCAACCTGTCAGCATGCTCTCTACTCTGCACCTGTAGAGGTTAGAGAGAGTCCTCCTTGACAAACCGACTCTGTAATCTTCTCAGGAAGTAGAGGTGCTGATGTGCTTTCTTTATGATTGCATCAGTGTTCTCGGATCAGGAGAGATCTTCAGAGATGTGCACGCCCAGGAATTTGCAGCTCTTGACCCCGTCCACCATCGACCCATTGATATAAATGGGACTGTAGGTCCCCATCCTACCTCTTCCAAAGTCCACAATCAGTTCCTTGGTTTTGCTGGTGTTGAGGACCAGGTTATTGTGCAGGCACCATTTGGTCAGTCGGTCAATCTCTCTTCTATACTCTGACTCGTCCCCATCAGTGATACGTCCCACAACAGTGGTGTCGTCAGAGAACTTGATCATGGAGTTTGCACTATGACCAGCTACGCAGTCATGAGTATAGAGTGAGTACAGCAGGGGGCTGAGCACGCAGCCTTGAGGTGCTGATTGTTATCGAGGATGACACATTTCCAACAATTCAAACAGTCTGGTCTGTGAATGAGGAAGTCGAGGATCCAATTTCAGAGAGATGCGCAGGGACCCAGTTCTGCGAGTTTGGTAACTAGCTTCGAGGAGATGATTGTATTAAATGCCGAGCTGTAATCAATGAATAACAGGCTGACATATGAGTCTTTGTTGTCCAAGTAGTCCAGAGCAGAGTGGCGAGCCAGCGAGATCGCATCCACCGTTGATCTGTTGTGGTGGTAAGCGAACTGCAGTGTGTCCAGGTTTTTGACAAGGTAGGAGTTGATTTGCGCCATGATCAACCTCTCAAAGCACTTCATCACCACCGACGTTAGTGCCACTGGTTGGTAGTCGTTGAGGCACGTCGCCTTGCTCTTCTTGGGCACCGATACAATTGATGCCCTTTTAAAGCAGGTGGGAACCTCAGACGTCAGAAGTAAGAGGTTGAAAATGTCCTATACTCAACACCTCTTGTTATGAAGGCCAGCATGCCATTTGCTTTCTTCACTGCCTGCTGTACCTGCACGCTTACTTTCAGTGACTGATGAACAAGGACCCCTAGATCTCGTTGTACTTCCCTTTTTCCCAACTTGACACCATTCAGATAATAATCTGCCTTCCTGTTTTTGCCACCAATGTGGATATTTATCCACATGAAACTGCATTTGCCATGTATCTGCTCACTCACCCAACCTGTCCAAGTCACCCTGCATCCTCATAACATCCTCTTCACAGTTCACCCTGCCACCTAGCTTTGTGTCATCTGAAAATGTGCTAATGTTACTTTTGATCCCTTCATCTAAATTATTAAATTAAGGGATTAAAAGTATCATTAGCAAATTTGTTGTTGTAGTTTTGATTATCATGTATAAATACAACCATCTAAAAAAGGGTGTGCTTTTTTGCACTTTAATGAAGAGTTTTAAAGTCACCTACAAGTGTGAATGAACCAGATTAGTTTGAATTGGTGTTGCCTGCTGTCCATCTCTGAAATGTTTCTAATTTATTCTTTCCTTGCTATCAAAGTGATCAGGTACTAATAGTTTAGTTTAGAGATACAGAGCGGAAACAGGCCATCGGCTCACCGAGTCTGCACTGATCGCAATCACCCGTACACTAGCGCTATCCTGCACACTAACGCTATGCTGTACACTAGCACTATCCTGCACACTAGGGACAATTTTTACCCAAGCCAAGTAACCTACAAACCCATATGTCTTTGGAATGTGGAGCACCTGTGCGAAACCCATGGAGTCACAGGGAAAATGTGCAAGCTCCGTACAAACAGCACCCGTAGTCAGGATTGAACCCGGGTCTCTGGCACTGTAAACCAGCAAGTCTACCGCTGTGCCACTATGCTGCCCTAATTTGTGAGATGTTAGTAAATCAAACTGTTATTTTTGATACAAGCCAAAAATTACAGCTTTTGGTAAACATCCTCAATATTTTAGCCTAGCGGGACAAACATATTATGTTGTCAAGAAAAACTAATTTTGTTGCAATGGAGTACAGCTTCATTTTGGATTTTTACCTTGTTTCCTGGGATACATTGTCTTGGGTTTAGTTTAACCCAAGACAATGTCTCCATACATTACCACTATCCTACACACTCTAGGAACAATTTACAATTTTTACCGATGCAAATTAACCTACAAACCTGTATGTATTTGGATGGTTGGAGGAAACCGGAGCATCCTGAGAAAACCCACGCGGTCACAGGGAGAACATACAAACTCCATACTGACAGCACCTTTAGTCAGGATAGAACCCGGGTCTCTGGAGCTGTGAGGCAGCAGCTCTACCACTGCAACCACTGCGTGTGTTGACTGTTTACTACTTAATCTGAAAACTTTAGTACTCAAGTTTATGTCAGGAAAATACGCCACAGCAATTATCAATTTTTAAGTAGGATAATGTGATTTTATTTGAATATTGTGCCACTACATAATTTTGTGAGCTAAAACTTTTGATTTAATGAGTTTTGAAAATGAAAACCCTTGCCTCCCTGCATCCTTTTGAATAGATTTGGGACACGCAGGTCTGTTAATTCAGTTTCAAACTTATCTGATTAATTCACTGATTTTATTACAATTTTAGGGAACCATTGAAGAAATGGCTTGAAGATCCTAGCCAAATTCGAAAAGAAGGGGTTTCAACTGAAGATGGTGCTGTTCAAATATCAGATAAGAATGAAACGCTTATGGAAGAATCAAAAAGAAATGGTAATGAGGGAACAAATGGAACATTTGTCCAAGAAAACAAGGCCTTTGGATTTGGGTTTGGAAGGAATGCAGCAGATTTACCTGGCAGTAAAGCTGGCAACAACATCTCCATGGATTTGGGAAGTTTATCAAATAATTTGTTTTTCCAGTGCATGCCTCAGAATGTTCCACAGAGCAACTACTTCACTGCAATTTCGGAAAGCTTATCGAATCACCCTCTCGGCTTCAATTCCTTCAAAGTGGCTTCCAATGTCACTGGTCAGAAACAGGCTGCAACACAGGCAATTGGGACTCCTGCTGTTGGGTTAAACCCTGGAGGTAAACATGGACAAGATTCTGAGAAAAAAAACCCACTTGGAACTTCTGAAGTCATGCCAACTCTAACTCCAGCTTTTCCAAGGAGCACTTCAAGCCTACAGTTTCTTCAGTCAGTCCAACCACCAGATCTACTGAAGGAAGAAATGCCTACCATTCCATCAGCTAATTCATTTCTTAGGTTTGCAGATCTAAAGGGAAACGGGAATGTTTTGCCAACTAGCAGATCACATTCAAGTCTGTTCAGAAGTGATGTAACACGGTCTATGGCTTGCAGTCCAGCATCAGTTATTGTAAAGCCTCCATTATTAACTAACTGGAAGAAAACTGATAAGATTACATCAGATGTAGGTGGAAACAAAACTGATCTCCCAAAGATTTTTTCATCTCCATTTTCATCTCCTACTCAAAAGACAACTAGTTTAAATACAGCGAGACCCGATTCACCAGAAACCCAATTTGGTGCAACCAATATTGAGATGCCAACCTTATCTACCAGTCCGACTGGGGATCGGGTCTCAGGCTTTTCAATCCCTATTTCTGGTTCGGCCACTCAGGACAATCCACAGCTGCGAGTTTTCTCAGACACGACCCATTCTGGAAAGCCACAGCAGGCTGCGTTTACCTTTAGTTCATCTGATAATGGTGTTGATGGCCCATCCTGTCAGCAATCTCAGTTTGATCAGAGGAGATTTTCGTTGGATGAACGGAGCTTGGGTATCAAGCAGGAGTCAGACTCTGCTTCTGACAGCGACTTATCAGACCTCAGTGATTCAGAGGTGCACATGCGATTGCAATCAAAGACTGGTTTAAAAGGATATTTATCTTATGTGCATGAAAGGAGGGAGCCAAATGGTGAAGGGAATAAAGAACAGATAGGGAAGGGACGGGGCCGTGGAAGAGGGCGACCCCGAGGAAGACCTCCAAAAAGTGAGTTTGTGGCACCATAAGCAAAATGTAAAACCTTGAAATAATACTAAATGATAAGGTATCATTTGCAGTAATATATCTAGGTAGATTGAGAGGGTGGTTTATAGTTTGCCTTTTTGATACTTTCTAGGTATAAAGCCTCTGTACTGGAGGTCATGCTCACACAATTCTAAGACCAACATCTAGACAATAGTTGCAGGAGTAGGCCATTTGGCCCTTCGAGCCAGCACTGCCATTCACTGTGATCATAGACAATAGGTGCAGGAGTAGGCCATTCGGCCCTTCGAGCCAGCACCGCCATTCACTGTGATCATGGTGGATCATCCACATTCAGTACCCTGTTCCTGCCTTCTCACTATATCCCCTGACTCCGTAATCATTAAGAGCTCTATCTAACTCTCTCTTGAAAGCATCCAGAGAATTGGCCTCCACTGCCTTCTGAGGCAGAGAATTCCACAGATTCACAACTCTCTGGGTAAAAAAAGTTTTTCCTCATCTCCGTTCTAAATGGCCTACCCCTCATTCTTAAACTGTGGCCCCTGGTTCTGGACTCTCCCAGCATCGGGAACATGTTCCTGCCTCTAACATGTCCAATCCATTAATAATCATACGTTTCAATAAGATCCACTCTCATCCTTCTAAATTCTAGAGTATGCAAGCCCAGCCACTCCATTCTATCAACATATGACAGTCCCGCCATCCCGGGAATTAACCTGGTGAACCTACGCTGCACTCCCTCAATAGCAAAAATGTCCTTCCTCAAATTGGGAGACCAAAACTACACACAATAATCCAGGTGTGGTCTGACAAGGGCCCTGTACAACAGAAGGACCTCTTTGCTCCTATACTCAACGCCTCTTGTAATGAAGACCAACATGCCATTTGCTTTCTTTACTGTCTGCTGTACCTATATAACCATATAACCATATAACAATTACAGCACGGAGACAGGCCCTCTCGGCCCTTCCAGTCCGTGCCGACCATTTGTTTTCCCCTAGTCCCATCTACCTGCACTCAGACCATACCCCTCCATTCCCTTCACGTCCATATACCTATCCACTTTACTTTTAAATGTTAAAATCGATCCTGCCTCCACCACCTCTGCTGGAAGCTCATTCCACACAGCCACCACCCTCTGAGTAAAGAAGTTCCCCCTCACGTTACCCCTAAACTTCTGTCCCTTAATTCTCATGTCATGCCCTCTTGTTAGAATCTTCCCTACCCTAAATGGGAAAAGCTTATCCACGTCAACTCTGTCTATCCCTTTCATCATTTTAAAGACCTCAATCAAGTCCCCCCTTAACCTTCTGCGCTCCAAAGAATAAAGACCTAACTTGTTCAACCTTTCTCTGTAACATAGTTGCTGGAACCCTGGCAACATTCTAGTAAATCTCCTCTGTACTCTCTCTATTTTGTTGACATCCTTCCTATAACTAGGCGACCAAAATTGTACACCATACTCCAGAATTGGTCTTACCAATGCCTTGTACAATTTTAACATTACTTCCCTACTCCTATATTCAATGCTCTGATTTATAAAGGCCAGCACACCAAAGGCTTTCTTTACCACCCTATCTACATGCGATTCCACCTTCAGGGAACTATGCACAGTTATTCCTAGATCCCTCTGTTCCACAGCATTCCTCAATTCCCTACCATTTACCATGTACGTCCTATTTTGATTTGTCCTGCCAAGATGTAGCACTTCACACTTATCAGCATTAAACTCCATCTGCCATCTTTCAGCCCACTTTTCCAAATGGCCCAAATCTCTCTAGACTTTGAGAATCTACTTCATTATCCACAATACCACCTATCTTAGTATCATCTGCATACTTACTTATCCAATTTTCCACCCCATCATCCAGATCATTGATGTACATGACAAACAACAGTGGACCCAACACAGATCCCTGAGGCACCCCACTGGTCACCGGCTTCCAACCTGACAAACAGCCATCCACCATTACTCTCTGACATCTCCCATTCAGCCACTGTTGAATCCATCTTGCTACTCCGCCATTAACACCCAAAGATTGAACCTTCTGAACCAACCTTCCATGGGGAACCTTGTCAAAGACCTGCATGCTTACTTTCAGTGACTGATGTACAAGGACCCCCTAGATCTCGTTGTACATCCCCTTTTCGCAACTTGACACCATTCAGATAATAATCTGCCTTCCTGTTTTCATAAGGTTCATTTATTGTCACATACACCAATTGGTGTAGTGAAATTTCACTGGCCAGGTCAGTCATACAATTTTTAAAAAGTAACAGACTAAAAAAACATTTTAACATAAACATCCATCACAGTGACTCCTACACATTCCTCACTGTGATGGAAGGTGAAATAAAGTTCAAGTCCTTCCCTTTTTGTTCTTCCTTGGTCGGGGGCCTCGAACCCCCTATTGACGGGACGGTCTTGACTCTCGTAGCTGACGGCGTTCGGGCCCTCCGCGTCGAGGCGTTCAGCTCCTGCATCGGGGGGTTGTCAGCTCCCCCGCACCGGGCAACCAAACCTCGCATCGGTGCTGGATGAGCCTTCTCTGGCGTTGGAGCTCCTGACTAGCCTCTCCCGAGACTGTGAGCCCTTGATGGTAAGTCCGCAGGCCGCGTTGGGAGCGATCCCAGGCAAGGGATCTGCTCCGATGTTAAGTCCGCACCCCGCGGTGGGGCTCACGACAGTCCGACGCAGCTTTTCAACTCCATCGATGGTAGGCTGCAGTGAAAAAGTTACTTTTAAACTAAACGGGTTCGCTTCTTAATAAACAGACAACACACAAACTGTTTGGTAGACCAGTTCAAAACTTTAATTATTATCGGCCGATGGAAGGGAGCGAGAACTCTAGTCAAGTGAGAAATACAGACTTAATCACTTAACCAACCCGACCTCTCAGTGGCTCAGCAGTTCAACTCCCCCTCCCATTCCGTATCCGACCTCTCGGTCCTGGGCCTCCTCCACGGCCAGAGTGAGCAACACCGCAGGTTAGTGGAACAGCACCTCATTTTCCGCTTGGGGAGTCTGCATCCTCTGGGCTTGAACATTGAATTTTCTCAATTCTGTTAACCCTTGTTGTCTCCCCCCCTTCCCACCTCTCCCTCAGCCCTCGGGCCCTGGCATTCCCCCTCTCTCCCCCACCCAAGTCGCACTAGCTTCTCATTTTCACACTACAGTTTACAATGGTCTGTTTCCTTTATCATCGTTACTTTTTTGCATATCTTTCATTCATTGTTCTTTATCTCTCCACATCACCGTCTATATCTCTCGTTTCCCCGATCCCTAACCAGTCTGAAGAAGGGTCTCGACCCGAAACGTCGCCTATCTCCTTCGCTCCTTAGATGCTGCTGCACCCGCTGAGTTTCTAGAGCCTTTTGTGTACAGGAAATAAAGATCACTACAGGATGCACCTGAGTGGTCTCGTTACATCAAAGGCATCTTGTCATATGGTACACAAAAGGCTGGAGAAGCAATCAGAAGATACTGGGAACAAGAGTTATTGATAAAAATTCCGAACGATAGATGGGATAAAAATTTATTATATGTAAACAAATGTTCAATGAATGTAAGACATAACCTAATTCAATTTAAAATTTTACATAGATTATATTATTCGAAAACAAGACTGAATAAAATATTTTCAAATGTTTCCCCCATCTGCCACAAATGTCTAACTCAAAATGCCACTATAGCACATTCCTTTGTCTCTTGTACAAAACTGTATACATTTTGGAATGAAATTTTTGGAATTTTTACAAAACTATTTAACACAAAATTGAACCCCAATACTGAATTGATTATCTTTGGATCAATGGAAGAAGGAAGTAAACTAACTATATTCCAAGAAGCTTTTCTTAATTATGGTCTAATAACAGCGAAAAGACTTATACTTAAATTTTGGAAAAATGCACCTACGCCAACATTCAAAATGTGGATCTCAAACATGTCTGAAACGCTACATCTTGAAGAAATGAGATTCCTCTTACTAGGCAAAGTAGACCAATTCTTAAAGATTTGGTCTCCGTTTATCAACTTTATACAAGCATATGGTGCAACATAATATAACCTTAGAAATTAAATGTTTAGAACTGGGTGACGGATGGGCAAAAATATAAGATAGGTAGATCTCTCCTAATCTCTCTTTTCTTTTTACTTTTTCCTTCTCTTTCAATCTTTTAACTTCTCACCTCTGTCCTTTATTTTTTTTTTGTTTTCTGTTTCTTAAGTACCAGACTACTGTACTTACTTCTAACAAAAATAAACAAACAAAAAAAAAGGGAGTTGCGGAGGGAGCGGTCTTTGCGGAAGGCAGACAGGGGGGGAGATGGGAAGATGTAGCGAGTGGAGGGGTCACGTTGGAGGTGGCGAAACTGGCGGAGGACTGTGTTGTATTTGCCGGCTGGTGGGATGAAAGGTGAGGACCAGGGGGACTCTGCCCTGTTTGCGAATGGGGGAATGGGGAGAGAGGGCAGTGTTGCGGGGTATGGAGGAGACCCTGGTGCGAGCCTCATCTGTAGTACCCCGTGGCTTGTCATATGATACAATTACTTTACATATCAAAGGCTTCAGCCATTTGTCATTGCCCCTTACTGGGATCAATCTAGTTTCCTCTCGACACCGCCTCCCTCATAAACATCGGACATTTGTCCCAATGCCCCTTACTGGGATTAATCTGGGCTTCCTTTCCCCTAATTTGAGACTAAATATAAGCTGTAAGCTAGCCCAGGAACCAATTTAATATCTTCTTACATTTTTAAATTAATTCAGCCTTGTCAGCAGAGCCCGGAGAATGTGATCCAAAACTTGATCACCTCTCCAGGAAGGTAGGAATCTGAAAAAAAAAGATTCCCCCCCCCCCCAACAAAAAAAACAAACAGAAGAACATTAAAACAAACTTTAAACAAACTAAAAATAACAAAAAGGATGAAAAAAAGGAACAGACTGCCGGCAGGGCTGCCATCTCCCCCCCTCCAGCGCCCCCTACAGATAACGTCACATTTATCCAGATTAAACCGCATCTGCCAACTCACCCAACCTGTCCAAGTCACCCTGCATAGCATCCTCTTCACAGTTCACCCTGCCACCCAGCTTTGTGTCATCTGCAAATTTGCTCATGTTACTTTTAATCCCTTCATCTAAATTATTAAATTAAGGGATTAAAAGTAATAACAAATTTGTTGTTGTAGTTTTGATTTATCATTTATAAATACAACTACCTAAAAAAAGGGTGTGCTTTTTTGTACTTTAATGAAGAGTTTTAAATTTACCTACAAGTGTGAATGAACCAGATTAGTTTGAGTTGGTGCTGCTTGCTGTCGATCTCTGAAATAAACAAGGACACCCAGATCTCTTGTTAAAGAAAGAACTGCAGATGCTGGTAAAATCTAAGGTAGACACAAAATGCTAGAGACCTCAGCGGGTGAGGCAGCATCTATAGAGAGAAGGAATTGTTGACATTTCGAGACATCATCATCGTTGAAAACATCAACGGGCATGGTGCCTTACAATGCTATGTACGACAGTGATCGCAACTTCTACTGAAGTGTGGATGGAGCTCATCCGCCCTTTGACAGGTCTTGTTTTTGGTCTGTCTGGGGTCCACAGCCCCTTCTTACATAGTACCTGTGGCGGTGGCAACTCCCCCCCCGACCTGACTGACGAGACCCTTCTTCAGATCTCACCCAGATCATGTTGTACTTAACACCTAGTGTACTTCAGATAATAATCTGCCTTCCTGTTCTTGCCGCCAAAGTGGATAACCTCACATTTATCCACATTAAACTACATCTGCCATGCATCTGCCCACTTGCCCAACCTGTCCAAGTCACCCTGCATTCTCATACCGTCCTCCTCATTCGTCCTCATACCGTCCTCACATTCTCCGGGCTCTGCGGCCTACCATCAATGGAGTTCATACTGCCACCCAACTTTGTGTCATCTGCAAATTTGCTAATGTTACTTTTAATCCCTTCATCTATATCATTAATGTATATTGTAAATAGCCGCGGTTCCAGCACCGAGGCTTGAGGTACCTCATTAGTCACTGCCTGCCATTCTGAAAGAGACCTGTTCATCCCTACTCTTTGTTTCTTGTCTGCTAACCCATTGTCTGAAGAAGGGTTTCGGCCCGAAACGTTGCCTATCCTTCACTTCTTAGATGCTGCTGCACCCGCTGAGTTTCTCCAGCTTTTTGTGTACCCTCGATTTTCCAGCATCTGCAGTTCCTTCTCTAACCAATTTTCTATCCATATCAGTACTCTACCCCCAATACTATGTGCTCTAATTTTACCCACTAATCTCCTATGTGGGACCTTATCAAAGGCTTTCTGAAAGTCTAGGTACACTGGCTCTCTCTTGTCCATTTTCTTAGTTACATCCTCAAAATAATCCCCTTCGTAAATCCATGCTGACTTGGACCGATCCTGTTACTGCTATCTAGGTTTTAGAAGTATTTGTAATTACTTTGTAATTGTTTATCAATTTGCTTGTGACTTTGGAAAAGGATATGGGGAGAAAGGAGGAACGTGGTACTGATTCTGGATGATCAGCCATGATTATATTGAATGGCGGTGCTGGCTCAAAGGTCCGAATGGCCTACTCCTACACCTATTTTCTATGTTTCTACACCTCAGAATTTGTGTGGCAGATGTTGATGGATTCTGCGGTGTGTCTGTGTTTTTGTGATGTGTTGCAAATGCTAATTCAAAGGGGATTAATGCTTTCGACTTTCTGGGATAAGTATGTAAACAGCGTTTTCTTATTACCAACACCTTTCAGGTTCTATTTAATCAAATAATTGACTACATTAGCTGTGCTGATTGGAAGTAAATTATGTGTTTGTGTAATTGTATGTATTTCCCCAACGCTAGGATTTGATTATATTTGAATAGAGAGGATAATAATAGGTGTATGACTATTTATGGTCAGTTAGATATTTAAAAACCACAGATATGTGAAGAGAAAGAGGTTAGTTAAAACAAATGTAGGTCCCTTGCAGTCAGAAACAGGTGAGTTGATCATGGGGAACAAGGATATGGCGGACCAATTGAATAACTACTTTGGTTCCGTCTTCACTAAGGAAGACATAAATAATCTGCCTGAAATAGCAGGGGACTGTGGGTCAAAGGAGGAATTGAGTGAAATCCAGGTCAGTCGGGAAGTGGTGTTGGGTAAATTGAATAGATTAAAGGCCGATAAATCCCCAGGGCCAGATAGGCTGCATCCCAGAGTACTTAAGGAAGTAGCTCAGGAAATAGTGGATGCATTAGTGATAATCTTTCAAAACTCTTTAGATTCTGGAGTAGTTCCTGAGGATTGGCGGGTAGCAAATGTAACCCCTCTTTTTAAGAAGGGAGGGAGAGAGAAAACGGGGAATTACAGACCAGTTAGTCTAACATCGGTAGTGGGGAAACTGCTAGAGTCAGTTATTAAAGATGGGATAGCAGCACATTTGGAAAGTGGTGAAATCATTGGACAAAGTCAGCATGGATTTACAAAAGGTAAATCATGTCTGACGAATCTTGTGGAATTTTTCGAGGATGTAACTAGTAGCGTGGATAAGGGAGAACCAGTGGATGTGGTATATCTGGACTTCCAGAAGGCTTTCGACAAGGTCCCACATAAGAGATTAGTATACAAACTTAAAGCATACGGTATTAGGGGTTCAGTATTGATGTGGATAGAGAACTGGCTGGCAAACAGGAAGCAAAGAGTAGGAGTAAACGGGTCCTTTTCACAATGGCAGGCAGTAACTAGTGGGGTACCGCAGGGCTCAGTGCTGGGACCCCAGCTATTTACAATATATATTAATGATCTGGATGAGGGAATTGAAGGCAATATCTCCAAGTTTGCGGATGACACTAAGCTGGGGGGCAGTGTTCGCTGTGAGGAGGATGCTAGGAGACTGCAAGGTGACTTGGATAGGCTGGGTGAGTGGGCAAATGTTTGGCAGATGCAGTATAATGTGGATAAATGTGAGGTTATCCACTTTGATGGCAAAAACAGGAAAGCAGACTATTATTTAAATGGTGGCCGATTAGGAAAAGGGGAGATGCAGCGAGACCTTGGTGTCATGGTACACCAGTCATTGAAAGTAGGCATGCAGGTGCAGCAGGCAGTGAAAAAAGCGAATGGTATGTTAGCTTTCATAGCAAAAGGATTTGAGTACAGGAGCAGGGAGGTTCTCCTTCAGTTGTACAGGGTCTTGGTGAGACCACACCTGGAGTATTGCGTGCAGTTTTGGTCTCCAAATCTGAGGAAGGACATTATTGCCATAGAGGGAGTGCAGAGAAGGGTTCACCAGACTGATTCCTGGGATGTCAGGACTGTCTTATGAAGAAAGACTGGATAGACTCGGTTTATACTCTCTGGAATTTAGGAGATTAAGAGGGGATCTTATAGAAACTTACAAAATTCTTAAGGGGTTGGACAGGCTAGATGCAGGAAGATTGTTCCCGATGTTGGGGAAGTCCAGGACAAGGGGTCACAGCTTAAGGATAAGGGGGAAATCCTTTAAGACCGAGATGAGAAAGACTTTTTTCACACAGAGAGTGGTGAGTCTCTGGAACTCTCTGCCACAGAGGGTAGTTGAGGCCAGTTCATTGGCTATATTTAAGAGTGAGTTGGATGTGGCCCTTGTGGCTAAGGGGATCAGAGGGTATGGAGAGAAGGCAGGTACGGGATACTGAGTTGGATGATCAGCCATGATCATATTGAATGGCGGTGCAGGCTCGAAGGGCTGAATGGCCTACTCCTGCACCTAATTTCTATGTTTCTATGTTTCGCTAAAAGGAGTAGGAAGGACTTTTATGGCTCCCTCCATTTTATTTATCAATTGAGGTTTCAAATAAAGTCATTAAGAGGCTGCTTAAGGTTCCTATTGAGTGATTATGCAAATTGATTCCTGATTTGTCACGAATAATATAAACTTATTTGGTCCAGGACAAGGGGTCACAGCTTAAGGATAAGGGGGAAATCCTTTAAGACCGAGATGAGAAAGACTTTTTTCACACAGAGAGTGGTGAGTCTCTGGAACTCTCTGCCACAGAGGGTAGTTGAGGCCAGTTCATTGGCTATATTTAAGAGTGAGTTGGATGTGGCCCTTGTGGCTAAGGGGATCAGAGGGTATGGAGAGAAGGCAGGTACGGGATACTGAGTTGGATGATCAGCCATGATCATATTGAATGGCGGTGCAGGCTCGAAGGGCTGAATGGCCTACTCCTGCACCTAATTTCTATGTTTCTATGTTTCTATTACAAAGGCACAATTGTATAGAAATAAACAAATATAGAAAATTCAATCACTTGACTCTATTGCACCCAAGGGCTTAGATAATGCACTAGTGCCATGTCATTGACGATATAGATGTGGTATAAAGGGGCTTAAGGATAAGGGGGAAATCCTTTAAGACCGAGATGAGAAAGACTTTTTTCACACAGAGAGTGGTGAGTCTCTGGAACTCTCTGCCACAGAGGGTAGTTGAGGCCAGTTCATTGGCTATATTTAAGAATGAGTTGGATGTGGCCCTTGTGGCTAAGGGGATCAGAGGGTATGGAGAGAAGGCAGGTACGGGATACTGAGTTGGATGATCAGCCATGATCATATTGAATGGCGGTGCAGGCTCGAAGGGCTGAATGGCCTACTCCTGCACCTAATTTCTATGTAAAGGATTAGGTTTTGTTGATATCTGAATTGATTTGTTCAATTTTGGAAGATTTATTTAATGAAAACGTTTTTGTCTCAAAGGGGAGATTGTCGGTGATTTATATGTAAAGGTCTATAGAGGAATGTGTGGGATGAATGAAAAAGTGAGTTTTTAACATATACTTCCTCCTTTAAAATAGTTTCTACAAACATCAGAAGGGTAAGCATTTGTATTGGGGTTTACTGACTGTTAAAAGCCAGTTACCTTTCACAAAGCCATTTTTATGCCTAGTTTTTTAGCCAATTAGAGGTGCACAAATCTTCCTTGCACAGCACCATTCTATGATAAGAATTACTTGGATTCAATAATCAACGGACTGATGATTAATGCACTATGGAAAATGTTGTCGTCTTTGGAAATGTTGACATTAATGTCTTGTAATAGCAGTATCAGTGTTTTATACATATCATATCGTATGTGTCTTATGCTTAAGGAACACTTTGAATTATAAAAGTTTCGATTATAAATTCCTCATTAAAGCATTTTTCCTTGCCTCGTGCTGGGTCTGTTGTAGACTGTATTGGTATAGATTGATTACCACAACACATGATTAAATTCCTGTATCAACTGCCCACCATGCAAGGCTGTAGAAGGTCTTCCATATAGTTGTGGTTTCTAATTCAATCTTTATCTTTCCCTCCCCATCAGTTTCTGTGGATCAGTCTGTTTTAAAGGATCTATGCAAGGTGAGAAAGCTGAAGCAGTCTGGAGAATCTTTCCTGCAAGATGGTTCCTGTATCAATGTTGCTCCACATCTTCACAAGTGCAGAGAATGTCGTTTGGTGCGTTACCGAAAGTTTAAAGATCACGATGAATCAACGGTGTCCTGTCGTTTCTTCCACTTTAGAAAGTAAGTGCACTGGGGAATTGGAGGGTACTGGTCCTTGCTGCATTCTGTTTTGAAATTATTTTGCTATTTTAAAATGTTCGCTTTTAGATTAATTTTGTTAATTATTCTATGTATTATTCTTCCATCCCTTATACGTGTTTTTTGAATATTTATCTGCTTAAGTTGACATGAGCCGTAGCCAATAAAATAAACAGCATTTTGATTATTACAAAAGTTCGATTTACGAAGTGATCACAACTCCCTACATTAGGAGCTCGTGGTACACTGGGAGCAATTGTCAATATCTGACATGGGAGTCTTTTAAAAACCAGTTGATCGAAGTTCAGAACCAACATATTGTAGTGAGGAGGAGGAGGGATAAGAATGACAAAGTAAGAGAACCTTGCATGACTAAAAGGGTTATACATTTGGTCAAAGAGAAAAAGGAAGTGCATGCAAGGTTTAAGAGGAAGGAATCAGACAGAACCTTTGAGGAGTATAAAGGAGGAAAGAACTCAAGCAGCTGATTAGAGGGGCTAAAGGGGCAACTAAATGGCAAGTTTGATTAAAGAAAATCAGAAATTGTTTTATACCTATATTAAGAACAAGAGGATAACCAGGGAGAAGGTAGGACCACTCAAGGATAAAGAAGGGAATCCTACAGATGAAGTCCTGACAAGCCCAGTGGGCCCCATGCGAGTGGATTAAAATAACTGTTGTGTTATAAAGTAATAGAGTGATACAGTGTGGAAACAGGCCCATCAGCCCAACTTGCCCACACTGGCCATCATGTCCAAGCTACACTAATCCCACCTGCCAGTATTTGTTCCATATCCCTCCAAACCTGTCCTATACATGTACCTATCTAACTGCTTTTTAAATGTTGAGATAGTCCCTGCCTCAACTACCACATTTGGCAGCTTGTTCCACACACCCACCACCCTTTGTGTGAAAATATTACCTCTCAGATTCCTATTAAACCGTTTCACCTTCACTTTAAACCTATGACCTCTGGTCCTCGATTCACCTACTCTGGGCAAGAGATTCTGTGCATCTACCCGATCTATTCCTCTCATGACCACCCGATCTACCTGTGACTCCACCTTCAGGGAGCTATGCACCTGCACTGCTAGATCCCTCTGCTCTACAACGCCTACACAGAGCCCTATCATTCACTGTGTAGGTCCTTCCCATGTTAGACTTCTCAAAATGCAACACCTCACATTTTTCTGCATTCAATTCCATCAATCATTCCTCAGCCCTCTTGGCCAATCCGGTCCAGATCCTGCTGCAATTTGTCACATCCAACTTCACTACCTGCAAAACTACCCACTTTTACATCATATGCAAACTTGCTAATCTTGCCGTGCATGTTCTCATCCAAATCATTGATATAGATGACAAACAGTAATGCGCCCAGCACCGAACCCTGAGGCACACCACTAGTCACAGGCCTCCAGTCCGAGAAGCAACCTTCCAACATCACCCTCTGCTTCCTTCCATGAAACCAATTTTTTATCTATTCAGCTATCTCTCCTTGGATCTTCCAAAGTAGCCTATCATGAGGAACCTTGTCGAATACTTTACGTAAGTCAATAGACAATATGTGCAGGAGTAGGCCATTCAGCCCTCCGAGCCAGCACAGCCATTCACTGTGATCATGGCTGATCATCCACAATCAGTACCCTGTTCCTGCCTTCTCCCCATATCCCTTGACTCCGCTATCTTTAAGAGCTCTATCTAACTCTCTCTTGAAATCATCCAGGCAATTGGTCTCCACTGCCTTCTGAGGCAGAGAATTCCACAGACTCGCAACTCTCTGGGTGAAAAGGTTTTTCCTCATCTCCGTTCTAAATGGCCTACTCCTTATTCTTAAACTGTGGCCCCTAGTTCTAGACTCCCCCAACATCGAGAACATGTTTCCTGCCTCTAACGTGTCCAATCCCTTAATAATCTTATATATTTCAATAAGATCTTCAAATTTGGAGACCAAAACTGCATACAATACTCCAGGTGTGGTCTCATGAGGGCCCTGTGCAACTGTAGAAGGACCTCTCTGTGCTCCTATACTCAACTCCTCTTGTTATGAAGGCCAACATGCCATTAGCTTTCTTCACTGAGCTGTACCTGCATGCTTACTTTCAATGACTGATGAACAAGGACACTCTGATCTCGTTGTACTTCCCCTTTTCCTAACTTGACACCATTCAGATAATAATCTGCCTTCATGTTCTTGCCACCAAAAGGATAACCTCTCATTTATCCACATTAAACTGCATCTGTCATACATCTGCCCACTCACCCAACCTGTCCAAGTCACCCTGCATCCTCTGCACAGTTCACACTGCCACCCAACTTTGTGACATCTGCAAATTTGCTAATGTTATTCTTAATCCCTTCATCTAAGTCATTAATGCATATTGTAAATAGCTGCGGTCCTCCCACGTACTAAACCATTAGGGATACCATGTTGAGTATCCCTAATCTGCCCTGGTCCATCTAAATGCCTGTATATCCTATCCCTCAGAATACCCTCTAGTAACTTTCCAACTACAGTTGTTAAGCTCGCTGCCCTATAGTTCCCAACATGTACCCTACAGCCCTATAGTTCCCAACATGTACCCTACAGCCCTTCTTGAATAAAGGGACAACATTTGCCACCCTCCTGTCTTCTGGCACCTCTCCTGTGTAAATTTCAACCAGGGCTCCTGCAATTTCCTCTCTGATTTCCCACAATGTACTCAGATATGTCTGATCAGGCCCTGGAGATTTGTCCACCTTCATACACTATAGTACCTTCAGCACCTCTTCAACTGTAACACTGACTGCTCTCAACACACTTCCATTGACCGTCCCAAGTTCCTCCGTCCTACTGTCTTTCTCCCCAGGAAATACAGAGGAGAAATACTAATTGAGGACCTTGCCCATCTACTGTGGCTCTACTGCTGTTGACTGCTTTGATTCCCGAGGTGTCCCCCCCCTCTCTCTCTCTAGTTACCCTTTTCCTCCTTATATATTTATAAAATCTTTTGGTGTTGTCCTTAATGCGATCTGCCGGAGCTGTCTCTTGTCCTCTTTTTGTCCTTCTGATTTACTTTTTTACTTTGCTCCCTAGTCGTGTTGTTTGAAGTGTTTCAAGACAACATGTGGATATAAAACTTAAAACTTGTCCTCCATAATTGTTTTTCGGAACTTCTGTATTTTAGGAAGAACTTTCTCTTCATACTAAAGTTTGGCTAATCTACCTGCATTGTTTTTTATTTCAGTGTTCAGTAATTCAGAAATGCAAAAGGAAATGACTATTCTCAATTCAGTACATAATCCAATCACTGGCTTGCCTAGACCATCGCTACAAGTAACTTGTAACATGTTGTGCACTTCAACACAGGGCAGAATTTTGTATTGTGTTCAGTAGCCAAGAATAAACACTATATATAAATATTTAACCTAGGTTTTCAATACTGTTTAAAAAAATCTTCTCAACAAGCATATATAGAAATGAAATATTCTGTATCAACTGTCCAGTTTTTCGTTCTTTTTCCAGACTTGCCTTTACAAGGACAGGTGTCCTGCGTGTGGGAGGGTTTCTGAATCCCAGACAATGTGATGGTGAAGCTCTGAGTCTTTGGATTCCATCACGTATACCTGCTGAAGGCCTTGACCTGGAAACATCCAAGTACATTTTGGCAAACGTCGGGGACCAATTCTGTCAGCTGGTGATGTCTGAAAAAGAAGCTATGCTTCTGGTGGAACCGCACCGTACGTTGATGTATTGTAGACAATGCTGTTTATAGATTATATAGGAAGGAACTGCAGATGCTAGTTTAAATTGATGATAGTAACTCAGCGGGACAGACAGCATCTCTGAAGAGAGGGAATGGGTGATGTTTCAGGTCGTGACCCTTCTTCAGACTGATGATAACTGAATTTCATCCCTCATCAACAGAGCTACTCCACCTCCTCTGCCCACCTGCCTGTCCTTTCTGTAGTATGTATAACCCTGAATATTCAGTCCCGGTCAGAATCCTTCTGCAGCCATGTATTTGTAATCCCCACAATGTCATATCTACCAATCTCTAACTGAGCCTCAAGCTCATCCACTTTACTTCTTATACTTTGCACATTCATATATAATACTTTTAATCCATTATACGCCTCACCTTTCATATCGATTCCTATCTCACTTGGCCATACTCTCCTATCTGTTACCTTCTGTTGTTCTTTGAAAGTTGCCCAATCCTCTGGCTTCCTGCTACTCTTTGCTATGTTATACTTTTTTTTATCGACATCGGGTGGCGTCGTGCGCGGCAGCCTCGCCAGCAGTTTGTCGGTCATTTCGACTTTTTTTGTTTTTTTAGTATGTCCAAATGTATGTGTGAATATCTCTAGGTATGTTTTTATGTGGGGGGGGGGGGGGGGGGGGGGGGGGGGTAGGAGGAGGAAACAGTTTCCAGTCACTTACCTTGGCGGAGATGCGACTTTTCTCCTAGTCGTCTTTTCACCCTCCCTCGCGGCCTAACAACTTGGATTGGTGCGGCCTTTCCCGGAGACCCGCCCAGAGCTTCAGCAGTAGGCGTGGCTTCCATCGTGGAGCCACCTCCAGTTTAAATTCCAGTTGGAATATTTTGGCGGACCAAGTAATCAAGAACAAAGCCAGAAGAAAGGCTGCAACCTCCGGTCTGCTGACTTTAACATCGTGAAGTCGCGGGCTGCGGAGCTTCTAGCAGCAGGCGTAGAGCGGACATACCATGCCGGAGCCAGGGTTCTGTTGCCGGAGAAGAGCTCCGACCGCTGGCCTGCCTGCGGGCTATAACATCGAGAAGCTGCGATCTCCGGTAAGAAAGTGGCCGATTCGGGCACTCCAAGCCGCGGAGTGTGTTCCATCTGTCCCGACGTCGGAGCTTCGATCATCCCGACGAAAGGGCTTGTACATCGGGCCCTTGATTTGATTCTGAACCCCTTCATGAGCTTTCTGCCCCGTTAATTCCGGTGTCTTTCTTAACTTTTCTTATACTGTCTTTCCCTTTAACTCCATCTTTGTATTTCCAATTTGTCAACTCCACCCCCCCCCCCCCCCCCACAGCAGTGGCAAACCTGCCTGCCACAATGCTGGTCCCCTGCCTGTTAAGGTGCAACCCGTCCCTTTTGTACAATTCACCCGTACCCCCAAACAGATCCCAGGGGTCTGAGAATCTAAATCCCTGCCCCCTGCACCATATCCTCAGCCATACATTCAGAACCCCTATCTCCCTGTTCGTGCCCTCACCAGCACGAGGAACTGGAAGCAAACCGGTGATAACAACCTGGAGGTCCTGCTTTTCAGCCTTCTTCCGAGCTCTCAGAAGTCACGCTGCAGAATCTCTTTCCTCTTCTTCCCGACGTTATTTGTGCCGACATGCACTACCACTTCCGGCTGCTCGCCTTCACCCTTGAATCGTTCCGTGACGTCCTGGATCCTGGTACCAGTACACCATTCTTGTGGGAAAGGGGAGAGGTGTTAGCAACCGGGAGATCCAGTAGGACATGGCGGACCGATAGTGTTCGGCGAAGCGGTTGTTGTGTCTTGCGGGAGGCCGATTTGGGAACATCAGGCGCAATGGATAAGATAAGAGGAAGCACACGTGAATCTAGTAGGCACAAGCAATAACACGGATAATTTGTGATTGCTTTTTTAATTCCAGTATTTTTATCAGAACCATGTTTTTTTACAATAAACTAGTCATTTGAAATTGTTTAAGAAAATTGCCCAGTCAGAAACAAAAGTATCCTCTCTTCTGAATGCTTGCTATAAATGTTTGCTGTCGTTTGTCATAATTCCCTAGCTCTACTTTCCTCTGATGTCCATTGTGGATTGACTCTTGTATTTTTTTACATTAAGAGCAATTGGCATGGAAACGAGCAGTACGTGGTATTCGAGAGATGTGTGATGCTTGTGAGACGACTCTCTTTAACATCCACTGGGTCTGTCGCAAATGTGGCTTTGGTGTATGCCTTGATTGCTACAGGATGAGGAAGAGTCGACCGCCACAAGGTATGGCAAAGCTGCAAAATGCAGAGAACTGTTCTGAGGTACTGTGGTAGAGCCATTCCATTATTGCACTCACATTTGGACCTAATTAGTTAAATCGGACTGAAGAGATTTATTCAAGAGAGGATTGGTAGGTGAGAATTATGTTAATTAGGTCTAGGTGCTTTTAATTAAGGCCATGGTAATTATGTACGAAGAACAAAAATATTGGATTTGGAATATCCTGGAGGTAGCACACTGCTGGAGGTATACACGTATGTTATGTTGCTTCATTATGGATTTCTGAATTACCATTTTGCGTTGGGAACATTTTCGAAAAATTGAATTCCAGAAAATGTCTCGTGCAAAACAAGGAAGCAAAGAATAGGCAACACTTGAGCATGGTAAGATGGGGTCAGGCATCCAGCGGATTTGCTTATGAATGAGAAGAACATGGAGGCGCAAGCAAGTAACCATAGTATCATAGTTACACCAAGAAAATCACAAATTAATTGATGGATAGTTGTTGCAGATTCCAATTCTGGTGAAAGACCTGTTTATTTTCCAGCTGGAAATGAGAGCACTGGATGATGTTTTGCCTTCTGAGTGCCAATGTAAGCACAAAACCAAATGGTGGAAAAACTCTGGCAAAAAAAACTCTGCTGAGTTAAACTTTGAGCTATGATCTTAGTCAATGTCTAATTCCCATGCTTGCTTGAAATTTATTGTACCACTGTGTATTCTTGCATTATAGTCATTCAGTTTCCCAAATGTAAATGGAATGAATACTGTCGAAGTTCAATAGTATTCTTCAATCTTGATCACTTTGCTGATTGAATGATACAGTATGTTGCAGTTTGAAATGACCATCCTTTGGTAAATTGTATCCATTCTTTTCCTCAGAGGATGATGACAGTCTTGAAGATGAAGTTTTCTCTTGGCTGAAATGCGCAAAGGGGCAGACACATGACCCAGTGAATCTGATGCCAACGCAGATTATTCCCAGCACCGGTAAGTATGTGATTTACAAGTGCAGGAAATAGCCTTTCACAAAGTTCTCCTGGACTTTGCCTTCAGAAACCAGGAGATTACTTTCCATAGGATCTTGTATTTCCTTACTGTTATGTTTTTCAACTTATTAGTCACTTTCTGCAATACATATGATGCAAGGCTCAATCCCTACTTTTATTGATCTATCTGAAAGAACTCTCCCCGTTTCTCTGGGACCTGTTGAGGCAGCTTGCTTGATGTCCGAAAGTGAGATCCACAACTATTTGTGATTTGAACATTCATCATGATGACGCAGTGCAACTGCCTGCCTACATTTTGATCACCCATTAGGTTTTGTTTTAAACTTATAAATTAGTTTAAAGGAAAGCTCCTTTACCCAGAATAACTACATTTAATTTAAAATCTTTCTCTGCTGACTTTTGCACTTGGACGTCCTCCAACGTTTTGAAGTCCTATGAACAAATTGCTTTTAGTTCATTTTTATTTAGTTAATTGTAGTTGCACAGGTCTTTAACACTCTTTTTAATTTCTAGTGACTTACATTAAAAAAAAAAAAAGTAGTTTTTAAGCTAACTCGCTAACATGCTGGGGGACCATTTTTCCCCTGAATCTTTTACATGACTATGACCAGTAAGGGCTGGATATCCTTGGCTATACCTATAGCTTATCAAAAGATCAGAGTAGCAAAGTGCCTCTAGATAAATGCCGTCCACACTGAGAACGTAGAATATCTGTAATGAAAGCTGCAGAATGTAATGTCAATTTAAATGTAAAAGTCTGTGCAGATTGCAGCTGGCAACAAATCTAAGGTTTCTTGAATGTAAATTTTATTGAGGTCAGTTGTGCCCCAGGGGAGATAGGGGTGGGGGAGAGAAGATGTATGAAAGATCCCATTCTTACCTGGCCGAGTATGCCTGCAGCAACCAGCAAATCATCCCACCAGTTTCCCAAACACTTGCTCGTATTTGCAAACTAACCATACGTCGAGTGTTCGTAACCTGGGAAATCTATTCTTTTGATTTCTTTTAAAAAGCATCTGCTGCTTTTTTACCTTTTGCTTTAAAAAAATAAGTGAGGTGTTTTTGAAAAGATTTATTTTTTTAAATCCGTAGCTCTGTATGATATTGGAGACATGGTCCATGCCACCAGGGGAAAATGGGGTATCAAAGCAAATTGCCCATGTATAACCAAGCAGCTCAAGCCTTTACCCAAGCCAGCACCACCAAATGGAGTATCACAGGTATGTTGTATTGATCATTGTTCTCAGAACTAGGTATTCAGTAGCCACTTTAAAATCGACAAATTTCTATTCTGATAACCCAAATTAAATATCAGTTAGTATTCCGAACACAACGTGTCATACTTGGAATGTGGAGAAATAATAGGTTTTCAATCAGGGCATTAGAAATAAATTCTGTCAGTTCAGAGTAATGATTGTTTGTCACTAGAGAAAGGACTGATGGAAGGATGCCAGATGTCTTCTGAGGTGTGTGATAGGTAGAGTGGTGGCAGAAGGCCAGCGTCACTCATTCCTCGAAAAATAAATTTTTATAATGTATAAATCTCAGCCTGATCTACACATGTGAGCCTTATATGCAAATTCAAAATGAGCAATAGTTCTAATAAAACATTAGAGATATCTAAGCAAACTTGGCTTAGTTCTAGAATCTTCTGCTATTGGCATTACTTGACAACTTATTACCTGTGGTCAAGTAATGCCAATAGCAGAAGATTCTAGAACTAAGCCAAGTTTGCTTAGATAGCTGTGGGGAATATATAACTGACTAAAAGCTTCTATAGTTATGTGAAGAGAAAAAGATCAGTGAAGACAAATGTCAGTCCCTTACAGTCAGAAACAGGTAAATTTATCATGGGAAACAAGGAAATGGCAGACCCGTTTAAACAAGTACTTTGGTTCTGTCTTCACTAAGGAAGAAACAATCTCCCAGAAATACAAGGGGACTGAGGGAGGAACTGAAGGAAATCCAGATTAGTCTGTAAATGGTGTTAGGTAAAGTGTTGGGACTGAAGGCAGATAAATTCCCAGGATCTGATGGTCTGCATCACAGAGTACTCAAGGAGGTGGCCATAGAAATTGTGGATGCATTGGTGATCATTTTCCAATGTTTTATGGACTCTGGATCGGTTCCTGTGGACTGGAGGGTAGCTAATGTAACCCCACTTTTTAAGGAAGGAATGAGAGAGAAAACGGGGTATTATAGACCAGTTCACCTGACATTGGTAGTGGGGGAAATGCTTGAGTCGATTATTAAAGATGTAATAGCAGCGCATTTGGAAGGCGGTGACATGATATTCATGGATTTAGGAAGGGGAAATCATGCCTGACTAATCTATAATGTTTTGAGGATGTAACAAGTAGAAGATAAGGGAGAGCCAGTGGATGTTGTGTATCTGGACATTCAGAAAGCCTTTGACAAGGTCTCACACAAGAGATTAGTGTGTAAAATTAGAGCACATGGTATTGGGGGTAGAGTATTGACATGGATAGTAAACTGGTTGGCAGACAGGAAGCAAAGAGTAGGAATTAACAGGTCATTTTTAGAAAGGCAGGCAGTGGCTAGTGGGTTGCCGCAAGACTCAGTGCTGGGGCCCCAGTTATTTACAATATATATTAGCGATTTAGACAAAGGAATTAAATGTAACATCTCCATGTTTGCGGATGACACAAAGCTGGATGGCAGTGTGAGGTGCGAGGAGGATGCTCTGAGGCTGCAGGGTGACTTGGATAGGTTGGGTTAGTGGACAGATGCATGGCAGATGCAGTATAATGTGGATAAATGCGAGGTTATCACTGATGGCTAGAACAAGAAGGCAGATTATTATCTGAAAGGTAGACATGAAACATGATCCCACAGATGAGCACCAGGCCATAATCTCAAACACCATTACTGGTTTCTTCACTTCTGGCTGTCTGCCTTCCACAGCGTCCAACCTTATCATTTCCCAGCCCCGCACGGCCCGATTTTACCTTCTCCCAAAATCCACAAACACAACTGCCTTGGCAGACCCATTGGTTCTGTCTGCTCCTGTCCCACAGAAATTATTTTCATGTACCTCAACTCCATCCTATCACCCCCCCCCCCGGCCCAATTTCTCCATGACATTGATGACTGCATCGGGGCTACCTCCAATGCCGCATCTGCGCCCAAAATGAGGTTCCATACCAGGACATCCGAGATGTCCTCATTCTTTAGGGAACGAGGGTTCCCCTCTCCCACCATGTCACCTCACTCATGTCACCTCGGCACCACGTAGCTCCGCCCTTGCTCCCCCTCCCCCTAGTCGCAACAGAGACAGAGTTCCCCTAGTCCTTACCTTCCATCCCCATCAGCCATCGCTTACAACACATAATGCTCCAAAATTTCTGCCACCTCCAACGGGATCCCACCACTAGCCACATTTTCCCATCTCCAGCCCTTTGCCTTCCGCAGAAACCGTTCCCTCCGCAACTCCCTGGTAAACTCATCCCTTCCCACCCCCTCCCCAGGTACCTTCCCCTGCAACTGCAGAAGATGTGACATCTGTCGCTATACCTCCTCCCTCGACTCTGTCCAGGGACCCCGGCAGTCCTTTCAGGTTAGGTTCACTTGCACCTCCGCCAACCTCATCTACTGTATCCGTTGTTCAAGATGTGGACTCTTATGCATCGGCGAGACTAAACGTAGACTGGGCAATCGTTTCGCAGACCAACTTCGCTCAGCCAGCCTAAACCATCTTGATCTCCCGGTTGCTTTAATTCTCTTTCCCATTCCTACACAGACCTTTCTGTCCAAGATCTCCTCTATTGTCAGAGTGAGGCTCAATGCAGATTGGAGGAACAGCATCTCATATTTCGCTTGGGCAGCTTACAGCCCAGTAGTATGAATATTTCGCTCACTTCAGGTAGACCCGGCATTCCCTCTCTCTCTATCCTTCACCCACCCAAGTCACACTAGCTTTTCGTTTTCACCCTACAAACAGCTTCCAATGGCCAGTTTCCTTTATCATCATTACTTTTTTGCATATCTGTCATTCATTGTTTATCTCCCCTCGTCATCTATGTCTCTCATTTCCCGTCTGAAGAAGGGTCTTGACCAGAAAAAGTACCCACTCCTTCTCTCCAGAGATGCTGTCTGTCCTGTTAAGTTAATCCAGCTTTTTGTGTCTATCTTCAGTTTAAACCAGCATCTGCAGTTCCTTCTTACACATTGTCTGAAAGGTGTCTGATTAGGAAAAGGGTAGGTGCAACAAGACCTGAGTGTCCTTGTATATCAGTCACTGAAAGTAAGCATGTAGGCACAGCAGGCAGCGAAGAAAGCAAATGGCATGTTTGCCTTCATAGCGAGAAGATATGAGTATAAGTGCAAGGTCCTAATGCAGTTGCACAGGGCCCAGGTGTGACCACACCTAGAGGATTGTGTGCAGTTTTGGTCTCCTAATTTGAGGCAGGACATTCTTGTTATTGACGGAGTGCAGTGTAGGTTCACCAGGGTAATTCCCGGAATGGCGGGACTGAAGTATGATAAAAGAATGGATCGATTGGGCTTGTATTCACTGGAATTTAGAAGGATGAGAGGGGATTTTATAGAAACAAATCAAATTCTTAAGGGATTGGACAGGCTAAATACAGGAAAAATATTCCCGATGTTGGGGGAGTCCAGAATCAGGGGTCACAGTTTAAGAAAAAGGGGTAGTCCATTTAGGATTGAGGTGAGGAAAATCTTTTTCACCCAGAAAGTTGTGAATCTGTAGAATTCTCTGCCACAGAAGGCTGTGGATGCCAATTCACTGGATGTTTTCAAGAGAGTTAGATATAGCTCTTGGGGTTAACGGAATCAAGGGATATGGGGAGAAAGTATGAATGGGGTACTGATTTAGGATGATCAGTCATGATCATATTGAAGGGCTCGAAGGGCCAAATGGCCGACTCCTGCACCTATAGTCTATTATCTATAATGTATATGATGAATTCGGGTGTGGGGAAAGAGGGCTGAATGTGAGGTATTAAGCATCAGAAAGGAGACAAGACTGCATCATTGTGGTTCAAGTGCAAAGATGGTTGGAAATACTGAATATTTTAAGATTATTTAATGTGGTTTGCCCAAAGCAATGGCAATCACCCCATTCTACAAGGTAATAAACTAATGTTTTAAAATAATGGAGGAACTTAATAGATACATCTTCTTGAATTTTAAATATATATAATCTCAGACCAAATATCGGATTCAAGTTCTACATTGCATCTCCAGAGAAGTGGGTGTTTTAAAAGCAGTAAAATAGATCTTAACTAAAACTTTAATGAGCTGAAGCAAGCTGAATTTAGTCCATACTCCAGTTATCCACAAATGCCTGTCTGGGTCAGTTGATCAGTGCTGATTTAGCTGGATCACAGGGTACAGGAAACATCTGAACCCCATTCCTGGAATGTACTGTGTGAGTCGCGGCCTATTGCTTGGGAATGCAGATGCTTATTTTTCGCCATCTACTGGAGCTGTAGAAGATTGTTGTCTAGTGTGAAAAAATACATTTGAAAAGGGTAACAAAGTTGATTTATTATTTTCTAGAACATTGAAAAATGGGGCAAAATATAAATAGTTTGTAATTCTGAATGGAAGCAACAAGGTTGCTTAAAGAAGATAGTTTCCGGTCACAAAAATCACAAAATCAAATGTACAATGCAGGAAAAAATCTTCAGACCTCTGATTCTAATTCAGCAATTGAGTGAATTCCATAACCTCAAAGTTCATTTCAATGCATGGATTGGACAGGTGATTGAGAGATGAGAAATTAGGAATAGCAGTATTTGATCATATGAAAGTTAAATCCCAACTTGGACATGGGCAATGGTTTGTTTCCTGTGTTGTAATTCAGTCTTACTTTTGTAGAACAGTGTGAATGAATTAATATTATTTTAAATTCTGAATTCCTTTAGCTTTCAACCAATCTTCCCAATCCTGCTCCAGCAATTATTTTGAACGAAGTGTCTGTAAGTGGCGGAGGCTCTGTGATGGTACCTCAATCCGATGGGAGTTTAGCAGAGGTGAAAGCAGAGTCAGCAGACATTAGTAACTGTGAAGCTGGAGAAGCCAGTAATGTGAACCTGGCTGATGATAATTGCAATAACATGAGCTTTGCAAGTGACAATGAAGCTTTTTCCACCACTTCAACATTGAAGGATACAACACTGAGTTCGGCAGACACTACATCTGCACTGCACTGGTTGGCTGACCTGGCCACACAGAAGGCTAAGGAGGAGAAAAAAGGTAAGATTCCTTTTAAATTTTAAACTTTGAGTTCATATGCTGAGAAGTCTCCAGTCTTGGGCTGTTTGTGGAATAAGTGACTTTGGTATTCCGACTGTGCATGCTCAGGTCATAGGTCACTGGAGATAAACATTGGAGGGTGCGTATCTGCTGTGTGTTATCTGTGGTTATCAGACCTTTGTTTCTGTGAGTGCTTTATGCTTCGTGGGAGCGGGTTTCTGTTGCTGCCGCTGTGTTTCCCCCCCGGTGTCCCGACCCCGGCCGGAGGTGTCGGCCAGCTCGCAGCCGGCTCTGGCTCCCTCGGCGGGTCGGGGAACGCTGCTCGCGCCTCTCTCCCTGTCCAGTGGCCATCAGTTTGCCTCTTCAGTGGAGGACATGTCATTACAAACAGTGAGTCAGTCGGAGCTGCGATGGTTCCACTGGAGCTGCTTCCGGCATCAAAGGCCCTGCTGGTGGAGGGTGTTATGATTCAGATGGAGAGGTTTGGTGGCGGCGGGGGACAAGCGCCGGCCACCGGCATGGCGCACACGGGGCGCCGCGGCGGGCCAGGCAACATCTCTGGAGAAGGGTGTCAACCGGAAATGTCACCCATTCCTTTTCTCGGGGGATGCTGCCCGTCCAGCTGAGCCACTGCAGCACCCCGCGCACGCCGGCGCCGGGGGGGCGGGGTGGGCAGCCACACGCCTCCCACCCCACCTGGCGGCTGCCGACGGCCATCGGGGGGGGGGGGGGGGGGGGTTCGTGTGGGGTGCTGTGGTTGGTTCGGCTGGATGGGCAGCATCCCCGGAGAAAACGAATGGGTTCCTCGGGAGTAGGATCGTGGCCGAATTGGAGCAGGGGCGGCTGCTCTGGGGTTGCCCCGGATGTCTTCGGCAGCGCCCGTGGCGCTGGGGACAAGGGCTCGACCCAGCCTGCGAATGAGACATGGGTCTGTGCGTGCTCTCCCGCCTCCCACTGGCATCAGCCCCCCACTCTCTCGCTGTTACACCCGCTCTTCCGCTACCTCACACCCCCGTTCCTCAGATTAAATATAATTTTGCACGCAAGTCATGCATAAAGATAAGAATTCACATGCAGTTTATGCAGCCAGCCCTTACTCTAACCCTGATTCACTTGTTCTTTAGAGCCAGTGACCCATGACAAATCCCTTGATTCCTTGCGTTTTTCAGAATACCGAACTCGCTTATTGAATGTGTTGCTGTACTGATCATTTCTTTGCTGGTAACAAGAAAGCTGTAAGATATTACTACATAAAATATTTGTTTAATTTTGTGGTTACTGCCTGATATTTCCAGTCATAACAGGTAATCACTGTTCTTGCAGGGAGGGATACCTTAAATGAGTATGTTATCTAACTTTGGCCCTAATAATTCAGAGCATGGTCACCTAATTTATGTACATCATTTTTCAACTTCTTTATATCCTTCTCGCTATTACCTTTTCAACATGCTTGAACACATTGCTAGTGGTCCATTTATCTGTCTATTTTTAAGACACAAGATGACCTTCTTTATCCCATTACTATGTGCCAGCTCACAGCAGAGCAATTCCATCACTTCCCATTTCCCTGCAGTCCCTCACCTGATTCTCTCTCATGCTCATCAGCTCACCTTTGCTTTCACCATCCACCCTGAAAGGGGATTTACAGTAACCAACTAATTAATACTTCTGGGTAGACAAAAGTGCTGGAGAAACTCAGCGGGTGCAGCAGCATCTATGGAGCGAAGGAAATAGGCAATATTTCGGGCCAAAACCCTTCTTCAGACTGATAGGGGGTGGTGGGGGGGGGGGGGGGGCGGACAGAAGAAAGGAAAAAGGAGGAGGAGGAGCCCAAGGGCTGGGGGAGAGCTAAGAAGGGGAGGAGACAGCAAGGGCTAACGGGATTGGGAGAATTCAATGTTTATGGCACTAGGATGCAGACTACCCAAGCGGAATATGAGGTGCTGTTCCTCCAATTTCCAGTGTTGTTCACTCTGGCCATGGAGGAGGCCCAGGACAGAGGTCGGATATGGAATGGGAGGGGGAGTTGAAGCACTGAGCCACCGGGAGGTCAGATTGGTTAATGTGGACCAAGCGGAGGTGTTCGGCGAAATGATCGCCAAGTCTAAGCTTGGTCTCACCGATGTAGATCAGCAGCAGATGCAATAGATGAGGTTGGAGGAGATGCAGGTGAACCTCTGTCGCACCTGGAACGACTGCTTGGGTCCTTGAATGGAGTCGAGGGGGGAGGTAAAGCGACAAGTGTGGCATCTCTTGCAGTTGCAAGGGAAAGTGCCCGGGGAGGGGGTGGTGCGGGAGGAAAGAGAAGAATTGACAAGGGAGTTACGGAGGGACCGGCCTTTGCGGAAAGCATCAGGAGGAGATGGGAAGATGTGGCGAGTGGCGGGGTCACGTTGGAGGAGGCAAAACTGGCGGAGGACTGTTTGTTGTATGTGACGGCTAGTGGGGTGATAAGGTGAGGACTAGGGCGACTCTGCCCTTGTTGCGAGTGGGGGGAATGGGGAGAGAGAGCAGTGTTACGGGGTATGGTAGAGACCCTGGTGCGAGCCTCATCTATAGTGGGGAAGGGGATGCAGCGTAGATGGAGGAATTGGGAGTAGGGGTGGAGTCCTTACAGGAAGCAGGGTTGGAAGAGTAGTCTAGATAGCCATGGGAGTCTGTGGGTTTATAGTGGATGTCGGTCAGAAGTCTATCACCTGCGATGGAGATAGTGAGGTCAAGGAATGACCTCACTATCTCCATTTCCGACACTTCCCTACCATTTCTTGACCTCACTATCTCCAAGCAGTCGTTCCAGGTGCGATAGAGGTTCACCTGCATCTCCTCCAACCTCATCTGTTGCATCCGCTGCTCTAGATGTCAGCTGATCTACATCGGTGAGACCAGGCTTGGCAATCGTTTTGCCAAACACCTCCGCTCCGTCCGCATTAACCAACCTGACCTCCCGGTGGCTCAGCACTTCAACTCCCGCTCCCATTCCGTATCCGACCTCTCTGTCCTGGGCCTCCTCCACGGCCAGAGTGAGCAACACCGCAAATTGGAGGAACAACACCTCATATTCCGCTTGGGTAATCTGCATCCTAGTGGCATAAACATTGAATTCTCCCAATTCCGTTAGTCCTTGTTGTCTCCTCTCCTTCTCCCCGCCCACCCCCCATCAGTCGGAAGAAGGGTTTCGGCCCGAAACGTTGCCTATTTCCTTCGCTCCATAGATGCTGCTGCACCCGCTGAGTTTCTCCAGCACTTTTGTCTACCTTCGATTTTCCAGCATCTGTAGTTCCTTCTTAAATAATTAATACTCCTGATTCCTTTACATTTAATTATCTCAACTTCAAAATGAATAATTGTTTGGAATTAGCGGTACGGTGGAGTTGAACATTGGGATTGTTCCAGGTTGTTATTGCCCTGTTTTGTGAAAAGTGCTTTTGAATTTTAGTCCCGATGCTTTTTCCCTACGTGTGTTGGATCCCTCACCAGTGAAAATGGTTTCCCCATCTGCTCCACCTGATCAGATTCCTTTGCCACTTTGAGGGCTTAACCTTCTAATAAGAATACAACTCAAGTTCATGGGGTCAGTTTCATCTGTTTTTTGTTGAGTGGGCTTACTCTTGAGAAGGTTACATTTGGTATTCTTTGGTTTATAAGTTTAATATAGTTACAAAATAATGAAATGTGGGCCATCTTTAAAGCAACTATATGTCCCTGATCCAGAATTGATGTTCTGTTGAGAATAATCTGCTTGGGTGTGGTGCCAAATGTGGGATTATAAAATGTTGTAACCTGTTCCTGCCATTTAAAAAACATCTGACTTTCTTGGGAATTAAAAACTGATGCTTCCTCTCAATGCAGGATTTTGTCTATTTTGAAAACAATTTTAGGGGATTTTTTATTTGATAATATTCTGCAAAGGGGACCATTCACAAATGGTTTGGTTAATCTCTGACAAAGTATTTCAGACCTGAATCATTAACTACTTTTTCCACCTTGTCTGTCTGTTTTTTGCATTTTCTCTTTTAATTTCAAATTTCCAGCATTTGCATTTATTTTTGGTTTTCTTTCACAAAGAAAATGTAAGTTTGCATTCCTAAATTTGTCTCCTTATTCCTGTACGTACCAGATTTTCAAACCTCCCAAAATAAAATTGTATATGAACCCAATGTCTAGGTAATAGACATGTGTTTAACAAACACATTCAGATACAGGTTCACTGAATTTAGTGTTTGGTGACAATTGTACCTTTTCAAACGTTTTACGGGTATTCTGTTTCTTAGGTGATAGTATAACTAGCAACATTACAAATTTAATTGAATGTTGGTGATAATTGGCAAACATTAAAGTAACTATTTATAGTAGGATGAAACTGCCCTCTTAGATCTTGTGTTTCTTTGGATTGGTTATGTGGATGTTCATATCTAAAGTATATCAAGATTTTCAAACCTCTCCTAATGGTTGTGATAAGGGGTATTCACAAATGGCAAATATGAAACAGGGCTCTCACTTAACTTTTTTTCCCCGTTGCCAGACGGGCAACCTCGGCAGCTTTTTAGGTTGCCAAATGACAGTTTAGGTGGTCATTTAAGATGGCTTACATGACGCGTGCGATAATGTGCTTGGACGAAGTGCGTTGTTACCAGTCGGAATTATGCTCAATGAAGCATTCACATATTATTCCAAATAAAGTCGCAAACTAAACATATTCACTAATCAGGACAAGATATATACCACAATGACATGCAGCAAAATTATAATACAGTATCTCAACTCTTTTTACACGTTGCAATTAATGTAATTTCTATTATCCCTTTCCACTTCCAAACAAAAATCCAGTTGGATTATTCAGCGTACGATCAACCTCGGTGAGATCAAGTGCAGGCTTGGCGATCGCTTCGCACAACACTTCCGCTCAGATCGTAATAACCAACCTGATCTCCCGGTGGCTCAGCACTTCAACTCCCCCTCCCATTCCAAATCCGACCTTTCTGTCCTGGGCCTCCTCCATGGCCAGAGTGAGTCCCACCATAAATTGGAGGAGCAGCACCTCATATTTTGCTTGGGTAGTTTACACCCCAGCTGTATGAATATTGACTCCAATTTTAGGTAATCCCTGCTTTCTCCTCCGCTTCCCAGGTCTTCCTCAGCCCACTGTCTCTGCATCTCCCTTTTTTCTTCCTGCTCCGCCCCTCCCTCCCCCCCCCCCCCCCTCCTCCAGCACCCTCACATCAGTCTGAAGAAGGGTCTCGACCTGAAACATTGCCTATTTCCTTTGCTCCATAGATGCTGCCTCACCTGCTGAGTTTCTCCAGCATTTTTGTCTACCCATTCACACAAGTTTTGTTATTCCACTTTCCTCACCCACTCCCTGCACATTAGGGGCAATTTTACAGAGGCATGTTAACCTACAAAGCCAATGCGTCTTTTGGATGTGGGAGGAAACCCACATGCTTGCAGGGAGAATGTGCAAATTCAACACAGTGCCCGAGAACAGGATCAAACTCAGATCTCTGGCATGTGAGGCAGCAAGTCCACCAGCTGTGCCACTATATTTTATTTTCAAACACACAAAAAATGATATGTTGATAACTTTGGTTCTAAAAAAAAGAAACTATCCATTTTCAGTCTTAACTCTCTAAGTGACGCTATGTCCCCCTTTACAGCTACTGTATGTTTTAATTCAGTTCAACACTATGGGGCACTACATTGGCCATAAAGTTGCGGCCTAAAATTGCCGGAGACCCGAAATTGATCCTGAATATGGATGCTGCCTGGAGTTTTGTTTTCTCGTTTGTAACATTGTTTACAAAGTACTATGTTTACATATTCTGTTGTGCTGCTGCAAATAAGGATTTAATTGTTCTAACTGATACGTGAGAGAATAACACACTCTTGACTCTTCACTTACGTCGTTAATGTGTGGGATAGAACTAGTGTACGGGTGATCGGTGGGCTGAAGGGCCTGTTTCCACGCTGTATCTTTAAATTAAACTAAAAACACTAAAACCAGAGAAAATCTAAAGAAGGATCTCTACCCGAAACTTCACCCAATTTCTTCTATCCAGAGATGCTGGCTGCTCCATGGAGTTCCCCCGCACAATTAAAGCATGGAATAGTCTTCACCCTACCATAGGTACCCAACCAGACACAACTAAATTTAAGGTAGCTCTTTTTTCCCAAGAACCCTTTTTTGCTTAAGTCCCAGCCAAGAGTCATGAGTTTTATTGTCATGTGTCCCAGATAGGACAATGAAATTCACAACAGAATATGTAAACATAATACAGAACAGGAGATAAAAGTTCAGTGTGTCTGTATACCATAGACCATATATATACACAATAAATAAACAGATAAAATGCAATAGGCTGTTATTTTTCAGAGTTTGGAGTTTGGTGGTGGTGGGTTCATTTGGAATATTTTTGGAGGGCCAAGAAACCAACAAGCAAGAGTTACTCCAGGGAATTACTCCAGCTCCAGGCAATGATTCTGCATTGGTTTTCAGCGGTCGCGGTGAGGCAGCAACCGGACAGCAATGGCGGCCAAATCTCCCACAATGCAAAGGGAGGGAGAAAGTGGCCCGACGCCAACCAGTTGCCGTGGCAGTGCGCATGTGCAGGGTGGCATATGCGCACAACCACGGCCGATGATGTGCTGGCCGCGGTTGTGTGCATGTGCAGGCCGTGGCAGTTCGCATGTGTAAGGCGGCCTGCCAAGCCGAGAGCCGGACACGGATGGCGGGCGGAGACGGAGAGTGACGGAGAGAGAGAGATAGAGAGGGGGCCCGCTCAGAATTAAATGATAGGCGTCCCGGCATGGCTTTTAGGTTGCCCGGCGGGACTGTAGATTGCCATTGGCACCCGGGCAACTGCTAATTTCGAGCCCTGTGAAAGCTTTCACTTAAAGCAATTGCACTGTTAACCAACCCTTATAGTAGAGAAAGGACATTGTTGCGTTTTCTAATGCATTTTATAATTTGCTAGTTCAACATTTCATTTTCCTTTCTTCCCAGAAAACAGTAATTCTTTGAGATCTGTGCTGAGCCAAAATCAAGACTCTATGCCTCCATTAGCTCTGGATTCATTTAATGCTTTGTCCAGGCCTCCCTCCATTTTAGAACCATTCAGCAGTCTTTTATCTGGAGGCCCTTCAAGCACCAAGAGTGAAGGGTCAAGCCTTAGGGATCTTCTAAATTCTGCCCCAGGAAACTTACAACGGTGTGCTTCTGAGACCAACCTTCCATTTCCATCCGTCTTCGCATCTGTCTCAACAGTGAGTATGTCTCAGCACAACAGTACAATATTTGAAATTCAAATAATTAAAAATGGTGATATTTATCATATGGTATGATTCAACAACCGGTATTGAAGTTGATACATACTGTGCCATTTTTAACGTTAAAAGCAATATAACAAAAGTTATGCATGCTGTATTGTGTCTAGTCTTGTTATCAAACTTGTACTGTACCCTTATGATTGATGGACTAGTGATTCACAGGCAAGAATTAATGACCTTTGGTCATTTCAAATTCCAACAAGACAGCTGGAGAAGGTAAACAGTAGCCCCCCCCCCTCGGTCATAACTGACCATGGGTGATGCATCCTGGTCAGATGCAAGCCTGGGCGATGTCATATGGAGGACAGGCTGTTGCCCATGCTGCACGCCCCCCCTTTCCACGTCGCTGATCGATCCAAAGGAACAGCAGGGCCGTTACAGTTTGGCACCAGCGCCATCGCAGGAATTGCCAGAGCAAGGTTGTAGACGACGACGAACTACCTTTGGGGCTCCGACTCCGGATTTTCTTGAGGTTTACTCCTGGAGCCTTTTCCATGACTGGATATGGCCACAAGGCAGTGGAGGTTGTAAATCAGTTTTCCCTCTCCTAGATGGACTGCCTTCCAAAGCTGACGAGCCCCATCTGCCTGAGACTCGTGGGGGTGGGAGCATCTACCTTTCCGTGCAGGTCTATAGAACCTGCCCATTGCCTAAATAATGTTTTTAAAAGTGCTGGGAATAACCATGAAATCTCCCACCATTTTCACTAGTGGGCGAGTCACAACATAGGGAACACGCTGCAAAATAAAGGGCTGAGGGGGGTAGAAATTTATCTGAGGGTAATATAAGATATTTATGAGATGGAAAAATTAGTTGAGTGTTTTGAGACATTATATACTGAACGGTGGGACAAGTGTCAGGCATCTGCTGACCTGTTCCTGCACCTGTTTTTTCGTTTTTAAAAATTTAATTAGATATAGTTTAAAAAGAAAATCTGGTTAACTGGTCTCTTTCAGGAAATAATGACTGCTATCTCTTTCCAACCTGATCTATGAGAATTGTAGACTGATATGGTGATTATTCGCAATTCAACCAGTCAAAATGTTCATGCTCTCAAAATCATAGTTTTCATCCAACGTCCCATACTGCTTCGTCACAACCCATGGGTATCCCTAGCATACAGACCCTAAGAATCCTCGACATTGATTCCATACGCTATACCCGCGAACTCGTAACATATTCAGATATGGACAATTGCTCTCCAACAGCCTTCCAAACTCCACAGTGAATTCCAGGTAGTGGACATCAATATACATCATCAAAAGAGGATTGGTAGTCTGTTAATGTTCCAAGTCCCATCAGTTCTATTCTGCCATAGAAAGGGAAATGAATATCTAAGGATTTGAAGTGTTTTCATTGCTATGTTATGTGTAGAATGGAATAATATAAAACAATAAATTTGGGCTTCCATCTAGAATGCAGAACTATACTATTTTAAATGACTTCTGAGGCCTTTAATTTTTTTACCCACGCTTTTTTGTTTTTCTAATAGACCGAGAAGGGAAAAGGAGGGCTCCCAAATTTCCTGGATCACATAATTGCATCGGTAGTAGAGAACAAAATGTCCACTGACCCATCAAAGCGAAGTGGGAATTCTACAGAGGCCATGAAGGAGACCAAGAAGCAAGGTGTGATGGAAATGAGTGTTCTAGACCCAAACACGCAGCACTGCTGGCTCTGTGATGGTCGCCTTCTCTGCCTACAAGACCCCAGCAACCAAAATAACTGGAAGATCTTCAGGGAGTGCTGGAAGCAGGGTCAGGTACACAATACCTACATTTTGAGTACGTTTCCCGCTGAATGTGTAACAACGGAAAGGGCAGAACTCTCGCTTACAGTTGGGGAGAATGTGAACTAGCATTTATTGTTGCAACATACGAGGAATTTGATTTGCCATACAGTCAAACTAATAAAAAGCAACAAAACACACAAAATACATTTTAACATAAACATCCACCACAGTGACTCCTCCACATTCCTTACTGTGATAGAAGGCGAAAAAAAGTTCAATCTCTTCTCTTTTTTCTCCCGTGGTCGGGGGCCTCGAGCCTTCAGTTGACGGGACGATCTTCACTCCTGTAGCCGGAGGCGGCTCCCCCGTGTTGGGGCGATCAAGCTCCTGCATTGGGGGGGGGATCTCGGCTCCCCCGCGCTGGGCAATCTACCCCGGTTCGGGGCGTGTCGAAATTACCTGAGACAGGCACTTCCTGATATCAGTTTCTAACCGAGACTGCGAGCTCCTCGGTTGGAATCCGCAGGACGCAGTTGAAGCGTCGACCTCAGGTAAGGGATCGCCGGCTCTGATGGTGAGTCCACGGCCCTGCGGTGGGGCTCAAAGTCAGTCTCGAGCAAGGCCTCGAGCTCCATGATGTTAGGCTGCAGAGCAACCGGAGATACGATCCGGAAAACAATCGCATCTCCGGCAAGGTAAGAGAGTGAAAAAAAGTTTCCCCCGACGCCCTCCCCCACCCCCCACATAAAACAAACCAGAGAACATTAACACAAACTTTTAAAACACACTAAAAGTAACAAAAAAGAAGAAAAAACAGACAGACCGTTGGCGAGGCTGCCATCGCTGACGGCGCCACCTGGTGGATCTACAGATGTGCATCCTATGGATGCACATTGGGTCACCCCCTCCAAATAGAATAAGTATCTAAACTTTCAGTGAATTTCAGTTCCATTTTCCCCTTTGTATAATTTGCTGTGGGATCATTGCTTATTTTTTTACATTCCTGCCAGAATACCATGAAATGTACAATTTTCACAATTAATCTCAGAACTCTCAATGAATTTAGATCTTTTCAAAGTTCTAAACTCATGGCAGTCTGTAGAGTATGTAGATTAATTAACCTGGCTTGTGTGGAAAAAAACTGCAGGTGCTGGTTTGAACCGAAGATAGACACAGAAACTCGAGCTTGTGGAGTAACTCGGTGGATCAGACACCATCTCTGGAGAAAAGGAATAGGCGGTGTTCGGAGTGGAAATCCTTCTTTAGGACTGGCTTAATTGACAATTCTCTGCATGACAACCTCTTATTAGCAAGTGTATCATGTTGAGTTTTAGACCCATTGTTTGCTTTTGCATTAATATGGCGTTAGGGTGGCACGGTGGCGCAGCAGTTGAGTTGCTGCCTTACAGCGACCCGTGTTCGATCCTGACTACGGGGCTGTCTGTATGGAGTGTATGTTCTCCCTGTGACCACGTGGGTTTTCTGCTGGAGCTCCGGTTTCTGTTGGCCAAAGGGCCTATTTCCACGCTGCATTTCTAAACTAAATTAAACTAACATATTTAAGTTTAAATGCCAGAAAATTGATTATTTTTGTTTTCTACGCATTGTATTCAAAGTGTACTGTGCCATTTGTTTATATCAAAAGCCTTGCTTTTTCATTTTGGACTCTTAAACAGCCAAAAGTAGTTTGAAAAAATATATAATGGAAGCATCAGATGGTTTCATAATCGTGGAGGAAGTTCAAACCGCTAGCATGGATGTTTGGTACTAACTGTTCTTGGGCAATAATTTACTTAGCATTGTTTAGAAAGATCGAAATGAATTAATGAGGACTCTGTGAATTGTCACTAAACCATTCTCCGACGTAATGTTCTTTTCAGCCGGTGTTAGTATCTGGTGTACATAAGAAACTTAACGCAGCCCTCTGGAAACCTGAAGCTTTCAGCCAGGAGTTTGGAGACCAAGAAGTTGATCTAGTCAACTGCAGAAACTGTGCGATCATCTCTGATGTTAAAGTTCGGGACTTTTGGGACGGTTTTGAGATTATTGCAAGTAAGTACAGAAATTACTTTGCAAAGATAAATTATTTCATAAAAAGTGCAAGTTACGTTAAGGGAAATGGAATTTTGATTGATTGTATGTCAAATAATCATATCGTATCTATATACTTTTAAAACTGTGAGTGTGTGTGTCATTTCGCCTTTGAAACGCATCTCCTCGAAAACCAGACGCTGAAAACGGGGAAATTTGTACATATTTCAGTAGAGATTTTCCTTGTGATTTTAGAAATCCTCTAAATTTGGTCAATTCTTTCCCTGACTTTTTTATTAAATTTGTTGACCGATCTGACCTTTTTGTTAATCTGACCGCTGCCCAACTACTGACGTTATAATAACGGTGACATTTTTACATATTCTGGTAGAAATTTTCCTTATGATTTCAAAAATCCACTCCTCTATAGATTTGGTTGATTATTTCACGAGTTATTTGCTAAAAGTTATCACCAAACTAACATTTTTAAAAAATATAACGGTGCCCAGCTGCTGACCTCAGAATGCCTTTGCTCATGGCCCACCTCGCTCGTGACCCCGCCCCACCACTCTGGATTAATGCAGCTGCTGTCAATGCAGTTTTCCACGAGTTACGTTACCCCACCCACCACCCCCCGTTCTTCAAAAGGCGCAGAAAGAACGAGAAAGTTCTGCAGGTCCCGAGGTCACCGCCGCTCATGCGCTGAAGAGCTTTCTCCTCGCTGCCGGTGCAGCTTGTGAAGCCGGTGGTTCATCCTACAGCAAGACAATGATCCCAAACATACTGCCAAAGCAACAAAGGAATTTTTCAAAGCTAAAAATTGTCAATTCTTGAGTAGCCAAGTCAATCACCCGATCTGAACCCAATTGAGCATGTCTATTATATGCTGAAGAGAAAACTGAAGGGGACTAGCCCCCAAAACAAGCATAAGCTAAAGATTGCTGCAATACATCATACCTGCCAACTATTCCGATTTGGGCGGAATTCTTCCGATTTTTCCATCCCAATTCCGAATTCCGATTTTTTTCCTCAATATTCCGAAAAAAATTGGAATTCGGAATTGGGATGGAAGCGTGCATGCGACCCATGGCGGCGGCGAGGAGACAGCGAGAGAGCGCACCGCGCCTGCGCCGCTTATGGGGACACGCACGGGTGTACGTCAGCACGCAGCCGCATGACCCCGCCCCGTCACGGTGGCGTTCGGCGTCACTTGCCCCCCCCCCCCCCCCCCCGCACTGAGGTCACTTTGTTAACGAAGAAACTGCAGATGCTGGAGAATCGAGGGTTACACAAAATGCTGGAGAAACTCAGCGGGTGCAGCAGAAAGTCTGAAGAAGGGTCTCGACCCGAAACGTCGCCTATCTCCTTCGCTCCTTAGATGCTGCTGCACCCGCTGAGTTTCTCCAGCTTTTTGTGTAGCCCCCCTGAGGTCACTTTCCCGCCCTCACTGACGTCACGTACCCCGCCCCTTACTGACGTCACTTGCCCCGCCCCTTACTGACGTCACGTGCCCCGCCCTCACTGACGTCAGACTAATAGGATTCCGATTTTTCAATCTCACAAGTTGGCAGGTGTGATACATGCATGGCAGAGCATCACCAGAGAAGACACCCAGCAACTGGTGATGTCCCCATGAATCGCAGACTTCAAGCAGTCATTGCATGCAAAGGATATGCAACAAAATACTAAACATAACTACTTTCATTTACATGACATTGTTGTGTTCCAAACATTATTGTACATTGAAATGGGGGGACTACATATAAAATATGCTGTAATTTCTACATGGTGAAACCAAAATGTATAAAAATGGCCTTTATTTGGCTCGGTGCTGGGACCTTATAATGGCCTTACAAGGCTATTATAAGACCAAAATGTATAAAATGTCCTTACATGGCTCGGTGCTGGGACCACAGCTATTTACAGTATACATTAATGATTTAGATGAAGGAATTAAAAGTAACATTAGCAAATTTACAGATGACACAAAGCTGGGTGACGATGAACTGTGAGGAGGATGCTATGAGGATGCAGGGTGACTTGGACAGGTTGGGTGAGTGGGCAGATACATGGCAGATAAAGTTTAATGTGGATATATGTGAGGTTATCCATTTTGGTGACAATTATTATCTGATTGGCGTCAAGTTGGGAAAAGTGGAAGTACAACGAGATCTGGGGGTCCATGTTCAGTCAATTAAATTAAGCATGCAGGTACAGCAGGCCAATGGCAAGTTGGTCTTTATAACAAGAGGAGTTGAGTATATGAGCAAAGAGGTCCTTCTGCAGGTGTACAGGGCTCTAGTGAGACCACACCTGGAGTATTGTGTGCAGTTTTGGTCTCCAAATTTGAGGAATTACAATCTTGCTATTGAGGGAGTACATCGTAGGTTCAAGTCAAGTCAAGTTTCTACGTCACATAGGCGGTTATTCACGAGGTTAATTCCTGGGATGGCGGGACTGTCATATGTTGATAAAATGGAGCGCCTGGGCTTGTATTATTATTATTAATGTTTAGTGTTTTCTGAGTCATTCGTAACTGTCACTGTATGTCATGTTGTTACTTGTGGGCAGAGCACCAAGGCAAATTCCTTGTATGTGAAAACTTGGCCAATAAACATACTTACTTACACTCTGGAATTTAGAAGGGTGAGATGGGATCTTATTGAAACATAGAAGATTATTAAGGGATTGAGGCAGGAAACACGTTCCCGATGTTGGGAGAGTCCTGAACCAGGGGCCACAGTTTAAAAATAAGGGGCAAGCCATTTAGAACAGAGATGAGGAAAAACGTTTGCACAGTTGTGAATCTGTGGAATTCGCTGCCTCAGAAGGCAGTGGAGGCCAATTATCTGGAGGCTTTCAAGAACGGGTTAGATGGATCTCTTAAAGATAGTGGAGTCAAGGGACATGGGGAGAAGGCAGGAACGCGGTACTGATTGTGGATGATCAGCCGTGGTCACAGTGAATAGCGGAGATGCTGGCTCGAAGGGCCGAATTGCCTACTCCTGCACCTATTGTCTATTAAAATCTAACAATGTGCACTTTAACCACAAGTGATTTTTTTTCTATTACAAATCTCAAATTGTGGAGTACAGAGGCAGATGCAAATAAATAAATGATAGGTCTTTGTTCCAAACATTATAGACGGTACTGTAGATGGCCTCATTTGTATTCCAACGATCTCTTGATTAGGAACTACTCGACAAATTAAAAAATTACCCTGATATTCACTAGTTATGAAAATTAAGAGTTTAAGCGTGGGCTTCTCGGGGCTCCTATAGCCCCCCGATGGTATTGCAATCTCAGTCACCAAGGTCAACGTCAGAAGATCCTACAGGATTGTGAACCCTCGGAAAACATCAGGGTGTACCTGGCTGTGTTCTCCAAACCTGCGTGCACCAACTGGCTGCAGGTTTTGAGGACATCTCACCCTTTCATACAGATGTCTGGGGTTCCCACCTGATTTAAAATACCACTGCCCAAGATGAATAAGGTGACATGCCTCAATGATCACCAATTTTGCCATTCTCCTTACCTGTTGCAACTGAATGTTGACTTCTGGAGACAAGTCTGCACGGATATCCAGATCCCTTTCTACATCTAGATTTTACAAATCTCTCATTTCAGTTAATTATTTTTGTACTAGGGAGAACAGCCTCATATTTTTCATCATTGCATTCCATCTTATGTTATTGCGCACACTAAGCATTAATACTGCATCTAAGATATTTTCACATTGCGCTATGTGGTCAACAAACTTGGACACATTATATGGAATGTTTTACCCATTGAGGCAATCTTAATTCTTCCCATTTTACCGATTTTGTTTCTGCAGAACGTTTAAAGTCTGAGGAAGGGCAGCCGATGGTTTTAAAACTCAAAGACTGGCCTCCCGGTGAAGATTTTAGGGATATGATGCCAACCAGGTAATAGCTTTTTAATTTTGCGTCAACATCCGGATGGTAATTATGAGACATTAGCCTCTCACTGCTTGGTTTACAGGTTTGACGACTTGATGAACAACCTTCCTCTACCTGAATACACAAAGAGAGATGGGAGATTAAATCTGGCATCAAGGCTCCCAAATTATTTTGTGCGACCTGACCTCGGACCAAAGATGTACAATGCTTATGGTAAGTATTGCAAATTGCATTAATATGTTCTGTAGATTTAGGATAAGACTTGATATTTTGCTTCGTGCCTTTCGACGAAGTAATTCAAGTTTGCAAGGTGATCTTATAGTGATGTATAAAATCATAAAGCAAATGGATAGGGTGAATGCATAGAATCTTTTACCCAGAATATGGGGAATCAAGAACCATAAGCACATGAGTTTAAGGTGAGTGAGGAAAGTTTTAATATGAACCTGAGGACAATCTTTTCAAACGGAGTGTCATGGGATATGGAAACAGCTGCCAGAGGAGGTAGTTGAGGCAGCTACTTTAACAACATTTAAAAGACATTTGGACAGGTACAAGGAAACGTTTAGAGTGGCATGGCCACATGCGGGCAGATGGGACTCGCATAGATGGCACATCTTGGTCGGCATGGACAAGTTGGATCAAAGGATCTGTTTCCATGTTGTGTGACTGACACTGCAGATTTAATTTACTAGGCCTGGAACGTTCTTGTTTGAAATCGTCTATTTCTGTCATGTAAAACTTCAAAACTTGCCTAGTTTATTGCACAGTTAGGCCGAACATAAGTATTATAGGCTTTTATCACGTGACTATTGTTACCTCACTTTAATTAATTTGTTAACCTTGGTATGGTTGGTTTTGATGTTTCCAGTATGATTCTTTATTAAACTTTCAATAATCGTATTCATGAAAATTAAGATTTAGACTATACTTGATGAGCATCATACCTTATTTTGTTTGGGTTGCTTTGCAGAACTGCAAAATCGTAAGTATGGTTCCACACTAACCCAATAGTTGCATTCTTAAAAAAGCTTGTGTTAGAGATCACCGTGTGTAAAGCAAGTGTCAAAAATGGGACTCGAAGGTAGAGACTTTCAAATTTGCAATAACAACGTTATTTTCCCCTGTGGGGTTTTCAAAAGTAGTGGTCACTTTTAGTAGTTTAAATATATTTTTACATTGTTTAATAGAGTATTATTGCACGTGTCAATGGAAGTGATTACTTGTCAATTTCAATGGCCACGCATGGTGAAACTGACAGACTGTACTTAAAGAGAAAATGGTATCTAATTACTGTGGGGATAGGGCGGCATAAAGTGTGGAAACAGGCCCTGCCGCTCAACTTGCCCACACTGGCTGACATGTCCCAGCTACAATAGTCTCATCTGCCTGCGTTTGATCCATATCTTTCCAAACCTGTCCTATCCATGTACCTGTCTAACTGTTTCTTAAATGATGGGATAGTCTCAGCCTCAACTACCTCCTCTGGCAACTTGTTCAATACACCCACCACCCTTTGTATGAAAAAGTTACCCCACAGATTCCTATTAAATCGTTTTCCCCTTCACCTTAAACCTGTGTCCTCTGGTCCTCGATTCATCTACTCTGTGCATCTACCTGATCTATTCCTCTCATTATTTCATATACCTCAATAAGATCGCCCCTTATCCTCCTGCGCTCTGAGGAATAGAATCCCAGTCTACTCAATCTTTCCCTAGCCCAGGTAAAATTCTTGTAAATCTTCTCTGAACTCTTTCCAGCTTGCCAACATCTTTCCTATAACATGATGCCCAGAACTAAACACAATGCTCTAAATGCAGCCTTACCATCTTATACAACTGCAACACGACCTCCCAACTTCTTTACTTAATACTCTGACTGATGAAGGCCAACGTGCCAAACGCCGATTTGACCACCCTGTCTACCTGCGATTTCACCTCCTAGATCTCCCTGCTCTACAACACTGCCCAGAGCCCTACCATTCACTGTGTAGGTCCTGCCCATGTTAGAGTTCCCCAAATGCAACACCTCACATTTCTCTGTATTATATTCCATCAACTATTCCTCAGCCATCCTGGTCAATTGATCAAGATCCTGCTTCAATTTTTCACAACCATCTTCACCATTTTGCCTTCCATGAAGCCAATTTTCTATCCATTCAGCTATCTCTCCTTGGAACCCATGCGATCTAACGTTCCAGAGCAGCCTACCATGGAAAACCTGGTTGAATGCTTTGCTGAAGTCCATATATACAACATCTACAGCTCTGCCCTCATCGACCTTTTTGGTCATGTCTTCATAAAACTCAATCAGATTTGTGAAACACGACCTCCCACATACAAACCCATGCCGACTATCCCTAATCAGCCCTTGTTCATCTAAATGCCTGTATATCCTATCCCTCATAATACTCTAGTAACTTTCCAACTACAGATGTTAAGCTCATTGGGCTAAAGCTCCCAGCATTTTCCCTGCGGCCTTTCTTGAATAGAGGCACAACATTTGTCACCCTCCAGTCTTCCGGCACCTCTCCTATATTTAAAGACAACACATAAATTTCAACCAGGGCTCCTGCAATTTCCTCTCTGGTTTCCCACAATGTCCTCGGACATATAAGATCAAGCTCTGGAGATGTGTCTACCTTTATACATGATAGTATCTTCATGTGCAAAACACTAAGGGGCAGAAAACGCTAGTGGGAGTTGTGTACAGGCCACCTAACAGTAGTAGTGGAGTTGGGGATGGCATCAAACAGGAAATTAGAAATGCGTGCAACAAAGGTAAAACAGTTATAATGGGTGACTTCAATCTACATATAGATTGGGTGAATCAAATTGGCAGGGGTGCTGAGAAAGAGGATTTCTTGGAATGTATGTGGGATAGTTTTCTAAACCAACATGTAGGGGAACCAACGAGAGAGCAGGCTATTCTAGACTGGGTATTGAGTAATGAGGAAGGGTTAGTTAGCAGTCTTGTTGTGCGTAGCCCCTTGGGCAAGAGTGACCATAATATGGTTGAGTTGTTCATTAGGATGGAGAATGACGTTGTTAATTCAGAAACGAGGGTTCTGAACTTAAAGAAAGGTAACTTTGAAGGTATGAGATGTGAATTGGCCAAGATAGACTGGCAATTGATTCTTAAAGGGTTGACAGTGGATGTTCAATGGAAGGCATTTAAAGACTGCATGGATGACCTACAACAATTGTTCATCCCAGTTTGGCAAAAGAATAAATCAGGGAACTTATAGTGCATCCGTGGATAACAAGGGAAATCAGGGATAGTATCAAAACTAAAGATGAAACATACAAATTAGCCTGAAAAAGCAAACTACCAGAGGACTGGGAGAAATTCAGAGTCCAGCAGAGGAGGACAAAAGGCTTAATTAGGAAAAGGAAAATAGATTATGAAAGAAAACTGGCAGGGAACATAAACACTGACTGCAAAAGTTTTTATAGATATGTGAAGATAAAAAGATTAGTTAAAACAAATGTTCTGTCTTCACTAAGGAAGACATAAATAATCTGCCGGAAATAGCAGGGGACTGTGGTTCAAATAAGATAGAGGAACTGAGTGAAATCCAGGTTAGCCGGGAAGTGGTGTTGGGTAAATTGAATGGATTAAAGGCCGATAAATCCCCAGGACCAGATAGTCTGCATCCCAGAGTACTCAAGGAAGTAGCCACAGAAATAGTGGATGCATTAGTGATAATTTTTCAAAACTCTTTAAATTCTGGAGTAGTTCCTGAGGATTGGAGAGTAGCTAATGTAACCCCACTTTTTAAAAAAGAAAGGAGAGAGAAAATGGGGAATTACAGACCAGTTAGTCTAACATCGGTAATGGGGAAAATGCTAGAGTCAGTTATTAAAGATGGGATTGCAGCACATTTGGAAAGTGGTGATATCATTGGACAAAGTCAGCATGGATTTACGAAAGGTAAATCATGTCTGACGAATCTTATAGAATTTTTCGAGTATGTAACTAGTAGAGTGGATAAGGGAGAACCAGTGGATGTATTATATCTGAACTTTCAGAAGGCTTTCGACAAGGCCCCACATAAGAGATTAGTATACAAACTTAAAGCACACGGTATTGGGGGTTCATTATTGATGTGGATAGAGAAAGACAGGAAGCAAAGGGTAGGAGTAAACGGGTCCTTTTCAGAATGGTAGGCAGTGACTAGTGGGGTACCACAAGGCTCAGTGCTGGGACCCCAGCTATTTACAATGTATATTAATGATTTGGATGAGGGAATTGAATGCAACATCTCCAAGTTTGCGGATGACACGAAGCTGGGGGGCAGTGTTAGGTGTGAGGAGGATGCTAGGAGGCTGCAAGGTGACTTGGATAGGCTGGGTGAGTGGGCAAATGCATGGCAGATGCAGTATGATGTGGATAAATGTGAGATTATCCACTTTGGTGGCAAAAACAGACTATTATCTGAATGGTGGCCGATTAGGAAAAGGGGAGATGCAACAAGACCTGGGTGTCATGGTACACCAGTCATTGAAAGTAGGCGTGCAGGTGCAGCAGGCAGTGAAGAAAGCGAATGGTATGTTAGCATTCATAGCAAAAGGATTTGAGTATAGGAGCAGGGAGGTTCTACTGCAGTTGTACAGGGTTTTGGTGAGACCACACCTGGAGTATTGCGTACAGTTTTGGTCTCCAAATCTGAGGAAAGACATTCTTGCCATAGAGGGGGTACAGAGAAGGTTCACCAGACTGATTCCTGGGATGTCAGGACTTTCATATGAGGAAAGACTTGATAGACTCGGCTTGTACTCGTTAGAATTTAGAAGATTGAGGGGGGATCTTATAGAAACCTACAAGATTCTTAAGGGGTTGGACAGGCTAGATGCAGGAAGATTGTTCCCGATGTTGCGGAAGTCCAGAACAAGGGGTCACAGTTTAAGGATAAGGGGGAAGTCTTTTAGGACCGAGATGAGAAAAATATTTTTCACATAGAAAAATGAGTCTCTGGAATTCTCTGCCACAGAAGGTAGTTGAGGCCAGTTCATTGGCTATATTTAAGAGGGAGTTAGATGTGGCCATTGTGGCTAAAGGGATCAGGGGGTATGGAGAGAAGGCAGGTACTGGATACTGAGTTGCATGATCAGCCATGATCATATTGAATGGCGGTGCACACTCGAAGGGCCGACAAATGTCTGTGTGAAAAATGTTTTCCTCATCTCGGTCCTAAAGGAATTCCCCCTTATCCTTAAACTGTCCCTCATATGCGCGCTCTCTCTCTCTCTCTCTCTGTCTCTGTCTCTGTCTTTGTGTCTCTCTCTCTGTCTCTCTGTCTCTCTCTCTCTCTCTCTCTCGTCTCTCTCTGTCTCTCTCTGTCTCTCTCTGTCTCTCTCTGTCTCTCTCTGTCTCTCTCTGTCTCTCTCTGTCTCTCTCTGTCTCTCTCTGTCTCTCTCTGTCTCTCTCTGTCTCTCTCTGTCTCTCTCTGTCTCTCTGTCTCTCTGTCTCCCCTCCCCCTCCCTCTCTCCCCCCTCTCTCTCTCTCCTCCCTCTCTCTCCTCTCTCTCTCTCTCTGTCTCTCTCTCTCTCTCTCTCTCTCTCTCTCTCTCTCTCTCTCTCTCTCTCTCTCTCTCTCTCTCTCTCTCTCTCTCTCCCTCTCTCTCTCCCCCCCCCTCTCTCTCTTCCCCCCTTCCTCTCTCACCCCCTCTCTCTCTCTTACCCCTCTCTCTCTCTTTCTTTCCTTCTCTCTCTCTCCCCCCCCTCTCTCTCTCTCCCCCCCCCTCTCTCTCTCTCTCCCCCCCCTCTCTCTCTCTCTCTCTCTCTCTCTCTCTCTCTCTCTCTCTCTCTCCTCTCTCTCTCTCTCTCTCTCTCTTCCCCCCCCCTCCCCCTCTCTCTCTCTCTCTCTCTTCCCCCTCTCTCCCTCCCTCCTTTCCGCCGTATGTATTTATAAAATCTCTCGGGATTGCCCTTATTGCTATCTCTTGGCCTCTTTTTGCCAGGACTACACTTGTTCCCAGCTGCTTATACCAATCCCATGCTGTAATTTCCACATGGTGAAGCCAAAATGTATAAAAATGTCATTTATGAAAATCTGACAATGTGCACTTTCACCACCTGATTTTTTCCTATTACAAATCTCAAATTGTGGAGCACAGAGGCAAATAAATAAATGATGGGTCTTTGTCCCAAACATTATGGAGTGCACTCCCTGTATTGTCTTTTTAGTTATCTTCTGTTGTTCTTTAAAATCTACCCAATCCTCTGGCTTTCCACTAATCTTTGCTATGTTATATGCCTGCTCTTTTAATTTTAGACTGCCCTTGACGTCCCTTGTTAGCCACAGTACCTCATACTCCCCCTGAACCTTTCTTCTTCTTTGGAATGAAAAGATCCTGCATCTTCCGAATTATTCCCAGAAATTCTTGCCATTGCTGTTCCACCGTCTTTCCTGCTAGGGGTACCTTTCCAGTCAACTTTTGCCAGCTCCTCTCTCATGCCTCTAGTTCTCTTTGCTCAATCCCTATACAATTTCACTTTCTACCTCTCAAATTGCAGGTTAAATCTTATCATATTGTGGTTGCTATGTCCTCGAGTTTCCTTTACCTTGAGTTCCCTTATTAAATCCGGTTTAGTGCACATCACTAAATCCAGAATTGCTTTTTCCCTGGTAGGCTCCATTTTTTTCTCTCTCGTTTATGTACTATATTTACATATTCTGTTGTAAGAATGTCATTGTTCTATCTGGGACATATGAAAATAAAACATTCTTGACAAGCTGCTCTAAGAATCCACCTCGGAGGCATTCTACAAATTCCCTTTCCTGGGGTCCATTCCCAACCTGATTTTCCCAGTCTACCTGCATATTGAATCTCCCGTGACCACTGTAGCATTACCTTTCATGCATGCCGACTGTATCTCCTGATGTAACTTGTACCCTATATTCTGGCTACTGTTTGATGGTCTGTAAATAACTCCCATTAGAGTCTTTTTACCCTTATAATTTCTCAGCTCTTCCTGCTGACTGGATAGCATGCAACACAAGCTTTTCATTGTACCTTGGTACATGTGACAATAAACTCAACTAAATTTGGATAAACCTCCAGAATGTTACTTTGTTACTGGTTTCAAATAAAACTTTCTATTTATCACGTCTTTGAACTTGTGTATTTTATTGATTCCATGTGGTATTCAAAATAAAGTATTTTCTTTAGGGTTAATAACAACAGAAGATCGAAAGGTTGGAACAACAAATCTCCATCTAGATGTGTCTGATGCAGTTAACGTGATGGTTTATGTTGGTATACCAATAGGGGAGAACGACCATGAAGAGGGTGAGTTCAGTCACTAAAATGTAGGTTTCAGTGTTAAGTAATCCATTCTGGTTCTGGCATTATTTCACTTCAACATTAATCATTTTTATACAATTTAGAAATGATGTCTTCGATAATCTAATATTTCTACTGATTCCACAGCCATATAACAGCTGATAGTCCTTTGAATTAACAGTTCCCCTTGGTTTCAGTTGTGAAATTGAGTAGTGTTATTATGTGGAAAATCTAAAAAGTGTCATGATCAGAGGGTGTACTTACTTACAAATATCAGTGGAATAATTCCCTTTTATATGACAGAGATTATCTGATATTCAGGAGCAGTGAGAGAAAAAGAAAGTCCATGAAAATAGAAAATGGATGAATAAAACATGAGGACAGAATTATTTTTTCCAAGATAAACAAGATTGAATTTCATGCCCAAGATTTATTCAATTTGGACCCATGGGATTTGTTGCAAATTGAAAATGCCACTTTTTCCAGACACTGTTTTCTGTGTTCCTTCCAGAGGACTTCCGTTGACCTAAATAAGGTCTTGTATTGTGGTTTTGAAAAATAGGGATTTTTAGGAGGCGGTTTATGACATTTAGCTGAATACCCTGCTGCTTCTTATTAATCTCAGTCCCATCTCCAAGCCTTTTCATCAAATCCCATCTCTTCTTTCCACCAAAAACCTATTTAGTTGCTTAATCTGTTCAGTAGCCTTCTCTGATAGCTTTTCCTAAGATTATAATATTCTTTGTCTTGCTGATAAAAGCTTTCTTTGATTCTTAAATTATTTATGTTAAGAATCTTGAATTATTACAGTATCATTTATAATAATTACACATGAAGTAATATTCCTTTTTTTAAACTGAGCTCAAATAGAAAATAATTGTTAGAATAATTTTGAAGACAAATGTAGGTCCCTTACAGTCAGAGACAGGTGTATTAATAATGGAGAAACAAGGGAATGGCAGAACAGATAAACAAGTACTTTGGTTCTGTCTTCACTGAGGAAGACACAATCTCCCAAAAATACTAGGGGTCTGAGGATCTAGTGGGAGGAAGGAACTGAAGAGAATGACATTAGTCAGGAAATGGTGTTAGGTAAACTGTCCAGACTGTAGGCAGATAAATTCCCTGGGCCTGATAGTCTGCATCCCAGAGTACTCAAGGAGGTGACCATAGAAATCGTGGATGCATTGGTGATCATTTTCCAAATGTGTTCTCAACTCTGGATCAGTTTCTGTGGACTGGAGTGTAGCAAATGTAACTCCACTTTTTAAGAAAGGAGGGAAAGAAAAAACTGGGAATTATAGACGTTAGCCTTACATCAGTAGTGGGAAAGATGCTTGAGTCGATTATTAAAGAAGTAATAGCAGCGCATTTGGAAGGCAGTGATAGGATCGGTCAAAGTCAGCATGGATATATGAAAGGTAAATCATGCTTGACTAATCTTCCTGAATTTTTTTGATTATGTAACAAGTAGAATGAATATGGGAGAACCAGTGGATATGGTGTATCTGTACTTTCAAAAAACCTTTGACAAGGTCCCACACAAGAGATTAGTGTGCAAAATTAGAGCACGTGGTATAGGAGGTAGGGTATTGACATGGATAGAGAACTGGTTGGCAGACAGGAAACAAAGTGTAGGGATTAACGGGTCCTTTTCAGAATGGCAGGCAGTGACTAGTGGGGTGCCACAAGGCTCGGTGCCGGGATCCCAGTTATTTACAATATATATTAACAATTTAGATAAGGGAATTAAATGTAGGCAGTGGAGGCCAATTCACTGGATGTTTACAAGAGGGAGTTAGATATAGCTCTTAGGGGTAAAGGAATCAAGGTAAATGGGGGGAAAAGCAGGAACAGGGTACTGATTTTAGATGATCAGCCATGATCATATTGAATAGTGGTGCTGACTCGAAGATCCAAATGGCCTACTCCTGCACCTATTTTTTTTTTTCTATATGGCTATCTAGTGCTGTTATTCAGCAGTCTCCTTCATCTCAGTTAAACAATTGTTAAACTTTTTTGGCATTCATACAATCATTAGGAATACATAATTCTGTTTATTTCAGTTTAATGAAGACCAAAGCCACCGTCTTGTCTCTCTCACAATTTCTGGTCCCTTGGCACCTGTTCCATTTCTAACCTTAACAGCTGTAGGATCAATCCAGACATTTGCAATCTTGATGCCAGTTTGGCATTGAGTCGGACAACATTAACAACTGCAATATTAAGACTGCATTTATAGTCCTGCAACAGTGAAGCAAACCCTTTGGCCTATCCATGATGACCATTAAATGCCCTTCTATAGTAATCCCAATTACTAATGCTTAGTCTGTAGCTTGCAATTGCCTTGATAGCCTTTCCTACTCTTTCCCCTCAACTTGTGCTGAGGAAAAAAATTTGCATGTGTTGTTACTCTGTACTTGACCATTTCAGTATTTTCGGCCGGCTGCCTATTTTCCACAGTTCATAAACTTAAAGGCATCTTTAATTCTGTCATTCATGTGCTAACCTGTGCTAAGTTCTGTTTACCCATCGCATTGATTGTTGGATTACATTTGCCTCCTGTTCCATTAATGTCTCAATTTTGAAATTATTCTCCTAATTTTTAGATTCCTCCATTGGCTCAGTCCAGTAATCATCTCCTGTCCTGCAATCCTGACCAGTTTAATGTTCTTGATTTAATTGGTGCCATGTTTTCAGTTGGGCCTTGGACTTTGCAATTTCTTTCTCTAACTGCATTCTCCTACTACAGAACGGGTTTACGATGCTGATTAAAATCAGCTTTTAGTTTTTTGCCAAACAAAGTTCAGCAGCTATAGGGTGCATTGAAACGTTTACTTAAACGCTGCATATATGCAAGTTACTGAATGAAGCCCTCTGATACTGATAATCCAAAAATATGGACAGGAATAGTAGAAAATAATTTAGCATGTTTGATATTCTGAGTTTTGATTAGAAAAATATTGATTAAGCTAATTGGCTAACATTTTTAGAAAGTTTTGACTTTGGTGTTGATGTGGCAAAATTGGACCTTTATGAAATCTTTTGTCGTTGCACTTTTTAGAATTGCAGAAATTGTGAATGATCTGTGCCACTGCCCCTCGTCAGTAGTTCCGCCATCCCCAACTCACTGCAACAATGAAGTCGCATCTCTTGTAAAAAAATAAAACATAATTTGGAATATGAGAATCTGAAAATATTTGATGTCAGTTGAAGATTTTGCTGCAATTTCTTGTAGTGATGTGGTACTTTGAAAGAAAAACACTTGTTTTCTCATCATTATCACAATCAGGGCCACTGACTTGCCATTTTTAATAAATGGATTTCGAGGTTACTTGTCAAAGTAATAAAAATGCTTCCTTTGAATTAATACAATATGGCATACTGAAAATCAATGGCTCTGATATTTGAGATTGTAGAACTTTGTTTTATTTTTAATCCATTGTGATTGTGGGCTGTCTATTAAGTTAGGATGATTTTTATTTTTGGTTTTGTGCTTCTGCAATTCATCTGAGGGAATAGAGCATCTAACTTGAAGATTTAGTATTGGGAAAGTATTAATTTTGATAAATTATAGGGTGTGATGTCAAGGGAGGGTGGAATTAGTTGGATGTAAACATGCACCTGTATAATATGCTGATGCTGAAAGTCTAACACTATAATATTCAATATTTATTGAGGTGCTACCTGTAGCACTGCATCAGTGTATTCATGCTAAATATCAGGGAAATTTGCAAAGGGAAGGATTGGGAATTTGTCCAAAATTATTTAACTGGATGATCTTCAATCAAATTAATTGGTTAGGAAGATCTTATTAACCAAGCTTAAATTAGATAAGGGGCTATCATTTTTTGTTAAAGGATGGAGTTTCTCTAGATAATTGATTTCATTCCTGTAGTCACATGATGAATTTTCTCCTTCACAGATACAGATAACAGTGGAGTAGCAGGTCTGTCTATTTTCATTTATTTTCGTAGAAATACTTCTCATTTCTTTTCTCCATTGTTCGCAAGATCAGGTGGTGGTGGCACATTTCCAAATTTACAAGGAAATACTTGGATTGTTGTGGGTGAAACTAATAACAGCCAGTCTCTGATATTTAACAATGTCTACATCTAGAGAAAAAGAGAGTTGGTGTATTTATTTAAGCCATTTGGTGCTCGGACAAATGAGCTCAAGATACCCTTTACTACCATCTTGTACGTTTGTTGGTACTGTTGTTTAATCACTCATGCTCTGTTGCAAATCAGCAAACAATTATTTGGACTTTCTGCTGCAATTTGTTTTATCAAGACATTTAGATAGGTTCAAATTTACAGCTTGGGCCAATTTCCCATTCTGATTTTATTCAAATTTTGTTCCTCAGCAGAGGCCCTGCCTCACCATCCCATGTTCTCCTGACCTGACATGTTGAGTTCCTACCTTTGTTATTGGAAAGGAATTGTTCTATCTTTAGAATTCCCAATCTACCAAGACTGCAGCTGCTGACGGCCTTTACAGAGCTATAGATTGTAAATCGCTGATGTGACATTGTCCTTTGTTTTTCACTCACTCTAGCCTACACCCTTCCGAATCTGCAGCATTTCACCCACTAAGGACCAAGTGTAACACTGTTATCAAATCTGCCAACTAGGACGATGTTATAGTTTGGTAAACTGTCCTTTACTTTGCAGAAACTGAGCTGAAACTCATTAATCCTCTGGTTCTTGATGCAGACACTGAACATCTCACCACTAGAAGGCCACTGCCCCCATTTTGTAAGATCTTCCATCCACACTACTAGCCTCATTGTCCTCCCACCATTCACAATTCATCTGCCAAAGATCAATAAATGAGTCTCCCAACAGGCTAACCACGTCAGTGTACTCTTAAACAAAGAACATCACTTCCTGTCTTCACCATTTTTCATCCTTCCTTCACTCTTTTCACCTATGACACCCCCATTCAATAGTTTACACTTTTCTGATGCATATTTTCTGGCCCTAACATGCTCATTTGAGTAATCCATTTCTCATCCCTCAACTCTGCGGTCTGGTGCCATCTGTGAACATTGGCCCGCTCCAGTGATACCTTTCTAAGACATGGAGATAGTATCATGCAACACAGAAGCAGGGACTTCAGCCCACCACATCAATGCTTTCCTTTATTTCCCATTTACCTGCATTATGACTGTGTCCTATGCCTTACCTATTCCGGTGCCTGTCTAAATTTTACTTGCTTTTGATATTCTACCATGGAAGAAACATTTTGAATATTGTATCTATACTTCTCATAGTTTTATATACTTCTATCTGGACACCCCTCTGCTTCCTTCACTCTGGGGAAAACAAGCCCAGTCTATCCAATGTTTCCCCTAACTAATGTCCTGCATGCAAAGCCTGCGAAGTGATAGGTGGATGCAGGGGGAGATGGGTGGAGTAAATAACAAAGGCTAGAGATGACAAGGAGCTGATGCGGAGTGAATGGGAGAAGTTAAATGTAAAGCTGTAAGAGGGTACATGCAAGAAGGGGAATAAAAGTGAAGTGGGGGACTCTGAGATGGCAGGGGTGGAAATGAGCACTAGGAAAAGGGGAAAGAGACAGGATGATGGGAGAAATGTGTGCGCAGTATATGCGGGGAAGGACGAGGAGAAGGTGGGTTAGTGGGGTATTATTTGAAAATAGATAATTCAATGTTCATACCATTCGATTGTAAATGACACAACCAGAATTAGCGGGGTGCTGTTGTTCCAAAGTTCTTAATTCCCAACTTTAGTATTCCATATCCCAGCCTATGAAACAAATATGGCATATGCTTCTTCACCGCTCATTTCTATTCATCTTGCCATTTAAAGAGAACTGTAGACTTGAATCTATATTTAATCTTGAAGCTATATTTAAGAGGGAGTTAGATGTGGCACTTGTGGCTAAAGGGATCAGGGGGTATGGAGAGAAGGCAGGTACAGGATACTGAGTTGGATGATCAGCTATGATCATATTGAATGGCAGACTCGAAGGGCTGAATGGCCTACTCCTGCACCTATTTTCTATGTTTCTAATCCAAAGATTCCTACATTCCTAGTACACTATCATTTAATGTCCTGCTATGAATTAATTTCCCAAAGTGCATCCCATGTGCCAATGCTCTGCCCAACTTTCCACCTGATATATTTCCTGTAACCTTAGACCTCTCTCACTATCCACAAACCCACCAATGTTTGTGTTATTCACAAGCTTGTTAATCGTACCTCCTGCATTCACATCCATGTTGTTAATTTCATAAACAACAAAGGACCCAGCACCAACTAATGCAGTATAGCACTGATCACCATAATTCCAATCAGAAAGGTGTCCTATCTCAACCCGTTGCTCCTTTCACAAGCCATTTTTGGATCCATTGATCCAACTCGCCTTGCTCTCATACAGAACTCATAATGGTTTTAGTCCTCGCCTTTGCCCAGTGACCTCATTATGTGAGTCATTTCCATTACCCCCAGTGTAATGATCCCACTGGACACACTGTTTGCCTGTCTCTTTACTGTATTATTTTTGCAAGTCCAAGGTTCACTCTTGCATCTCCCTAAACCGCACTGCTATGCAGACATTAATTGTCCACATCTAATTGCCCTCGCTGTCCACATCTAATTGCCCTCAACTAAAGAAGTAGTTGAGGTTCATCTACTGGTACATTCAGAGTCCAATATCGGCCAAAATATCAGTGGTAGATTTCATAGAAACATAGAAAATAGGTGCAGGAGGAGGCCATTCGGACCTTCGAGCCAGCACCGCCATTCATTGTGATCATGGCTGATCGTCCGCTATCAATAATCCGTGCCTGCCATCTCCCCATATCCCTTGACTCCACTAGCCCCTAGAGCTCTATCCAACTCTCTCTTAAATCCATCCAGTGATTTGGCCTCCACTGCCCTCTGTGGTAGGGAATTCCATAAATTCACAACTCTCTGGGTAAAAATGTTTTTTCTCACCTCCCCTTTATTCTAAGACTGTGGCGCCTGGTTCTGTACTCGCCCAACATTGGGAATATTTTTCCTGCGTCTAGCTTGTCCAGTCCTTTTATAATTTTATATGTTTCTATAAGATATCCCCTCATCCTTCTAAACTCCAGTGAATACAAGCCTAGTCTTTTCAATCTTTCCTCATATGACAGTCCCGCCATCCCAGGGATCAATCTTGTGAACCTACGCTGCACTGCCTCAATCACAAGGATGTCCTTCCTCAAATTAGGAGACCAAAACTGTACACAATACTCTAGATGTGGTCTCACCAGAGCCCTATACAACTGCACAAGAACCTCTTTACTCCTATACTGAAATTCTCTTGTTATGAAGGCCAACATTCCATTAGCTTTCTTCACTGCCTGCAGTACCTGCACGCCAACTTTCAGTGACCTGTGTACAAGGTCACCCAGGTTTCGCTGTACCCCTTGCCTAACCTAACCCTATTGAGATAATAATCTGCCCCCTTGTTTTTGCCGCCAAAGTGGATAACCTCACATTTATCTATATTATACTGCATCTGCCACGCATCTGCCCATTCACTCAACCTGTCCAGGTCCCCCTGCAACCTCCTAACATCCTCTTTACAGTTCACACTGCCACCCAGCTTTGTGTCATCTGCAAACTTGCTAGTGTTGCTCCTAATTCCCTCTTCCAAATCATTAATATATATGGTTCCTTCCCAAAGAACATTAACGAAGCAAGAGAGTTTTTCTGACAATCTGACAATTGCAATATTATTGAGGCTAGATGTTTTTCTTTTCTTTTATTATTGCAGTTGTTTGATTTTGAATTCTCAAGTTGTCACAGTGTGATTCTGGCTCTTGTCTCATGGTGGTTCAGAACTCTGGATACTAGTCCAGAAACCTAACTACCATGTTACTCTCCCATCTTTTCAGGTGAAGCAGCAGCTTACTTGTACTGCTAGTTCAAGGATTTGTACTACAGTACTTGTACTACAGTACTTGTACTACTACTAGCTCCATTCAATGCTCACAAAGTGGTGGAAATCATTAGATACAGAAGGGGGAGTGCTTTGCAAGTCAGCATTGCACGTCATCATTGGGAAAATCAGATACAGAAGGGGGAGTGCTTTGCAAGTCAGCAAGGGCATGCAACTTTACTTCTCCGTGCCATTCCCTACCTGTCCTCAGCCTTTGGCCTCAGTTTTCATGAGGGCTGTGAAACAACCTTATTTGCTGACATGATATTTACCTTCCATCTTCAGGATTCAAGATGGAAATTGACCATTCTAATGCATTTTACATCAGATTTAATTCATCGATTTGCATTTGCTTCAGACATGCCTTTTGTTACACTGCTTTTATCAACTCTTTCAGCCAGCAGATGTGACTATGACCATGCTTACCCTTTACTATCTACCTATCCACTTTTCCTGCAGCTTGAAACTTCAATTCTGACTTCTCCCACATGTGATTAAAATGTCACCAACCCAAATGTTAACTCTGTCACAGTCTCCACTGATGCTGCCTGACCGCCTGAATATTTCCTGTTTTTGTATCTCTGATCATTTCAGAGATTGTAGTACTCACTGTCTTGTACAAGAGCAAGTTTGTATGAAATAACAATGATGTGTATTTCAAATTAAAACAAGAACTGAAATTTGAACATCAATCTTTTTGTTGGTTAGTCTCTATCTTTCCTTATTTAGCCATTTGTAATACTTGAGTACTATATTAGCATTACAAACCTCTAGCTTATTGTTGTAGAGATAATTGAGTATTCGGAGGCATATATGGATTCAAGTCTGCATCAGTCAATAAAACATGAAAGTTCCTTCCAGCTTGCCTTTCCCAACAGTCCCCCAATATGACAGTTTTTCCTTCTCTTGCCACTTTGCCATCTTCCACTCTTTCTAAATTTGAGCTAATTTGAAACTCAGCTATTCTTTCTATATCCTGCTTACCTGTCAGTAAGGTCCTTTGTTGTCATACCTTGTTCCACAAACCCTCCAATGTAAGGTTTTCACCCCTTTGGTGTTTAAACGCCTTGGTGCCTTGTGGGTATAACCCTTTCAAGACATCCCCCCCACCCTGGCTCCCCTAATGCTGACAGTGCCTTCTGCTGCCAAAGCCTCACAGTCTACAATTCCTATTCCCTCGTAGCATCTCCTAAAACCCTGTAACTTTCATCAGTCTTTTGGTGACCTCAGTATCTGCACCTTTGTTCACCACCCATTTATTTCTAATGTTGCTGAATATTAGCTTAGGATATATTGTCTGTGCTAGAGGTCCTGTATTGTGTATCATGCATTGTTATGCTGTATGTGATCAGAGGTAATGAAGACTATTGAAGAGGGTGATGTGGATGAGGTGACAAAGAAAAGAATCCACAAAAGCAAAGAGAAGGCAGGTGCACTTTGGCACATCTATGCAGCAAAAGATGCGGAAAAGATCAGAGAGTTACTGAGAAAGGTAAGCTTCAGATTGTCCGTCATAGTGGATGCCTGTTGAATGATGGCTTTAAACGGCATTACAGTTGTTTGACTGTAATAATTCGAAGTTAAACTATTCAATCTTTTTAGATGAGAAATATTGATACATTCATCCCCATGGTCATAAAACATTCTAACAATTTGTTTTTCCTGTTTGAACACTTGTCATAAATTGCTGATTTTTAAACAATACTTGTTTATTAACAGGTGTGCTCTTGGTGTGATAGTTAAATATACATGCCACTCAAACCTATTGTTTTTGTTCCAACATTTAGTCATATTCTGAAGTTATAACCTTCAACCCACCCTTAGCCCAAACCTTACCACTCAAGAAAAAAATAAACAAACTTTGATCAACGCATCGTTGAACGGCTTTGGTGGAAATCAATGTATTTTTATAACACATTTTATGACAAATGAAAGTTCCAACTTGTTGCCCACCTTTTTGTGCATAAATGAGGAAGTGAAGTTATGGAGGCATGAAAGGCCACTGTGTTTTCCTTTATTCTGTCTGGTAAATTCATCTCGAGCAGTTTGCTCAATAATTTACTTCCTGATATAATATATCAAGTTTCATTGGTTTACAAAGAGTATTTTGGGCTTATTTTATCTGAAAATGTAATATGTTGTATCACAAAGGTACTTCAGTTGCTCCCATTTCCATCAAACTCGCCTCCTGTGCATTGCTCACTTACACTTTTTTTTGCTCTTATTTTTGTAATCAGAATTGTAAATGGTACTCTGTATTGCCCAACTTGACCACAATAGGAATCTTAGCACAGCCTTTGCAGTCTTGCATTTCTCTCTTCAATGGTTTACTGACTTCCACATTCCTGGAATACTGATTGTGCAGATTTTCTTTCTTCATGTTTGAGCATGTTGGATTGTCCTGGTGGGAAATTATTAACAGATATCCATCCTGCCCAACCTTCCTCAACTATCACTACCCCTGTAATTTGCCTTGCCTTCCTCAACTGCACTAACTGCAAAATCTGGGCCATTTATTTAACAGCATTGAGTTCAATACTCAAGCTCCGTGTTCAATCCCTCCACCTAGCTATTCTCCTTGGATATTTTTAAGTCATTCATTGTTTTCATAATGATTATTTGCTCTTCAGCTTGAAGTCACTATCTTTGTGTGACTTAAGCTGTGAAATTGAATTATGTAGTCAAATGCGGAGAGGCAGGTCAGTTCAGTTACAATCGCAGAAGTTGTACAAAAAACACACTTCTTAGTGTGTGGTGTTCTCCTATTTAAATGGTCACCATGCTTGTATAGTAGGTGTATACAGGAAGTAACCAGTTGCAGAAGTGGATACTGGTATATGCAGAAAAATGCTGTCAGCTGTTTTTCATTTGTAGCCCCACTAATTGTTGGTAAGCCAGTTGATTTACTTTCCTTGCCTGTGGCTTTGTCACGGACACACTTTTATTGCAGTTCATGCCTTGTAATGCTGTAACATTTCAATTCACGTGATTTTTAGTTTCTATTCCATTTCCTGGTTTCAGTAATTTTATAGCACATCCAACTGAAAATCTATAACTTCAAAGAAAGTCTATGAAATGTATTCTAACTATATATCTTTTGTTTTTAAAGTCAAATCTATTCTGTTCTGGTTTATTTTTCTCCATTTTGGATTGCCATGTTTTGGTCATGAGTTGATGATTAGATGCTTGTGCATTAATTTGCCATTTCTATGCTTGATTCTGCTCTAGGTGTCGGAAGAGCAAGGTCAAGATAACCCACCTGATCACGACCCTATTCATGACCAGAGCTGGTACCTAGACCAGACTCTGCGGAAACGACTGTATGAGGAGTATGGTGTGCAGGGCTGGGCTATCGTCCAGTTCTTGGGGGATGCTGTTTTCATCCCTGCTGGAGCTCCTCACCAGGTAAGGCATGTCAAGAAGCAATAGACTGCACCGCTTGGGCAAGCTTTTAGTTGGATTGAATATTGTTTTAAGAAATAATGAACTTGAATTTTATAAGAAAGGGGTGGTGGTAACCAAACACAAACAGAAATACTTAATTCTGAAAGGTGCTATATAACTAAATATTTATTTTTCTTTATTTCTTTCTTTCTTTATCCTACCTTGATACTAATCAATCAAAATACCCTGTTTGTACTATAAACCTTTCTGGCAGATTTATTTTATGCCACCTTTCAAGTACTTACCACTTTCATGGTCAATCTCCGTACCCCATTTCTTCTTCACCAGCAACAATGAATACGTTACAGAAATTACATAACTGGTTTTAAAATGTTTTGGTGTAATCTGGTCACACAAATGCCCTTCTCCATTGTCTCTGTATTCTGAAGCACTCTGTTACCTTTTAAATATGTTCAGAAATGCATAATGATGCTTGTTTTTCAGCCTTTATGTTGGATGAAATTAATGCAAAAATGTGTAGTAATGACAGTATCTCTCCTCCAGGTACACAATCTGTACAGTTGCATCAAAGTAGCTGAAGATTTTGTGTCTCCAGAACATGTCAAACACTGCTTCCGACTTACTCAGGAATTCAGACATTTGTCAAACACTCACACAAACCATGAAGATAAATTGCAGGTATGGTGCCAATAAGGATAAGGTCCAATTTCCAGTGAAATTCTGTCCTGAAATAAGCTCCTACTAAAATACAATGGTACCTAGACCAAATCCTGCAGAAATGACTGTATGAGTAGTATGGTATGCAGGGCTGGATGCTAAGTCTAACCAATAAAGTAATGTCTTATCCCAAATAAGGACAGAGCGGACAGGTGTTGTCGAAGAGACAGGAAAGACCAATGGTTTAAATTGCACTTATTGCGATGCTAATGGTTATGGCGGGTGGTCTTAGGCAGTGGGCTGACTCGGGTGACAGGGATATTACAGCCATAAACAAAATGTAGCTGAGAGAAGGGCAGGACTAGCTCGATGTTCCAGGATATAACTGTTACAGACATGATTGAGACAAGGTAATAGAGATGGGAGAATTGCCTTTTTGATCAGGGAGGACTTAATTACAATGCTTGGAGAGGATATTTTGGGCAATCGTCCAGTGGGATTATATGGATAAAATTTACAAATAGAAAAAAAGTGATCACTATGATAGAATTGCATTATAGGCTCCTCCATCGTCAGCGGGATAAGAGGCGCATATGTGTAGGGAGATGGCAGATAGCTGTAAAAATAATAGGGTGGATTTTGTTGAAGATGTCCTTTGGTAAATGTGTCCAAGAAAGTCATCTTGTACAATATATGGAAGGCTCTGTAAAAGAGGGCAAAATACTGGACCTCCTCTTTGGGAAGATAGTAGGACAAGTGGCTGAGGTGTCAGTACTTTGAGACCAAAATTCAAATAGTTTTATGGTAGATAAGGAGAATATATGTAGATATACAATTCACTTGCTGTTATCAGGCAACTGAATCATCAGACCACAACTAGAGCAGTCCTGAACTACTATCTATCTCATTGGTGACCCTCGAACTATCTGTGATCAGACTTTACTGGCTTGATCTTGTACACTATAATTGGCTCGATTGTAATCTTGTATTGTATTTCTGCTGACTTGTTGGCACGTAACAAAAGCTTTTCACTATACCTCGGTACACGTAACAGTAAACTAAACCAAGAAGGATAGCACTGGCCAAAAGATAAGATCTTAAATTGGGGCAATGCCAATTTTGTAATCACAATGGAGAACCTCACAGAGATCGATTGGGAGGTTTGGAATGAGCTGCCAGAGGAACTCATAGATGCGGATACAATTATCAATTTTAAAAGGGATATGGGGAGATAGCAGGAATGGGTACTGATTTTGGATGATCAGCCATGATCATATTGATTGGCTCGAAGGGCTGAATGGCCTACTCCTGCACCTATTTTCTATGTTTCTAAGGTGTTTGGACAGATATATGATATGGATGGAAAGGGCTTAGAGGGAACTGGGCCAAAAAAAAAGAATGTGGCTGGTGCAGAATAGCAACTTGATCAGCATGGACAAGGAGGACTAAAGGGCTTATTTCCATTCTTACACTTCTGACTCTAAACCAGCCACTCTTTGCCAGGGATCCCATACATTGTGTGGCCAGCTGCCAGATGAGCAGCTATACAGGTGACCCCCATGCTACTGCCCTTCCAGATTTGGAAATTCACTCTAATAGAATTCACAAATTTCTCCCCAGCAATTTGTAATGCAGAAACAAATTCACTCTTCATTTATTGAGGAGGAGGGGGAGGGAAATAAACTAAATCAAAATGCGAAAGAAACAAATTTTCAATATTTGTTTTTAGCTACTCAGTAAAGTTTGGAGCAGACATCACTGCATCGATTGGGTTGCAGTCACATTGATAAGTCTCTCTCCATCACCCCACCTTTCCCAGCCTGGGGACATGTGAATAGAGAGAGGCGCTGCCCTGCGCTCTGAAGCATGTCCTGAGCCTCTTCATTGTGGTGAGCAGCAGTCACCAGGGCCAGTCCTTCCATCGCCTGCCTACAGTAATCCACAAGGCAAGGCAAGTATTCATCTGTGACATGGTGACGCCATATCCAAATCCTATTGCCTCATTTTAGTGACTAAAATTTAAATTTGTTGTTACTATTGCATGAGCCTTATCCACCCCCCAAGTCTAATATTGGCATTAGTTATTAAATAATAGCGCTGGGTCACTTTGTCCTCACCTATAAAATTGCTTAAAATGAGAGGAAATTATTCGGTACGAAAGCATCTCCCCTTAAACCACGTGATCCAACGACATCGCCTATTTCCTTCTCTCCATACATGCTGCCTCACCCGCTGAGTTTCTCCAGCATTTTTTGTCTACCTTCGATTTTTCCAGCATCTCCAGTTCTTTCTTAAACTTGATACAACAGAAAGATGGGGTTGTGTTACAGAAAATCGCAGCATGGCCGTTCTGGAACTCCTTAAAGTGGAGTTTACAGTACTGTTTGTTCTGATTGTCCTGAAATAGTTTACTTGGTCACAGCCAGAATCAATCATCAAGGCTGAAACCATGGACTGCTGAATTGGCTAAAGGAGCCATCTTAGGAAAACCTGAATATGTAAGGGTTTTATGATTTAATTTAATGTTAACAGTTGCCTTTATTTCTCCGTGTCTGTTAGTAATTGGAAAGTTCATGTTAAGTTTTCAATTATGTAGACCACAGGTTAGAATAAAGTTTCTTGTCCTCAGGTGAAGAACATTATCTACCATGCTGTGAAAGATGCTGTTGGGACGCTGAAGGCTGAGGAACCCAGACTGGGCAAGTCATAGAACAGCCTAGAATGGAAATCAATCAGTCGGAGGAACTGTTCTGCAACATGCGCTCATTAAGAATTACGTGCATTTAAAAATGGAAAGGATGTTTTGGAGGAAGTTAAGATGTTCAATAGAAATTCACCACATTATCACCGTGGAATGTAGTATCAGCCGGGCTGTTCTCTGCAGCAAGCTGTAGGAGCAAACGTTGGGAGAGTGTCACATTGTAGTTAGTTTCGCACTGAGTTAGTGGTTATATTTAATTAAAAAAAATTCCCTTTCCCCTTCCCCTTATCCATAGTCATGCAGAAACTGCTGGGTTAATGAAAAGTGATCTTATAGACTTAGTATAGCCCATGGTTATAACATTCTCATCTTTCCAGAATGAGCTGAAAGTTTAAAGGGACAGCAAGACTATTTGTGGGCTCGCATTAACTCTGATGAATTGATCCCTGATTTATTTAACTTTCACTCCTTTACATTATTCCAGAGACTCTGTTACTGAGCTGTTTATTCATAGTATCTGGTCACTCACTTACAGGCAGACCATACTGGAATCAAAAACACCCTCCTAAATCAGGTGAAGAGATACCAGTTAATATGTGACAATTTATAGCGTAAAATGATATCTGCAACACTCATTATCCCTCTAGGTCCCAATCACAAATAGCGGTGGGAGGTGAAATTGGATTTCTGGTTAATTCTGTGGATGTTAAGGTTTCAGAGGTGTAGAACTGTCAGAAATTATTTTTTTCCCATTTTCCAAGTTGGATTTTGTGTCTCAACTTCGTATATTTAAAAAGAACAGAAGTTATTTTACTATGTAAAGGAGCAATCTCTTTCTGAATAAATCTTTTTGCCCGGCCTGCTGCAGTGTGTTCCTTCATTGGAAGCATTCATAAAGCTCCTTTTGAAGCAGGCAATAGGTAAATTCCATGTGTTCCTCCGCCAGTTTTTTGTCAGGCATGCGCCTCGTGTTTCTATCAGCGAGATAGACCATGTAACAATGGTTCTACAGGCACTGACCTGTGGTTGGAGTTCCTTTCCTTTAACTTGAAATTACGTTTGTGTCACCTGAAGAAAAATCAATTCCACTGTCAGACATCAGTCAGTAAACTGGGCAGTAAGGAAGGAATTACATGCGGCAATGTGATGATTTACTACATGGAGATCTTGTGTGACAAAACTAAATATCGATATTAAACTGGTCAGTTGAATTATTAGTAACTAAAAGTCGTACCACTCAACTGAGTTTTATTAACTGTTAACTTCTGGAGAAATACTCAAGCAGTATGAAGAAGGGTCTCGACCCGAAACGTTACCCATTCTCTCCAGAGATGCTGCCTGTCCTGCTGAGTTGCTCCAGCATTTTGTGTCTATACTCAAGCAGTGTTGCTTTGCTGAAAACATTTTGCAACCTCGCTATCTTTCAGCCCCCCCCATCCCAAACAGGTTCCCTCAAAAAAAATAATTTTGTCTTTCAATAGAGGAATCCATTCAGCCCATCCTGGTCTTTGCCAGTTTTTAAACACAATCCCACAATCTCATTCTCCCACTTGTATTATCTGGAACCTATTCTGGCACACATGCACATCAACTTCCCTGATTCCCCTATGCCTATGCTCTGGGTAATTTACAGTAAACAATTACACTCCCAACATGTGTTGTGATGTGGGAGGAAACTGGTGCGACTGGGAGACAACCACATGGTCACATGGAGAACATACTAACTCTGCAGTCTGCATCGGTGTTCAGTATTGAACCCAGGGTCACTGGATCAGTGCAGAATCAGCACTATCTGCAGCATTGTCTTCACCTCCTTAATCCCTGAGCCTTTTCATGGTTTGATATCACAACCAGGAAGGTAAAGACCAGGATGCCTAAACATGGATTTTGAATCTTACTGTACAAACCACGGTCAAAATAATTGAAGCAGTAGTCTGCAGTAGATAATGATGGTTCAAGTGGCTAGAGGGGGTGTCCTGCTGAATCAAGACTCTCTTTCCCTGGTTTGGGCCGTCAGGATGTGGAGCCTGAGCAGTATTGGCAATATGTGAGGTGGTCTGATCCTTTACTGATTAACACAGATGCTTCAGTATTACTGTTTTAAGTAGGTTTAAAATAACAGAATCCTAACTCTTTAAGGAGGCTATTGAGAATTTAATGCATCTTAATTATTTCCTTGACTCTTGTGATGACATCGATGTGGAGTTACTTTCCATAACAAAGTTTTAAATTATTTTACCCCTCTGTTAGGAATTTTTAGAACACGGGATCTATGAACCCTGAAGTAAGGGTGATGATACCTTGCTGTTCAAGGTGTGAGTCAGTTGTTTTATTCTGGGAAAGTCACTTTGCGTGACTGTTCCCATCCTGTATCGGAAGTGAATGGAGAATCTAACATGTTTGCTGTGCTGGCTCGAAGGGCTGAATGGCCTACTCCTGCACCTATTGTCTATGGTCTAATTCGGGATTCTATGGAGCAGAAAGGCAGCACTTCCTTCAACCTGGCAAACGGTCAGAATGCAAGCCTGACTTGTTGACCTCGCATGCAACAAAATGAAACCAGATTATTAACAAATATGGTTCATTGCCTTGCCAGTCATTTTAAATCTTTGTGTTATGACGCTGTCAATTCTACATGTGCAGGGAATTCCACTTTGATACCTCGCTATTCCAAGAGTCATGGGGGAAAAAAGGAGGAATGGTGAGTTCCCAACAGTCTCCTTAAAATTAAAAACAAATCTGGACTATTTTACTTTCACATGAGAAGTATTCTTTACTTCCATGTGGGAATCCTGAACTTGACAATGAAATATATCAGGAATTTGTAGGGATCTTGCTTTTACTTTCTGTATTAAATTTCCTGTAAACTCCATCAAATGCATAAACTCTGGGTCAGTGAGGATCAACTTTATAAGGAAAACACTTGACAAGTGTACAGGTAACAAAATCAATCCCACTGACGGGAGCAAGATTTACAGCTCTGCCATGTCTTGCAGTGTAGTTCTACTCTAATTTCATAGAGGGGAGGTGTGTGGCTGTGCCCTCTGCCGTCTTAAACATAACCTGATCTCAAAGGAAAAATGAGCACAAAATGTGGGCATTACCCCTGACACCAATATCAGCACACAACAGACTTCCAGCTTTAGCATTTGTTCAGATTCAACAGAACCCACTGTTCCTGTTTTCCAAATAGATTGCTTCCAGAACTCAGTATTTAAAACCAAACTGTCTCTAGAAGTGTATGTTTTTATTTTGGGCAGGTACCATAGTACCATTCGTAAATCTGATGTTTTTGTTGATATGTAAGCTGTTGTGACTTTTTAATAAAAGGATAAAATGACGAAAAAAATACTGTCACATAATGTAGAATACTTGTCTTCATTTACTCCAAGCATTTTGTGAAGGGCTGATTTAGGTTTCAATATTCTTATTAAAATTTAAAGAAAATATCTGTGTCCACTTGATTTATTTAAGACTTTCTCAGCATTAACCACCAGGGTATTAAATTACTTGAAACAATGTACTGTAATTTTAACACAGCATTATCATTATCTCTAAACATTCGGGAGTGTCGGTTAGCAGCCGTGTGCACTGTGCAGTTAATCATGCTTGCTAATGGGGTAAAAGTAATTTATTGAAACCAGTCCAATATTTTGGAAGTGTAATGTCCAGAGTAAATTATGCTTTCATATTCTGAATGACCGGGTATGAGGCACATCCAAATTGCAAATTGTTCAGAACAGAAACATTACGCAAGAAGCAAGAGGCAAAAATTACAAAGAGATGCTCAGAAGTCAGAATTATACTGCAGAAGATAATCCTGGTAAATCAGTAAGATGTTAAAACATGGTGTGTAAAACAAGACACAAAATGCTGGAGTAACTCAACAGGTCAGGCAGCATCTGGAGAAAAGGAATGGGTGACCTTTTGGTTTGAGACCCTTCTTCAGATAAAGCAATACAGATATCTTGAGAGAAGTATTGTGTTTATAAACCTGTGTGCTGCTGCAAGTAAGAATTTAATTTCTGTTTCAGTTCATATGACCAAACTAGACTCTTGATTCTTGAAAATTAAAAAAAAACTAGAAGCTGGAAATATGACAAAAACCATGCTGGAAACACAGCTGATCAAGTCAGGCAGCTATGCAGATAACATAGTTTATCAGAATGGGAATTATGAGCAATTTTGGGATGTGTTGGCTCTGGAGTGGGTCCAGAGGAGTTTTACAAGAACAATCCCAGGAATGAGTAGGTTAACATTTTTTTATTTTTGCACTTTATCTGTTTATTTATGGTGTACATATGTTTTTTTTTTAAATTAGAAGTAATGTACAATAGTATAAACCAAAAATAACATAATACATTTCATGTACCACTTCTTGTTTTAAACTTTAATAATAGGAAAGTAACAGAAGGAAGAAATGGAGAAAGTTAGATAAGATAGTGAGTACGTGAAAAAGTGAAAAGAAAGAGCCCGTAAAGACATAGAGTGCGAGGAAGATTAAAGGAACGAAAAAGAAAAAGAAAAAAAGGAAAATATAAGAAAATAAGATAAGATAAAAGGGATGTACCTACATATCTTTACACACCCCGCACCAGGTCCTGAAACAGTTTATTCCAGAGTTATGTTGCACCCTATGCTTGTAATAAGTCGATAAATGGAGACCAAATCTTTAAGAATTGGTCTGATTTGCCTTCTGGGATGAATCTCATGTTTTCTAGTATCTTCGAGTAGGTTAATTTATGATGAGCGTTTTTCGGCACTGGGCCTGTACTCGCTGGAGTTTAGAAGAATGAGGGGGGTCCTCATTGAAACATACAGAACAGTGGATAGAGTGGATGTGGAGAGGATGTTTCCATGAGTGGGTGAGTCTAGGACTAGAGGTCATAGCCTCAGAATTAAAGGACTTTATTTTAGGAAGATGAGAAATGTATTTTTGTCGGATGGTGGTGAATCTGGAATTCTTTGCCACAGAAGGCTGTAGACTGTAGAGGCCAAGTCTGGATATTTTTATGGCAGAGATAGATAGATTCTTGATTAGTATGGGTGTCAGAGGTTATGGGGCGAAGGCAGGAGAATGGGGTTAGGAGGGATAGATCGATCAACCATGATTGAATAGTGGAGTAGACTTGATGGGCCAAATGGCCTAATTCTACTATTCCTTGTGGGAAAGGTATATAAAAAGGTAATTGCAAATTGCAGAGAAGATGGTGAAAGAAAAGGATAATTATATGGTGAAAAATATTTCAAATCCATCTCCACCTTTGCTTCTTTATCTCTCCCTGTTTTGGATGAAGAATCACAAACTCGCTTTCCACACATCTTGCCAGAACTACTGGGTGTTTCCAGCATGTTTTGCCCTCGGGATACTGTTCTGGCAATGAAGCTATGCCTATATTTTCAGTGAGGAATTTAGAAGTGGTGATGGCTGAGGGTGGGAAGGTGTGTTCCAGACATCTGACAGATGTAAGAAGTGAATGTTTTTTAAAAATTGTTCAAAGTGAAACCAGACGAAGATCTTAGAGAAAGAAAGAATAAGAACTGGTTGTGCTACCGTTCAAGAAAGTGCGGAGGAGTCCTGTCCGATAATAGTGGAGGCGGATTGACATAACTGCTGAAAACTTTGATCATAGAATCTGAAGTATTTCGTGGCAGCACTCAACTTAAGAGGACTTGTAGATCTAGCTGGATTGAGTCAGGATTAAATTGTCAAATGAGGAAGAAGGATAGAGGAAAGGAAGAGCAAAAGCTGGTTTTGTTCATTCCCTTTTGCCTGGCTGAAGATGAGTAAGCCAAATGATGGCCCTTCTTCATTCAAGGATCTGCCTGCCCCATCCCCATCCAATTTTCTCTCTTTATCCATCAATCTAAATTGGTTTCCGTTAATTGTTTTGAACTGGAAGCAAGTATATACAATCTGAAAATGAATCCCTCTCCAACGCATTGTAATATTCCGGTTTGTTGACAGTTGTTTGAAAATCACATTCCTTCATTTCACATGGAGAGCTTCAGTACCTCCCACTAGAGGTATTGAACCAACAGAGGGTTCCAGGAGAGATTCAATTGCCTCCTCTGCCATAAGTCAAGTCAAGAGAGTTTATTGTCATGTGTCCCAGATGGGACAATTAAATTCTTGCTTGCTGCAGCACAACAGAGTATTGTAAGCATAAATACAGAACAGTTCAGTGTGTCTATGTAGCATAGACCATATATATACACAAATAAATAATCGGGTAAAGTGCAATAGGCTGTTATAGTTCAGAGTAATAATAAAAGTAATACATTAGAGTTTTGGGTAGAGCTTTTACCTACAGACTTAGAAAATGTTCAGTTTACGATAAACTTGAGGATTTAAATACATGAATCGCATTAATTCTTTGAGAGGTCATGTTGCAGTTGTATAAGTCGTTAGCGAGGCTGCATTTTTAACATGTTGTATTCAGTTCTGGGCACTGTGTTATAGGAAAGATATCGAGCTGGAAAGGGTATAGAGAAGATTTACAAGGATTTTGCCAGGGTTAGCGGGTCTGAGCTATATGGAGTAGGGTGGGACTCTATTCCTTGGAGTGCAGGAGGCTGAGGGGTGATCGTATTGAGGTGTAGATCGGGTAGATGCACAGAGTAGGTGAATCGAGGACCAGAGGACATAGGTTTAAGGTAAAGGAGAAACTATTTAATAGGAATCTGAAGGGCAACGTGTGGGCTGGGGTAGTGGTGGGGTCAGGGCTGGCCTTAAGCCAATTGGACCAATTGCTCCCAATTGGGCCCTGCGCCTAAGGGGGCCCCGCGCTGGAGTAATCTACTCTCAGCTCGTCAAGTACACACAACTTATTGCAATATATATGTAACACCACATTGCAGGTTCTACAGAGAGTTCTGTGGTTTCTGTAAATATGAGTAAAAGATTAAGGGTCATCGGCAGAACATATTTGAGTGGCAGTAAGAAGAGGGATATAGCCAAGGCAAAGAAGGCCGAAGGAGAAAGGTGCATTAGATACGTATTTCAGCAAAACTATCTCATGAAATAGCCACAACACTGAAGATAATGACACCGAAGGAAGCCAGTCTGAAGGAGTTATGCAAGACAGTAGGAATTTATGTACTGAAAGTGAGATCAGCCATTTCAAAAGTTAAATTTGACAAACAAGGACATTTGCCTGACTGCTGGTGCCTCTGAGGCAAGGGAGAACGGGAATTCAAAATCTGCACTTTTGTAGAATTAATAGATGATCCTGCAACATGGCAGAAATGATAAGTCAGAGCTTTAGGGACTATTTAGTGAAAAAAGGACCACCTACAATTATAGTAGAATTTTTCCCAAAGAATGAGAGTGGATCACATTTTTCAAAATTTCACTGCAAAAGAAAACTACCAAATGGTGAAATTGTAGATCGTCCATGGCTAATATACTCTGTATCAAGTGATAAAATCTTCTGTTACTACCGCAAGCTTTTTGATAATAACGCAGCAAGTGCACTTGTAAGTTGTGGTTTTAATAACTGGCCGAACATTCATACAAGACTAGCTTAGCATGAGAACTCCAAAAAGCATTTGCAGGCTGGGCTCAGGTGTTGTGAACTGCAGCAAAGATTATGCTGAAAATGCTTGAATTCCTTGCTTGCAACAACAGATCGACCGCATTTCCAAATTTATTTATGGCTCTTCGGATTTTCTTGACAATCCCAGTGTCCGTGGCATCTAGAGAAAGGCGTTTTTCCAAGCTGAAAGTGATCAAAACTTACTTGAGATCATCAATTCAGCAAGAACGTTTGAACAGTTTGGCAATTATGTTCATTGAATCTGAAATTAGCAGGAGTTTAAACTTAGACAAAATTCTAAAAGACTTTGCAGTGAAAAAAGCAAGAAATATAACTTTCTCACAATAAAAGGCAATAATAATGACTCATTTATAATCTATGATTGTTAATAGAAATCCAAAAAAGATAATTTGCTTCCAACAATGCACTTAAATTCTGAAATGTTTTTTTCTGAAAAAATAGAATAATATTTTTAATCAATCATTTCACAGTATGAGAGGGCACCACACAGTTGAAACTGAGCAACATATTATGCTGTAATGATGTTTTGAGTATTGACACCGCATCTATATGTGGAAAACACCACTCAACCTTCAATAAATGTCTGGTTTTGAATTTACCAGCTTCTGGAGAGATTGCGGCCAAATGTATTTTTTTTAAATATTCGGTTTAAGCAAGCTCTCGTGGGGAAAGTTGGAGAGAGTCAACTTTGGGAGGGAAACCAAGTAGTTAAATCATAAAATCCGTGGTTTTATAGCAAGTCTTCCACTCAAAGAGGTCTGCAGTAATCAAAGCCCGAAAGGGTAGGGTGGGGCTGAAGCCCAAAAGTTAATGCCTGGACTGTTTTTTCACCAATGGTTATTGGTTTTCCAGGATCAAGTTAATTAATTACTTTTTTTTCTTTTTTTTTCATTTCACAGTCACTAAAACAAGTGGTTTTGTAACTATGTACTTTTCAGAGGTGATCTACACATTTTGTTTGTTACTTGTAGGCTTACATGTAAGCAATTTTATATTAAAATGTAGCTTTGATCTGTTTGGTCCATTAACTCGCTTGCATTTTTTAAGCGCACATTTTGATTTATTTCCATTCTACCATAGAGATATAAAGTCTATAATTCTACAGACCTTGGCTGATTTTTATATTTCTATGATTCCACAGACGTGGGGGGGTCACCAAAATTGTTCCCAATTGGGCCCCGCCCCTCGGAAGGCCGGCCATGGGTGGGGTTGTGTGGGTGAGGGGGTCCAAGGAGATGTGTAAGGCGGGGACTCGGGTGGGAGATTGCAACTTTCACGTGGTCTGCCCTGTTTCAACGAATGCAATCAACCTGGCTGGCACAATCAAATAGAACAAGTTGGTCTACAACTTTAGGCTGTGCATGCTATACGCAGGAAAAAGAAGGGACTTTCATCGGGACCAATGAACTCGTTGATATGGTGGTAAGTTCATAGAAACATAGAAATTAGGTGCAGGAGCAGGCCATTCGGCCCTTCGAGCCTGCACCGCCATTCAATATGATCATCCAACGCAATATCCTGTACCTGCCTTCTCTCCATACCCTCTGATCCCTTCAGCCACAAGGGCCACATCCAACTCCCTCTTAAATATGGCCAACGAACTGGCCTCAACTACCTTCTGTGGCAGAGAATTCCACAGATACACCACTCTCTGTGTGAAAAACGATTTTCTCATCTCGGTCCTAAAAGACTTCCCCCTTATCCTTAAACTGTGACCCCTTGTCCTGGACTTCCCCAACATCGGGAACAATCTTCCTGCATCTAGCCTGTCCAACCCCTTAAGAATTTTGTAAGTCTCTAAGAGATCACCCCTCAATCTTCTAAATTCCAGCGAGTACAAGCCGAGTCTATCCAGTCTTTTTTCATATGGAAGTCCTGCCATTCCAGGAATCAGTCTGGTGAACCTTCTCTGTACTCCTTCTATGGCAAGAATGTCTTTCCTCAGATTAGGAGACCAAAACTGTACGCAATACTCCAGGTGTGGCCTCACCAAGACCCTATACAACTGCAGTAGAACCTCCCTGCTCTTGTACTCGAATCCTTTTGCTATGAATGCCAACATACCATTCGCTTTCTTCACTGCCTGCTGCACCTGCATGCCTACTTTCAATGACTGGTGTACCATGACACCCAGGTCTCGCTGCATCTCCCCTTTTCCTAATCGGACACCATTCAAATAATAGTCTACCTTCCTGTTTTTGCCACCAAAGTGGATAACTTTGATCATGTACGGAGATGCTTCCGCCGTGCAGCTGTTTTGACCACATATGTGTTAAAGAAGGAACTGCAGATGCTGGAGAATCGAGGGTTACACAAAAAGCTGGAGAAACTCAGCGGGTGCAGCAGCATCTCAAATGGGCAACACCTGTTGCCCATTCGAGATGCTGCTGCACCCGCTGAGTTTCTCCAGCTTTTTATGTTGACCACATATGTGACTGTTTAATATGGAAGCAGAGACATGTCTGTTCGTGACACGGTAAACAATCGGGTTGTTTCATTTTCTGCACCTGCTCCGTCCCACTTTGTCACCGCGGTTCTATGAGCTCACGGCGGGCAGAACGCAGGAGAATCGAGACGTTTAAATGAACGGAATGGGAAACAGCTACATCAAGGAAGCCGTCAGGGGTAAGACGGCGATATCTGTCACATCTGTACGTTGTTGCAATGCAGTGATTGGAATTGTGAAATTAGTCTATTATACATAAACCCCCGGCCGTGTTGCGCTCGTTAGATTCAGTCTCGTTAAAGTATCTAAAGGTCGTGTGTGTATCGAGCTACAATAATGAATTTATACGAAATGTGTTACATATTTGTAACGATCTCTTGCTATTTGTGTGATCGTTCATGAACTTATGTAATATTTTCTTTAAAATACCCCAATTCTCAAACATTAAAATAGTATTAATTAATAAACAAATAACTAATACAAATTTAAAATGAGGCAGTCGAGTTACAAGGAACTGCAGATGCAAAGTGCTGGAGGAACTCAGCGGGACAGCAGTGACTGTGGAGGGAATGGACAGGTGGGACCGTCCTTTGACTGTTGCTGCCGACCGTCCGGCTGATCAACTCGCTTCCCCTTCTCACCGGAACATGGCACCTTTACCTGGCGATTTGACCAAACAGTCAATGCTTCCGGGGTTACACAAAAAGCTGGAGAAACTCAGCGGGTGCAGCAGCATCTAAGGAGCGAAGGAGATAGGCGATGTTTCGGGTCGAGACCCTTCTTCAGACTGGTCAGGGATCAGGGAAACGAGAGATATAGACGGTGATGTGGAGAGATAAAGAACAATGAATGAAAGATATGCAAAAAAGTATCGATGATAAAGGGAACAAGCCATTGTAAGCTGTTTGTGGTGTGAAAATGAGAAGCTAGTGCGACTAGGGTGGGGAAGGGAGATAGAGATAGAGGGAATGCCAGGGCCCGAGGGCTGAGGGAGAGGTGGGAAGGGGAGGGACAGCAATTGAGAAAATTCAATGTTCAAGCCCAAAGGATGCAGACTCCCCAAGCGGAATATGAGGTGCTGTTCCTCCAACTTGCGGTGTTGCTCACTCTGGCCGTGGAGGAGGCCCAGGATCGAGAGGTCAGATACGGAATGGGAGGGGGAGTTAAAGTGCTGAGCCACCTGGAGGTCGGGTTGGTTTTTGTGGACCGAGCGGAGGTGTTCGGTGAAACGATCGCCAAGCCTCCGCTTGGTCTCACCGATATAGATCATCTGGCATCTGGAGCAGCGGATGCAGTAGATGAGGTTGGAGGAGGTGCAGGTGAACCTCTGTCGGACCTGGAAGGACTGCTTGGGTCCCTGAAAGGAGTGGAGGGGGGAGGTGAAGGGACAAGTGTTGCATTTCTTGCGGTTGCAAGGGAAAGTGCCCGGGGAAGGGGTAGAGCGGGAGGGGAGTGAAGAATTGACAAGGGAGTTGCGGAGGGAGTCAATGCTTCCGTGTGGGAAGGAACAGCAGATTCTGGTTTAAACCAAACACTGGAGTAAATCAGCGGGACAGGCAGCATATCCAAATGAAAGGAATTGGTGGCGTTTCGGGTCGAGACCCTTCAGGAGAAGCTTCTGATCTGAAGAAGGGTCTCGACCTGAAACGTCGCACATTCCTTCTCTCCAGAGATGCTACCTGTCCCGCCGAGTTATTCCAGTATTTTGTGTAATTCTTCGGTTTAAACCAGCATCTGCAGTTCCTTCCTACAGTCAGTATCCCGAGCTATGACGCTGCAATTGTTGAGTGCGACATTTAAATGATAAGGGTTGCATCCAAAACTCTAGGTGTGACAGTTCTCTGTGCTGTGTTGTAGATTTAATGATCAGTGTGAAGAAACTTGAATTGTGGTTGGAAGTCCTTAATTGAATCCTATGCGTTGGCAAATTGGGATTGGTTCCTCCTGCTGTTTGCTGGATCTTCTTTTTCCAGAGTAAGGCCTTCTGGACTTACTACAGCCTAGACAAACCGTGTCACACCACGTTAACAGCAACATAACATGGAGCATAATATTATGTCCCAACCGCAGCATCCAAGAAAATGAACAGCTTCATTGATGGAATAGTGGTCTGGGGAAAGCACTGTTCTTGGATGGTCTACCTTGCCAGTGCATTTGGAGACATTTGCAGATACAGCATGAGTGGAACCTCTCCTGTTCTTTCAGTGGAAGAGAAATCATAAACAAGCCTCCTTCTTTAAAATGTGATCTAGAAAGTGAGATACTGCATAAAAAGGCCCTGATTGTTTCTGTCCAAAGGTTTAGAGGATCAGTGACTTCCACATTTAAAGATGATTTTATTTGTAGACAGTCTTTGAGAAGTTTAACGTGTTGGAATAATGTTATCCTTTTAAACACTAGTTCTGAAAGTGGGTTTCTCTCTCTAGACTGAGCCAGTCTTTTATCTGCAACGTGCAGGAAGGAACTGATGCTGGTTTAAACCGAAGATAGACACAAAAAGCTGGAGTAACTTAGCGGGACGGGCAACATCTCTGAAGAGAAGGATTGGGTGATGTTTCGGTTCGAGACCCTTCTTCAGATTAGACAGAGGAAAGGGAAATTAGAGATATAGATGGTGATGTAGAGAGATACAGAACAAAGAATGAAAGATATGCAAAAAAAGTAAAGATGATAACGGAAACAGGTGTGGCGGGGACTGGCAGGAGTCCAGCCAAAAACAAGTGTGCGCTCTAGACGTGTTTATTCCTCTGCATACAGCACCGTACTCCACAGCTGACACAGGTGTTGCCCAGCCTTAAATAACAACTCAGATAATGACCCCGTGACTCGCGCCTCCCCACCGAGACGCCGCCCTCTAGAGCCGATGGTTCGTCGTGACCGTGGGTTGCTATCAGGTGCCGCCAAATGACTCCCCCCGGAACCAGAAGCACCGAAATGCACAGGACGTTGCGCGAGGCGACCTGAAGGCGTAGATACAATCCCGCGACCCGGGGGCTTACTCGGTTCGGAAGAATCTCCGGGAGCCTGGGACGACGGACGCCTGTGATGGGGAGGTTGAGCCACATGGATTGGCTTGCTCAGGTCCAAGTGGGCTGGTTTCAAACAAGCCACAGACACTGTTTCACGCTGGCCTCTATGTCCAAATCGAATGTTGTAGGACCGTGCCGCAGCACGCGAAAGAGACCTTCATACGGGCGCTGCAAGGGCGACCTGTGGGAGTCACGGCGAAGGAAAACGTACCGGCAGCCCATCAGCGGCAGTGGCACATGGGAATGGGCCGCTCCAAGACGCAATGTTGGGATGGGAGACAGGGCGCCGACTCTCTCCCGCAAGCAGATCAGCACCGATGGCGGGGGTTCCAGGAGCCCATCAACAGCAGGGACAAACTCCCCGGGTACGGTGATCGGAGCACCATATACCAACTCTGCGGAGGACGATGTCAGATCCTCCTTGGGGGCCGTCCGAATCCCCAACAGGACCGTTTTGGGGATATCCTCCGGTCACACGGGGATCTGGTGATATCCCCGGACTAGGTCGATCATAGAGACGTACCTAGCCCCGGCCAGATGGGCTGAGAAGTGTTGTATGTGGGGAATAGGGTAACGGTCAGCGGTCCTGGCCTCGTTAAGGCGGCGGTACCACCAACCGCCGGACACCTTCGGCACCATGTGCAGCGGGGAAGACCATGCGCTGTTGGAAGGTCGAACGATACCCATGGCCTCCATACTCCGAAACCGCCTTTGCTATGAGGAGCTTGTCAGGAGCGAGCCTACGGGCGCGAGCGTGGAGTGGTGGACTCGAGGTCAAAATATGGTGCATGACAATGTGCCTCAGGCTGACCGAGCCGAACTTGAGGGTGACAATATCCCGGAACTCAGCCAGTACCTGGGCGTAGATGTTGTCCACCGTCGCTACAGGGTTGCTGACCGGCGCAGTGGACACAGTGGAGCACAAGGAGATCTTCTCAAAAGTTCACGCGTGGATGAGACGTTGGCCCTTCAAATCCACAAGGAGCGACTGCACCCGCAAGAAATCTGCGCCCAGCAGTGGCTGGGCCACGTCCGCGATGCTGAAAGGCCAGGTGAAATGGCACGCGCCGAAAATGACAGGAACCGTGCGGAGGCCATATGTGTGGATTGAACTGCCATTCGCAACAGTTAACGGGGGGGCCCCTCTTACCAGCACGAAGGTCGAGTCCAGATGGGGGCAACACGCTGACCTCTGCCCCCGTATCCACCAAGAATCTCAGCCCCGAGCGCCGGACCCAGACGCTCCTTACACCCTTGTAATAGTCTGTTCGAACTCCTACCTTCTGGCAGACGTTACAAGGCCTTCTACGCCCAGAGCTATAGCTGCTCTGAACCAGTCCTGCTGAGTGCCCCCCACCCATGAACTGTCTCCCTCGGATAGTCACGTCGCACAGACCCGGCACAGACACATTTGCACTTTAGACTGTTTTACTGTTCTTTTTTATAATCATGTTTCTCGGGGTATCTATATTTTATTAATTGTTTAAGTTATGACATTGGATGGAAGCTGCATACCAAATTTCGTTGTACCTATGTGCAATGACAATAAAATATATTATTATACATAGAATTTAGGTGCAGGAGCAGGCCATTCGGCCCTTCTAGCCTGCACCGCCATTCAATATGATCATGGCTGATCATCCAACTCAGTATCCTGTACCTGCCTTCTCTCCATACCCCCTAATCCCTTCAGCTACAAGGGCCACATCCAACTCCCTCTTAAATATGGCCAACGAACTGGCCTCAACTACCTTCTGTGGCAGAGAATTCCCCAGATTCACCACTCTCTGTGTGAAAAACGATTTTCTCATCTCGGTCCTAAAAGACTTCCCCCTTATCCTTAAACTGTGACCCCTTGTCCTGGACTTCCCCAACATCGAGAACAATCTTCCTGCATCTAGCCTGTCCAACCCCTTAAGAATTTTGTAAGTCTCTATGAGATCACCCCTCAATCTTCTAAATTCCAGCGAGTACAAGCCGAGTCTATCCAGTCTTTCTTCATATGGAAGTCCTGCCATCCCAGGAATCAGTCTGGTGAACCTCTCTGTACTCCCTCTATGGCAAGAATGTCTTTCCTCAGATTAGGAGACCAAAACTGTGTGCAATACGCCAGGTGTGGCCTCACCAAGACCCTGTACAACTGCAGTAGAACATCCCTGCTCTTGTACTCAAATCCTTTTGCTATGAATGCCAACATACCATTTGCTTTCTTCACAGCCTGCTGCACCTGCATGCCTACTTTCAATGACTGGTGTACCATGACACCCAGGTCTCGCTGCATCTCCCCTTTTCCTAATCGGTCACCATTCAAATAATAGTCTACTTTCCTGTTTTTGCCACCAAAGTGGATAACCTCATATTTATCCACATTATACTGCATCTGCCATGCATTTGCCCACTCACCCAGTCTATCCAAGTCATCCTGCAGCCTCCTAGCATCCTCCTCACAGCTAACACTGCCCCCCAGCTTCGTGTCATCCGCAAACTTCGAGATGTTGCATTTAATTCCCTTGTGCAAATCATTAATGTATATTGTAAATAGCTGGGGTCCCAGCACTGAGCCTTGCGGCACCCCAATAGTCACTGCCTGCCATCCTGAAAAGGACCCGTTCACTCCTACTCTTTGCTTCCTGTCTGCCAGCCAGTTCTCTATCCACATCAATACTGAACCACCAATACCGTGTGCTTTAAGTTTGTCTACCAATCTCTTGTGTGGGACTTTGTCGAAAGCCTTCTGAAAGTCCAGATATAACACATCCACTGCTTCTCCCTTATCCACTCTACTAGTTACATCCTCAAAAAATTCAATAAGATTCGCCAGACATGATTTACCTTTCGTAAATCCATGCTGACTTTGTCCAATGATTTCACTACTTTCCAAATGCGCTGCTATCCCATCTTTAATAACTGACTTTGACCCGCGATCCCCTGCTATTTCCGGCAAATTATTTATGTCTTCCTTAGTGAAGACAGAACCAAAATAGTTATTCAATTGGTCTGCCATGTCCTTGTTCCCCATGATCAATTCACCCGTTTCTGACTGCAAGGGACCTACATTTGTTTTAACTAATCTTTTGCGCTTCACATATCGATAAAAACTTTTGCAGTCAGCTTTTATGTTTCCTGTCAGTTTTCTTTCATACTCCATTTTCCCTTTCCTAATTAAGCCCTTTGTCCTCCTCTGTTGGTCTCTGAATTTTTCCCAGTCCCCTGGTAGGCTGCTTTTTCTGGCTAATTTGTACGCTTCATCTTTTGCTTTGATACTATCCCTGATTTCTCTTGTTATCCACGGATGCGCTACCTTCCCCTATTTATTCTTTTGCCATACTGGGATGAACAATTGTTGTAGTTCATCCATGCAGTCTTTAAATGCCTTCCATTGCATATCCACTGTCAACCCTTCAAGAATCAATTGCCAGTCCATCTTGGCCAATTCACGTCTCATACCCTCAAAGTTACCTTTCTTTAAGTTCAGGACCCGTGTTTCTGAATTAACAAGGTCACTCTCCATGCTAATGAAGAACTCAACCATATTATGGTCACTCATGCCCAAGGGGCCACGTACAACAAGGCTCCTAACTAACCCTTCCTAATTAATCAATACCCAGTCTAGAATAGCCTGCTCTCTCGTTGGTTCCTCTACATGTTGGTTTAGAAAACTATCCCACATACATAGAAACATAGAAATTAGGTGCAGAAGTAGGCCATTCGACCCTTTGAGCCTGCACCACCATTCAATATGATCACGGCTGATCATCCAACTCAGTATCCCGTACCTGCCTTCTCTCCATACCCTCTGATCCCCTTAGCCACAAGGGCCACATCTAACTCCCTCTTAAATATAGCCAATGAACTGGCCTCAACTACCCTCTGCGGCAGAGAGTTCCAGAGACTCACCACTCTCTGTGTGAAAAAAGTCTTCCTCATCTTGGTCTTAAAGGATTTCCCCCTTATCCTTAAGCTGTGACCCCTTGTCCTGGACTTCCCCAACATCGGGAACAATCTTCCTGCATCTAGCCTGTCCAACCCCTTAAGAATTTTGTAAGTTTCTATAAGATCCCCTCTCAATCTCCTAAATTCTAGAGAGTATAAACCGAGTCTATCCAGTCATTCTTCATAAGACAGTCCTGACATCCCAGGAATCAGTCTGGTGAACCTTCTCTGCACTCCCTCTATGGCAATAATGTCCTTCCTCAGATTTGGAGACCAAAACTGTACGCAATACTCCAGGTGTGGTCTCACCAAGACCCTGTACAACTGAAGTAGAACCTCCCTGCTCCTATACTCAAATCCTTTTGCTTTGAACGCTAACATACCATTCGCTTTTTTCACTGCCTGCTGCACCTGCATGCCTACTTTCAATGACTGGTGTACCATGACACCCAGGTCCCGCTGCATCTCCCCTTTTCCTAATCAGCCACCATTTAGATAATAGTCTGCTTTCCTGTTTTTGCCACCAAACTGGATAACCTCACATTTATCCACATTATACTGCATCTGCCAAACATTTGCCCACTCACACAGCCTATCCAAGTCACCTTGCAGTCTCCTAGCATCCTCCTCACAGCTAACACAGCCCCCCAGCTTCGTGTCATCTGCAAATTTGGAGATATTGCCTTCAATTCCCTCATCCAGATCATTAATATATATTGTAAATAGCTGGGGTCCCAGCATTGAGCCCTGCGGTACCCCACTAGTCACTGCCTGCCATTGTGAAAAGGACCTGTTTACTCTTACTCTTTGCTTCCTGTTTGCCAGCCAGTTCTCTCTCCACATCAATACTGAACCCCTAATGCCGTATGCTTTAAGTTTGTATACTAATCTCTCATGTGGGACCTTGTCGAAAGCCTTCTGGAAGTCCAGATATACCACATCCACTGGTTCTCCCTTATCCACGCTACTAGTTACATTCTCGAAAAATTCCACAAGATTCATCAGACATGATTTACCCTTCGTAAATCCATGTTGACTTTGTCCAATGATTTCACCACTTTCCAAATGTGCTGCTATCCCACCTTTAATAACTGACTCTAGCAGTTTCCCCACTACCGATGTTAGACTAACTGGTCTGTAATTCCCCGTTTTCTCTCGCCCTCCATTCTTAAAAAGAGGGGTTACATTTGTTACCCGCCAATCCTCAGGAACTACTCCAGAATCTAAAGAGTTTTGAAAGATTATCACTAATGCATCCACTATTTCCTGAGCTACTTCCTTAAGTACTTTGGGATGCAGCCTATCTGGCCCTGGGGATTTATCGACCTTTAATCTATTCAATTTACCCAACACCACTTCCCGTCTAACCTGGATTTCACTCAATTCCTGCTTTGACCCGTGGTCCCCTGCTGTATCCGGCAGATTATTTATGTCTTCCTTAGTGAAGACGGAACCAAAGTAGTTATTCAATTGGTCCACCATATCCTTGTTCCCCATGATTAACTCACCTGTTTCTGACTGCAAGGGACCTACATTTGTTTTAACTAATCTCTTTCTCTTCACATATCTATAAAAACATTTGCAGTCAGTTTTTATGTTCCCTTCCAGTTTTCTTTCATCATCTATTTTTCCTTTCCTAATTAAGCCCTTTGTCCTCCTCTGCTGGTCTCTAAATTTCTCCCAGTCCTCTGGTACGCTGCTTTTTCTGGCTACTTTGTACGCATCATCCTTTGCTTTGATACTATCCCTGATATCCTTTGTTATCCACGGATGCACTACCTTCCCCGATTTGTTCTTTTGCCAAACTGGGATGAACAATTGTTGTAGTTCATCCATGCAGTCTTTAAATGTCTTCCATTGTATATCCACTGTCAACCTTTTTAGAATTAATTGCCAGTCAATCTTGGCTAATTCACGTCTCATACCCTCAAAATTACCTTTCTTTAAGTTCAGAACCATTGTTTCTGAATTAACAATGTCACTCTCCATCCTAATGAAGAACTCAACCATATTATGGTCACTCTTGCCCAAGGGGGCACGTACAACAAGACGGCTAACTACCCCTTCCTCGTTACTCAAAACCCAGTCTAAAATAGCCTGCTCTCTCGTTGGTTCCTCTGCATGTTGATTTAGATAACTATCCCGCATACATTCCAAAAAATCCTCTTCCTCAGCACCCCTGCCAATTTGATTCACCCAATCTATATGTAGATTGAAGTCACCCATTATAATGGTTTTACCTTTGTTGCACGCATTTATAATTTCCTGTTTGATGCCATCCCCAACTCCACTACTACTGTTAGGTGGCCTGTACACAACACCCACTAGCGTTTTCTGCCCCTTAGTGTTTCGCAGCTCCACCCATATCGATTCCACATCCTCCAAGCTAATGTCATTCCTTTCTATTGTGTTAATCTCCTCTCTAACCAGCAACGCTACCCCACCTCCTTTTCCTCTCTTTCTATCCCTCCTGAATATTGAATATCCCTGGATATTCAGCTCCCAGCCTTGGTCACCCTGGAGCCATGTCTCCGTGATCCCAACTATATCATAATTATTAATAGCTATCTGCACATTCAACTCATCCACCTTATTACGAATGCTCCTCACATTGAGACACAAAGCCTTCAGGCTTGTTTTTATAACGCTCTTGCCCCTTTTACAATTATGTTGAAAAGTGGCCCTTTTAGATTTTTGCCCTGGATTTGTCTGCCTGCCACTTTTCACCTAGCTACCTATTGCTCCTATCCTCATTTTACACCCCTCTGTCTCTCTGCTCACACATTTAAGAAACCCTCCACTTCTTTTTCTCCGTTTGTTATTTTTTTCTTCTTTCCCCCCTACGTGTTAGAAACATAGAAACATAGAAATTAGGTGCAGGAGCAGGCCATTCGGTGTTACGTCTGACTGCTTCTCTTCTCTCCCTCCTGCCTCACAAACGGACTACTTGCTTTCTCTATTTGAGTCCCTCCCCCCCCACCGATCTAGTTTAAAGTCGATTGATCCTGCCAGCCAGCGCCGTGTCTATCGGCAGCCAGCATGGAACATGGCTGGCCTTGGATCTCCTGGGTCCTGCTCAGCCATCCTCCTCTCCTCTGTTACTTGTCTTGTCTGTGGCTCCTGTGGACATGGCCCTCTTGTGGGCGTGGTCCTGGATTGTTGGGCCAGCCTGGTCTTTGAATCAATCCGGTCCAGCGATTCTGAGGATTCCAGCGGCTCCAGGTATTGCAGCGCGCCCGCCTGCCGCTGCTGCCCGATGGGATCTACAAAACTCTCTCCCACCAGCTGCTGGCGAGGTCTCATGGCAACTGCTGCAGTTGGGTGAAGTGAAAGAGTGGACAGGGCAGGTGATCACCCATGAGCACCCATTTATTCTTCTGCATACAGATCCCTACTCCTCAGCTGACACGGAGGAGGCGTTGCCCGGCCTTAAATAACAACTCAGATAACGACCCCCGTGACTCTTCAGGAAAAAGATAAGCGCGAGGTGACTCCAAGAATAGTGGAATATCTTAATTCAATCAGTGAGAGCACTTTGATTGTTTTTACAGATGGATCTAAAGATCCAGTTAGTGGGAGAGCTGGGTTTGGCGTGTATGTGGAGCAGCTTGGGTTGAAGATTGGCCGACGCATTTCTGATGGAAGCTCTGTTCTCACGACTGAATTAATGGCAATTCAATGGGCTCTATGGTGGATTGAGGAAGCCAGTTTTAGAGAAGTCATTATTTGTTCTGATTCTGCAGCTGCTCTTGAAACTTTAAGAGTAGGGAAATCTAACGCTCGTCCTGACATTCTAAATGAAATCTTGAGTGTGTTTTCTAGAATTGGGTTTGCGTGTAACATCACGTTTTGCTGGGTTCCCGGGCATGCTGGGGTGAGGGGGAATGAGCAGGTGGACCTCATAGCAAAGGAGAGTTTAAGAAGAGAAATAGATATCCATGTATCATTGGGGAGAGTGGAACTGAGAGAAATAATTAAAGAGGGCTTAACAAAAGAATGGCAGAGAGGATGGGAAAAGGAAGTCAGGGGTAGACACTACTTTTTGGTACAAGCTGAAGTTAGAAAAATATGTTTCTGTACATCTCTGTCCCGTAGGGACTCAGTTAGACTGTGTAGATTGAGGTTGGGACATTGTGGGTTAAATTACTGTTTGTGCATTGTAGGGAAACATGTTTCTGGCTTGTGTGAATGTGGGAGTAAGGAGACAGTTAAGCATGTTTTCCTAGAATGTAAAAAAGTATAGGGTAGCAAGAAAGGCATTGTTTGCTAGACTGACAGGACTTGGAGTTGAGGCTTTTTCTGTTTTATCTTTGTTTGGGCACAGTGAGAAACATCAGCTGATATCCAGGGCTGTTCTTCAATTCCTGCATGTTACAGGACTGTATGTAAGAATTTAGTTCAAATTTTGACCTGTGGAGGGCAGTAATACGCTTAGCAGCGTCTACACTGCCGGAATCCTATAAGAAGAAGAAGAAGAAGACCCCCGTGACTCGCGCCTCCCCCGCCAAGACGCCGCCCTCTAGAGCCGACCGCCTTGGTTTGCTATCAGGTGCCGCCACACAGGCCATTGTTAGCTGTTTGCTGGGTGAAAATGAGAAGCAAATGTGACGGGTGAGGGAGGGATAGAGAGAGAGGGGAATGCCAGAGCTACGTGAAGTGAGAGAAATCAATATTCGTACCACTGGGGCTGTAAGCTGCCCAAGCAAAATATGAAAAACTGTTCCTCCAATTTGCATTTAGCCTCACTGACAATGGAGGAGATCGAGGACAGAAAGGTCAGTGTGGGAATGGGAAAGAGAATGAAAGTGTCCAGCAACCGAAAGATCAATGTTATCTGAAGGTACACAAAAAGCTGGAGAAACTCAGCGGGTGCAGCAGCATCTAAGGAGATAGGCGACGTTTCGGGTCGAGACCCTTCTTCAGACCTCGAAAGGGTCTCGACCCGAAACGTCGCCTATCTCCTTAGATGCTGCTGCACCCGCTGAGTTTCTCCAGCTTTTTGTGTACCCTCGATTCTCCAACATCTGCAGTTCCTTCTTTAAAAAAAATGTTATCTGAATGTTAAAGAAGGAACTGCAGATGCTGGAGAATCGAGGGTACACAAAAAGCTGGAGAAACTCAGCGGAAACCCGCTGAGTTCTCCAGCTTTTTGTGTACCCAATGTTATCTGAATGTTCATTCCCTTCTTTGCCTGAACGAAACCTTACTGTAAAATCCATATGATAATTGCTTGATATTTGAACTTCATGAACTGCCTTTCCTTTAACTGAGTGTGGCATTGAAAGCAATTCTCCACTTCTGATAACATCCAATTTTTAATACTTTACATTGGCACCCAAATAAAATAATTACAATTTAATCTGAACTCTGTTGTGAAGTTTAGAAAGCTGCCATTGTAGATATTCATATAGCATGAAACAAGCCCTTCAGCCCACCACCATGCATGCATTTACACTAATCCTACATTAATCCCATTTTATTCTTCACATATTCCTATCAACAACCTCAAATTCTACCATCCACTGGCACACAAGGGGTTAATAATGTCACCAACTAACCTACCAACCACATATACTTGGGATGTGGGAGGAAACCAGAGAAGACACTGGCAACACCAGGGGTCCAGATTGAACCCATGTCACTGCACCACATGTGTGCAGGAAGTGATATTGAGACAAAGTTAGAGTGTGGGGTTGGGATCCATGCTAGGATTGACATTAACTAGCTGAAGGCCAGTTCATTGTCCAGGTGAGTGCTCCTGTCCTGTCCGGATGTATCACAATCTTCATCAACGTAATGTTCACAAAAAATAAACCACATTTACTAAATACATGCAAATAGGCATGCAGAGATAGAAAAAATGTGTAAAAAAGGACATTTGGCACAAACTGTCACAGATTGCAATTGGGTTAAAAGGTATACCTGGATGGATACAATGATTATTTCATTTTTTACGATCTAATAGTTGTGCCAGTTTACGGATTTATGTTAAATCTAACATTCACATGACATTGTTTATGTTTATTGCAGTTGTTTACACATATTTTCTTCCTGCTGATGTTGATGGCGAATGTCAAAGAGCCTGGGCTGTTGTAAACCACAATTTCTACAGTTTATTATTGTCTAGTTGCTGAGATGGAGCTGCCTTGGCGATAGCTGCTACAGAAGCAACGCCTTCTGGGCTGAAACCTGAACTGCTTCAATAAACACCGTCACATGTCATAAGTAAACATTACCAAGCTATCATTCAATAGTGCTCTCGTTTAACAGCATCTGTGTCAAGCTGTTCCATCTGGATTCATCTTACACTATTGTCTCCCTGCTCTGTCTTCAATATGAATCATTTCACCATCTACATGGGGACTGGTAAACTTGCTGCAACATTTATATGAGTTTCATGTTCATCAACAAGGCAAGGGTGGTTCGTCATTGGGAGTGAAGATGTATCTAAGAGGTCGCAGCGTAAAATTCCTTTTATGTTCACGGGAATCTACCTGGATTCCGGTCTCACAACAGTGTCCATGGCTCTGGGCGAGTGAGACAACTTTATACTTTTGGGTAGCTGTTGCCTGGTTAATTCTGTGGGTTGAAGATGGAGACTTAAACGTGACTCCAACCAATGGGTCCCACCATCACACCAATCCTTTTCTCCATCTTTCTCACTGTAAAATTGCAGTTCACCTCCAACAAACTGCCTCGTGAATGGAACCAGTGGTTTGGAGGTGGACGGTGAGGGCCATAGCTCCATCTACTCTGGCCTCATCCTTCTGCTCCTGAAGCCTCTGTCTCATCACATGCACTGCTGCCCCTCTCTGATTGGACATTTGATGAGTCAACAAGTATTTTTTGAGTAGGCTTTAAGAACATCCTTGAATTGTTTTCTCGATCTCAATTTCTTCTCATGAGAAAGATTCAAGTGGAACGGCTGTGTCCAGAACTGGTGTCGGGTGTGTGAATAATATATCCCAACTGCTGCATCCAGGAAAATGAACAGTGTTGGAATAGTAGTCTGGGGAAAGCACTGTTCTTGGATGGTCTACCCTGCCAGTGGATTTGGTGACATTTGCAGATACAGCATGAGTGGAACCGCTCCTGTTCTTTGAGTAGCCCATCTTAGAATTGTACAGGAATGCAGAGATCGCTGCTGCCCGATATACCATAAACTTTGTACAGCGTTAATCTTCAACCATTCTTTCATCAAATAGCTAAGTGCTGGTGGACTGGAGGCTTAATTATTTGTCATGTTTGCCTTCTCTGAGTCCCAGTGCAGAGACAGTGTTTGCTTCCAAAGTCTCCTTGCCATTCAGTGTTGTCGGGGGTGCGGATTGGGGGAGGACATTAAGTGTAAGTCCACTTTCTCAAACACTTCTGTGAACGTGTTGATGACCTTCACATGTGTGCATGCGAACTCGATCACTGGCGTCTTCAGTTCCGGATATGGCATCCTGCAGAATAGTTCCATTCACTGGGCAGTTTGTTGGAGGTGAGCTGCAATATTGCATCGAGAAAGATGGAGAAAAGGATTAGTGTGATGGTGTAAGCTTGACCCCAGTCCTTGCTGAGACCTATTGGTTAGAGTCAGGTTTAAATCTTCATGCAACAAAGGGCAAATGAGCAGAGGGAAGATTCCCCTCAATCAAGAGCATCGAGAATAACAATGTGTCATGGTCCAAACTGTTCCCACATCTTTGTTGCGCTCTCATGAAGAAAACTATTATTACTAGATGGAAGTAAATTAACTTTTAAATGAGTTAAGGTTTAGAGGGTACTAGACCAGGTCCCATATTCCACCACTCACCCATAGCCCCCAACTGCACAGGCGCGGCTGACGGGTTCCTGTTGTGACGCCAGACATCCCCGTTGTGACGCAAGTCACAGCAGCCCTCCTCCAACTGCGCCTCGCCATCCCTCTTCCTAGCCCTATTTTCCACCATTCCCCCTCATCCCCCAGCACTCCCTTCCCCTCCTCTTCACCCTCCCTGTTCTTTCTCCCTCCCTTTCCTTTCCTCTACCCTCAGTAACTCCCTCCCTTCCTCCATAATCTCTCTCCCCTCCCTACACCCATCCTCTCCCTCTATCTCCCTCCTCCCCTCCTCACCTCCCCCTATCACTCTCCCCTCCCTAGCCCCCCTTCCTCTATCCCCCTGCTCCTCCACTCCTCACCTTTCCCCCCATCACACCCCACCACAATGAAAATCGCGATTTAAAAAAAAAGTGAAAATCTCAATGAAAATCGCGATTTTTATTTAAATTTACCTAATGTTAGCTGTTAATGAAAACAAAAGAATTTGATTAAAACAGATTTATTTTGAAAATCTTGATTTTTTTAATGTAAATGTGATTCGGGATCCCATTGTGATGTCATTGTGACGCGGCTGACGGGCAGGGCGTGGAAAAGTGGTTTGAAAAGTGTTTTTTGTACAGTTTAAAATGTCAATAACTTGTAAAATATACCATCGATCTGAACAAAACTTGTTTCTTTTACATCCCAGGACAATGGTGAATAAGGTGGGCCAAAAATTACAGCGCTATTCTGTACCGTTTTGGAATTTCACGCACGCACGCAAGCAAACAACCAAGATGAGAGTTTTAGTAATATATATAATAATAAGATACTAGACAAGGTGGGACCCGTTGGGTCCCTGTCATACGGGAAGCCTGGTCTCTCAACGCAATATTCCACCACTCACCCATAGCCCCCAACTGCGCTGATGTGAACGCATCTCACTCTCCCTCTTCAGCCCCTATTCACCTCCTCCATTATCCTTCCTCTTCCCACCCTCCACCAACCCTCCTCTGCTTCCTCCTCTCTCCCCATCTCTCTCTCTTCCCCCCTTCTCCATTACCTCCCCATCCCTCTTCCTACCCCTATCTTCCTCCATCCCCCCTCATCCCCTGCGCTCCCTCCCCTCCTCTTCATCCTCTCTCTTTTCTCTCCTCCTCCCCTCCCAACTCCCTCCCTCACCTCTCTCTCCCTCTCCTGTCCCGTACCCTCAGCCACTCCCTCCCTCTCTCCTTCCCTCCATAACCCCTCTTCCTACCTGCTCCCCACTCCTCACCTCCCACCTATCCCACTCCTCCACAATGAAAATATCCTTGCCCTGGGTCCCGCTCCTGTACCTACACGCGGGCCCGGAGCAGCAGTAAAATGGAAGGAAAATTAACCATTATGTTCATTAACCGATGAAACGATGTGTTCATTAAACCAAATTAACCGATGCGTTGTGTTCCCATTGTGAGATGAGGAAAAAATGATGGTGGTCTGAAATTGTGCAAAGGCCACGCTGAGGACCCGTGGGGACCTTTTGTGACGCCAGTCAAGTAAAGACAGCAAGTGGGGGCGCTGTTTTTTATTGCAAATTAAATTTGGGATCCTATTGTGACATCATTATGAGGTTGAACGCTGGTGATGGGCAGGGCAAATGAATTTTTTTTAAAGTGTTTTTTAAAAGTTTTAAACGTGAATAACTTGTAAAATATGGCATCAATATGAAGGAAACTTATTTTTCGTACATTACAGGACAATGGTAAGGTGGTGCAAAACTTGTAGCGCTATGGTGTACCGTTTTCACGCAAATATAGGTACAAATATAGAAACAAACAAGATTAGAGTTTTAGTAATATATAGATAAATAGAAAAATGGGCCAAACCCAGGCAGGTGGGATTAGTGCAGATGAGGTATCATGGTGGGTGTGGACAAGTTGGTTCGAAGGGTCTGTGCTGTACGACTCTCTGACTCTAACTCTAAGTCACGGTGGCGCAGCGGTAGAGTTGCTGCCTTACAGCAAAATGCAGCGCCAGAGACCCGGGTTCGATCCCGACTACGGGTGCTGTCTGTATGGAGTTTGTACGTTCTCTCCGTGATCTGCGTGGGTTTTCTCCAAGATCATCGGTTTCCTCCCACACTCCAAAGATGTACAGGTTTGTAGATAAATTGGCTTGATTAATTGGCTTGATAAAATGTAAAAAAATTGTCCAGTGCTGAGTGATGCTCTACCTAGAGCTTTTCAGCGTACTACATCCAGATCCAGATCCAGACCCAGACCCATGGAGCTGTCCGGCAATTTGATTTCTTCTGTGATCTTTCATCTCCCTTCATGATGCTGTACGAATACCCCATGGAATTCCCCAGTGGAATGTCCCACGTGTTCTGCTGGTCCATCATTTGCATTTAGCAACACTTTGAGGACAGTGAACCCTTATGGAAAGTGCAATCTTGCACTGATCCAGTGCCATTCACAACTACAAAATATCTGAAAGCATAATAGTGAATGGAATGCTTCAAAAAAAAAAAATAGGAAGAGCGCCAATAAAATATCCTCCCATCTCCAACCCTTTCCGCTTTCCACAGAGACCGTTCTCTCCGCAGCTCCCTGGTCAACTCGTCCCTTCCCAGCCAAACCACCCCCTCCACAGATACTTTCCCCTGAAATCGCAGGAGATGCAACGCCTGTCCCTATACCTCCCCCCTCGACTCTGACCAAGGACCCCGACAATATTTTCAGGTGAGGCACCTCCTCCAACCTCATCTACTGTATCCGCTGCTCCAGGTGTGGACTCCTGTATATCAGCGAGACCAAGCGCAGGCTCGGCGATCGTTTCGCTGAACAACTCTGCTTCATCCTCCTAAACCTACCTGATCTCCCGGTTGCTCAACACTTTAACTTCCCCACCTATTCCTACACTGACCTTTCTGTCCTGGGCCTCCTCCATTGTCAAAGTGAGGCCCAGCGCAAATTGGAGGAACAACACCTCGTATTTCGCTTGGGTAGCTTACACCCCAGCGGTATGAACATTGCCTTCTCTAACTTCAAGTAACCCTTGCTTTTCCTCTCTCTCCATCCCTTCCTCAGTTCTCCGACCCGTCTTACTGTCGCCGACTACATTTTATCTCTCTACCTCCTATTCCCCTGGCATCGGTCTGAAGAAGGGTCTTGACCTGAAACGTCACCCATTCCTTTTGTGTCTAGGGTACACAAAAAGCTGGAGAAACTCAGCGGGTGCAGCAGCATCTAAGGAGCGAAGGAGATAGGCGACGTTTCGGGTCGAGACCCTTCTTCAGACTGGTCAGGGATCAGGGAAACGAGAGATATAGACGGTGATGTGGAGAGATAAGGAACAATGAGTGAAAGATATGCAAAAAAGTATCGGTGATAAAGGGAACAAGCCATTGTAAGCTGTTTGTGGTGTGAAAATGAGAAGCTGGTGCGACTGGGGTGGGGGAGGGAGATAGAGATAGAGGGAATGTCAGGGCCCGAGGGCTGAGGGAGAGGTGGGAAGGGGAGGAGACAGCAAGGGTTAACAGAATTGAGAAAATTCAATATTCAAGTCCAAAGGATGCAGACTCCCCAAGCGGAATATGAGGTGCTGTTCCTCCAGCTTGCGGTGTTGCTCACTCTGGCCGTGGAGGAGGCCCAGGACCAAGAGGTCGGATGTGGAATGGGAGGGGGAGTTGAAGTGCTGAGCGACCGGGAGGTCGGGTTGGTTATTGCGGACCGAGCGGAGGTGTTCGGCGAAGCGATCGCCAAGCCTCCGCTTGGTCTCACCGATTATAGATCATCTGGCATCTGGAGCAGCGGATGCAGTAGATGAGGTTGGAGGAGGTGCAGGTGAACCTCTGTCGGACCTGGAAGGACTGCTTGGGTCCCTGAAAGGAGTGGAGGGGGGAGGTGAAGGGACAAGTGTTGCATTTCTTGCGGTTGCAAGGGAAAGTGCCCGGGGAAGGGGTAGAGTGGGAGGGGAGGGAAGAATGGACAAGGGAGTTGCGGAGGGAGCGGTCTTTGCGGAAGGCAGACAGGGGGGGAGATGGGAAGATGTGGCGGGTGGAGGGGTCACGTTGGAGGTGGCGAAACTGGCGGAGGACTATATGTTGTATTTGCCGGCTGGTGGGGTGAAAGGTGAGGACCAGGGGGACTCTGCCCTGTTTGCGAGTGGGGGAATGGGGAGCGAGGGCAGTGTCGCGGGGTATGGAGGAGACCCTGGTGCGAGCCTCATCAATAGTGGGGGAGGGGAATCCCCGTTCTCTGAAGAATGAGGCCATTTGTGATGACCTGGTGTGGAACACCTCATCCTGGGAGCAGATGCGGCGTAGACGGAGGAATTGGGAATAGGGGATGGAGTCCTTACAGGAAGCAGGGTGGGAGGAAGAGTAGTCCAGGTAGCTGTGGGAGTCAGTAGGTTTGTAGTGGATGTCGGTCAGGAGCGTATAACCTGCAATAGAGATGGTGAGGTCAAGGAATGGTAGGGAAGTGTCGGAAATGGTCCAAGTGTATTTGAGTGCCGGATGGAAGTTGGTGGTGAAATGAATGAAGTCAGTCAGTTGTGTGTGGGTGCAGGAGGTTACACCAAAGCAGTCGTCGATGTAACGGAGGTAGAGGTCGGGGATGGGGCCCTGGTATGCCAAGGATTGTTCGACGTGCCCGACAAAGAGGCAAGTGTAGCTGGGGCCCGTGCGTGTGCCCATTGCTACGCCTTGTGTTTGGAGGAAATGGGAGGAATCAAAAGAGAAGTTATTGAGGGTGAGGACCAACTCTGCTAGGCGGAGGAGGGTGTCAGTGGATGGGTATGGGTTGCTCCTCTGGTCGAGGAAGAACCGGAGGGCTTTGAGACCGTCCTGGTGGGGGATGGAGGTGTAGAGTGACTGGACGTCCATGGTAAGATCTTTTGTGTCTATCTTCGATTTAAACCAGCATCTGCTGTTCTTCCTTACACAATAAAATATCTTATCTTAACTGAGAGATTAAAAGACAATACTGGAAAGTCCGTCGCTATTCTTAAACTAGTACTGCAGGTTGTTTATATTCAGCTTGAAGAGCAGAGGAGGCCCGGATGTAACATGTCTGAGGAACCTTGGTGATAACGTCAGACTTACCGGGGGGAAACACATCTAGTTTGCCTGCTCGAGAGAGTGAGTAGGCGCAAGCAGAGAAAGTAACAGCCTGAGTTAATGCGACATCAACAGGAACTCTGCACTGGAATATGTTCACAAACTTCCATGCTACCTTCCCTACAATAGTGAAGGAGGCCATTTGGCCCATCTAGTCTGTGCCAGTTTTTAGAGCAATCCCATGAACCTCATTCTCTCTGCCACTAACCTGTCAGGTGCTGATTGACTCCCTCTCGATCAAGCAACCAACCTCCTACATAAGGAATAATTCACCCACCATCCGCACGTCTTTGGGATGTGGGAGGAAACGGGAAGCCCGCATGGTCACGGGGGAACGTGCACGCACCACACAGACAGCATCCAAGGTCAGGATTGCACTTAGAACATTTGGTGCAGTGAGACAATGGCTCTGCCTGTCACACCTCTGCACACCTGATATTACAAAGACATGTAGATGTGATTCTCGTATCAGGCCTCAGTATTCACATCCTTCTACTGAGTGCATTTAAAAGAAAAATCAGGACAATTCATTCAGCGTTTGATGTAGTTTTGACGTATTTTGTATCTTCTGTTCCTTTTTATTGGTATGACCGTACGGCAAATCAAATTCCTCGTATGTTGCAAAACATACTTGGCTAATAAAGTATGATTATGATTATGGCATGAAAAAGCAGGTGTTCGCCTGTTTCAATATTATGACGCACAATATTATTACGAATAACATATGAAAGCAGAAGGAGTGAAGGAGTGTTTGGGAATCAAAGGGTAATTATTATGTGCACAGAACCATGTTTGACTGTTTGTACTTTCAATACGACATTCTGAACTGGAGACCGGTTTTCGTTTTACCCTTCAGAATATTATGAATCCTGCTTAGGGTCGAGGCTTTGGAATTTCTCACTGGTCAGTTGTGTTGGAGGAGAGAACAGAACAATTAACAATCTGACGATTACCACGGCACCAAATGTAACAGTTACCTATTTCCTGCCACGCTTTGTCCTGCCTTTCCTCTTTTCCAGCTTTCTTCTCCCTCCCGACAAGAGTCCCGACCTGAAACGTTACCTATCCTTGTACTCCACAGATGCTGCCTGACCTGCTGAGTTACTCCAGCACTCTGTGAAACGTCACCTATCCATGTTCTCCACAGATGCTGCCTGACCCGCTGAGTTACTCCAGCACTCTGTGTCCTTTTATGTATTAAACAACGTGTACAGTTCTTTATTTCTAGTTTGATAACTCAGATGTTGCGAGACCTGCTGAATATTCTCAGCTCTTTCTGTATTTTATTTCAGTTTCCAAGTTTTGTTTTCCTTTTTGAGGATTGTTTGAAACTCTCTGCTGCGGAGCAGATTTCAGTTGAAAGGTGAAGGAGATAGCGTGTTGGCCGTTGCTCGCAGCCTCTGGCACATTAAGCTGCTGGTTTCAGCCGCACCCTCTCCAGAACTAAAAGCAGAATGCATTTTGTTCTTACTTACTGCAGGGTTTCCATGAATGAATGTAAAGTGTTTGTCAGAATGTTGTAAGAATCTCTTCCAGAAGAAATTCATGCTCCAGCTATTGGTTCCAATGTTCATGTGGTGACTGCCAGTTATTGTCACAACTTTCCAGTTTACACATAAAGTCAATAACACATTTGTTTTGAACTGATTATTTTAGAATAATTTTCAACTTGAGGTGTACAAACCCAGTCACATCTCAAACTGCAGAAACAAAGTCAGGACAGGTCTCAGCACTGTGACTGACACTATAACACGCAAGTAATGTGTCGGCATGAAAGAGACAGATCAAGTCTCATTCGTTTTGTCAAGACTGACTGGATGGTCCAATCACACATCTGCTGATGACACCGGGGGACATCTTACACATCATGAAAGGATGCAGAAGAGATTCACCGGGATGTTCTTGGTTCTTGGTTTCTTGGTCCTCCAAAATATTCCAAATGGAATTTAAACTGGAGGTGATGGAGGGAGGACTTAAGCCAGAAAGGGTTTTTGGGAAGAAAGAGCTACCTTACATTTAGTTGCTTTTATCTTTGGAATGTTGGAGGCTAATGAGTGATCTTCCTGAATGTACAAGAGCATGAAGGGCATGGATAAAGCGAATGCTCATAGTCTCTTTCCTAGGGTGCAGGATTCTACAACTAGAGGGCATAGACCTAAGGTAAGGGGGGAGAGATTTAAGAGGGACTTCAGGAGCAACTTTTTCACTCAGCAATCAGTCCATATCTGGAATGGTCAGAGGAAGTTATAGAAGCAAATACACTATGACTTGTAAACAAAGATTTCTATATATGGATAGGATGGAGTTAGAGGGCTATGGACCAAGTGCAAGCATCTGTGTGTGGCACGATATGCCAACATGGTTGGTGTATGTGGCCCTTAGAACCACATGTGGTTCCACACTATAACGGTTGTATGACTATAACTATGACTTTAAAACTACTATTGATTCTGGAGTCTTCTGGAACTAATCCTTAATTTCCTGGATCTGTGAGGGAAATATTTTTTTCCATTTGTACATGAGATAGATCTTTGGTAGAGCAGATTATGGAGAGGGCAATTAAATGTTATGTATACTAAAGGAAAAAGAGTAAATACAGAGAGAAAATTGCCCCTCCACGACCAAAATGGACATATATGTGTGGAGCCAAAGGACTTCAAGGTCACACATCCCTTGTGAATTTGTGTTATCCAGCCCCACAGGGACCACAGTTGGTCTGTACAGGAAGCAGCAACGAAACAGTGGGACATTCAGAAGAAGGCTGCAATCCTTACGTTTCAAAACACGCAGCAAGTACTGGCAGCAACGTTTAATGACACAAGTGATCAGATTATCACTGGTGGTATTGATGACAGTATTAATGTTTGGGACCTCTGACAAAACAAGTTCATTTCTACCATAAGTGGGCATACAGACTTGGTGACTGGTTTAACCCTGAGTGGAGTAAAAGAGAACATCACCAACCTCGCTGACCATTGGCACAATCTTGTTGGCCATAATATTACGACGTTGTATGTGCAGATTGGCATCATGACCGTGTGGACTTTACTCCAGCCTCCGGGTCGGCTGTGACGGTAACCAGACTGTTTGAGGGGTGGAATATTATGCGAGAATTTTCCCAAACAGTCTGTGACCCATAGAATTGTTAAAGAAGGAACTGCAGATGCTGGAGAATCGAGGGTACACAAAAGGCTGGAGAAACTCAGCGGGTGCAGCAGCATCTAAGGAGCGAAGGAGATAGGCGACGTTTCGGGTCAGAGTGAGCAACACCGCAAGTTGGAGGAACAGCACCTCATATTCTGCTTGGGGAGTCCGCATCCTTTGGGCTTGAACATTGAATTTTCTCAATTCTGTTAACCCTTGCTGTCTCCTCCCCTTCCCACCTCTCCCCCAGCCCTCGGGCCCTGGCATTCCCTCTCTCTCTATCTCCCTCCCCCACCCCAGTCGCACCAGCTTCTCATTTTCACACCACAAACAGCTTACAATGGCTTGTTCCCTTTATCATCGATACTTTTTTGCATATCTTTCATTCATTGTTCTTTATCTCTCCACATCACCGTCTATATCTCTCGTTTCCCTGATCCCTGACCAGTCTGAAGAAGGGTCTCGACCCGAAACGTCGCCTATCTCCTTCGCTCCTTAGATGCTGCTGCACCCGCTGAGTTTCTCCAGCCTTTTGTGTACCCTGTGACCCATAGAACCTTTGTTTAAACGCTTTGTTTAAATCCCCATGCGTTTAGCTGACAGCGTTCTGTTTAAACCTTCATGCTCCAAGTCTGCAGTGCTAAGTATTTCTTTATGCGCCAGCCTGCGGCTGAAAGCGCTTTGTTCCCATGGGGAGGGGGAGGGCAGGAGCTTGCTGGGATGTTGTCCCCGACCATTGATGAAATCTTCCAAATTTGAGAGCAGCGCTATTGGCCAGGACTTACCGGCGGTAAATTTCTACACTTGATTTCTCACCTGTATAAAGGCAGGCACCAGGAAAGCAGAAGTTAGTTCAAGTTTACGTGTGAGAACGGTTCACCGGCAGGCTGTCGTGCTATGGACGTGGGCAGAGGGAGGGTGAGGGTGAGGGTGCTGCTGGAGATGAGCTTCAGCGGTGGCGCAGTGGGGACATTCAGAAGCTAAAGCCTCCGGTCCAATACATAGATCTTGCTGGGGGTCGCCGGAGAAGCGCTCAGACCGCTGGCCTGCGGCCTACAACATCTTGAAGCCGTGGTCTCCAGTAAGGAGGTGTGCCTTTTTCTGTTCTATTTGTCAGATCCTTAAACCTGTTCCCTTGTAACAGGGGGTACACAAAAGGCTGGAGAAACTCAGCGGCTGCAGCAACATCTAAGGAGCGAAGGAGATAGGCGACGTTTCGGGTCGAGACCCTTCTTCACAGTTGGTGAGTTGGCTTGGTATAAATGTAAATTGTCCCTAATGTGTGTACGGTAGTGTTAGTGCAGGGATCGCTGGTGGGCGCGGACTCAGTGGGCCGAAGGTCCTGTTTCCGCGCTGTATCTCTAAACAAAACTAAACAGTTCTGATAAAGTTATCATTCTGAAACATTAACTCTGTTTCTCAGTTCACAAAAGCTAAGTAACACAAAAGCTAATACATCGATCTTATGGGTCGTGCAGATTGCTTAGTATTTCTAACATTTTTTTAAATTTCAGATATTAGCATCAATGGTGTTTGGTGTTTATATCCCACTTACATGGCCCATGGTAATGAAGAACAAACTATTGCAGAATTAAATATAGTTTTTCCTTAATTCATTTGCAGAACAAGAACAAAGAAATAACCAACTATCCATTTGTGACAGAAGTACAACACTTTATCTAAAACCAACAACCTTAGACAATCGTCTCTTCTTCCATCCGTGCACCAAAGGGTTCCAGATAAAGCTGGATTCATCCCATCAGAATGCTTGGAGAAAATCTGGATTCTGCAATGAGATCACCTTCTCCAACCGCCCTGTCCTCATCCAGGAGAAAGTGAGGTTGAAGATCACAAAGGTGGATGTCACATGGATCCTAGTGCACTTCTGAAGTTCATCTGCCCAGACCTAGAAGATGTCGTCTATGTGTTCTGGGCAAAAGCACTGCCACAGGATTATGTACAAGAAGGAGTCGTCATTTCTTTCTGGGTGATCAATCAAGGCTTTTTTTGTACAGTGTGAATGAAGGGAGGGAATACCTTCTTATGAAAGGGTTGTTGGTGGCTCATCCATTGTGGGTGATCGTGGATGTGTATGGAACAACTTGTGGAGTTCAGCTCCAAGGTAAGGAATGAATGCGCGTTTTACAGGCGTAAAAGTGCATTGACATTTATTTCATTGTGTGCTGTGTCATATGGAATTTTTAATTTAGCTTATCATATTACTACATTGACAGTCTCATGAATAGAGTGTACTGAGAAATGTAGAGTAAAAGCTTCTCAGCTTAGTCACAAGTATGCTCAGGTAAACCATCGCAAGCTGACCAGATGAAGTATCCTTGGACTTCTGGAAAGTTGAATGTGTCTGTCTGTCTCACTTGCCATCCATTGGGGAGGGGGGTGGGGGTGAGGGGGGTGGAGGAAGATAGTGGGGAGGGGGCAGAGCGGGGGGAGAGAGAGGAGGGGGAGAGTGAGGAGGGAGTTGAGAAGGGGTAGAGGGGGCAGAGAGGAAGGGGCGGAGGGAGGGAGCGGGACAGAGAGGGAGGAGGAAGGAGGCAGACAGGCAGACTCAGCGGCTTTGGAAAGCATCTTGTCCGGAAACATCACAATTTGGTTTGGGAACTGCTCTGCACAGGACAAGAAGGCTCTGCAGAGAGTAGTGTGTTCGGCCGAACGCACTATGGGACCTACACTCGCCCCCCTGCAGGAACTATACATCAGGAGGTGCAGCTCCAGAGCCAACAAGATCATGGGGGGTACACAAAAAGCTGGAGAAACTCAGCGGGTGCAGCAGCATCTAAGGAGCGAAGGAGATAGGCGACGTTTCGGGTCGAGACCCTTATTCAGACTGGTCAGGGATCAGGGAAACGAGAGATATAGACGGTGATGTGGAGAGATAAGGAACAATGAATGAAAGATATGCAAAAAAGTATCAATGATAAAGGGACCAAGCCATTGTAAGCTGTTTGTGGTGTGAAAATGAGAAGCTGGTGCGACTGGGGTGGGGGAGGGAGATAGAGATAGAGGGAATGCCAGGGCCCGAGGGCTGAGGGAGAGGTGGGAAGGGGAGGAGACAGCAAGGGTTAACAGAATTGAGAAAATTCAATGTTCAAGCCCAAAGGATGCAGACTCCCCAAGCGGAATATGAGGTGCTGTTCCTCCAGCTTGCGGTGTTGCTCACTCTGGCCGTGGTGGAGGCCCAGGACCGAGATGTCGGATGTGGAATGGGAGGGGGAGTTGAAGTGCTGAGCCACCGGGAGGTCGGGTTGGTTGTTGCGGACCGAGCGGAGGTGTTCGGCGAAGCGATCGCCAAGCCTCCGCTTGGTCTCACCGATATAGATCATCTGGCATCTGGAGCAGCGGATGCAGTAGATGAGGTTGGAGGAGGTGCAGGTGAACCTCTGTCGGACCTGGAAGGACTGCTTGGGTCCCTGAAAGGAGTGGAGGGGGGAGGTAAAGGGACAAGTGTTGCATTTCTTGCGGTTGCAAGGGAAAGTGCCCGGGGAAGGGGTAGAGCGGGAGGGGAGGGAAGAATTGACAAGGGAGTTGCGGAGGGAACGGTCTTTGAGGAAGGCAGACAGGGGGGGAAATGGGAAGATGTGGCGGGTGGAGGGGTCACGTTGGAGGTGGCGAAACTGGCGGAGGACTATATGTTGTATTTGCCGGCTGGTGGGGTGAAAGGTGAGGACCAGGGGGACTCTGCCCTGTTTGCGAGTGGGGGAATGGGGAACGAGGGCAGTGTGGCGGGGTATGGAGGAGACCCTGGTGCGAGCCTCATCAATAGTGGGGGAGGGGAATCCCCGTTCTCTGAAGAATGAGGCCATTTGTGATGACCTGGTGTGGAACACCTCATCCTGGGAGCAGATGCGGCGTAGACGGAGGAATTGGGAATAGGGGATGGAGTCCTTACAGGAAGCAGGGTGGGAGGAAGAGTAGTCCAGGTAGCTGTGGGAGTCAGTTGGTTTGTAGTGGATGTCGGTCAGGAGCGTATCACCTGCAATAGAGATGGTGAGGTCAAGGAATGGTAGGGAAATGTCGGAAATGGTCCAAGTGTATTTGAGTGCATGGGGGTCACCTTCCACCCCAGCAACGGACTGTTCCAGCTGCTACGGTCAGGCAAACGCCTCCGTTGCCATGCTGTGAAAACGGAGAGGATGAGAAGGATGTTTCTTCCCAGAAGCCATTAGGATTGTAAACTCACCAGGGACTAACTTTACTGTACCAAGTTGTGTGGTGTATTTTTAAAATAGCTGTTTTTCTTTTTTTTCCTCCTACAAATATGTAATATATGATTCTGTTCCATTCTGTTTTGTAATTTCTTTTTGCACAATCCGCAAGCATTGCCACTTTTCATTTCACTGTACACCTCACATGTGCAGACTTTGGTGCCTTCCCTCACAGTGGGAAACTTTGATTCTGCTGTGTGGGGATTGTTTTATGTTGAATTCTATCGTGTGTTGTGTTTATTTTTAATTGTATGGCTGTGTGGTAATCACATTTCACTGTGCCATCTGGCACATGTGACAAATAAATGTATCTTGTATCTTGTTTGTGACGAATAAACTTGACTTGACTTGAAAAGCAAGGGGGGCAGAGAGGGAGGGGGCAGAGAGGGAGAGTAATATACTAAGATTTTATATGGAATTTTTATATGGATTGTATTTAATGTAATGTCCCTTGTCTGGACCTTGAGTCCGAAATAAAGTTTAATAAATAAAAAATAAAATAAATATGCAGTAGACGGCATGGTCCATGCATTAGACGGCATGGTGCTGAGCTGATCTTTTACCTCTTCAGATTCCTGCAGGAAATTTGTCTCACAGAATGAATGACCAGAACAGCAATCTGGTGCTGTCACAAGTGGTGGAGCTGACACTATACATACTCAGCCACCGACTTTTTCTGCAATGCCTATCAACAGTAAGAGCAATTCGAAGACACCTAGGTATTACTTGTGTAGTAAATCCTCTGAGTAGCTGCTGCACATTATGTATAAACAAGGAACACCACATTTGGGCCCCTTATCTGAGGAGGGATATGCTGCTATTGGAGAGGGCTGGGTTTACAAGAATGATCTCTGGGATGATGGAGTTCACATGAGCATTTGATGGCTCTGGGCTTGAACTCACTTGAGTTTACAAGACGGAGGAACTCAATGAAACCCGCAATAGTAAAAGGCCTGGATAGAGTGGAGAATATGTTTTCACTAGTGGGAGAGGACGCAGCCACAGAATAATAGAATGTACCTCTGGATAGGAGATGGGGATGAATTTCTTTAGTCAGAGATGGTGAACCTGTGGAATTCATTGCCACAGATGGCTGTGCAGGCCAAGTCATTGGGTATTTTTAAAGTGGAGATTGCCAGGTTCTTGAATATAATGGTGTCAAGGGTTTTCTCTCTTTTCTATCTTCAATCCAGGTGATAAATCAATTTAACTGCGTAATTCATTTGAAACCATTCACCTGGAGGTTATATAATCGCAGAGAACTGAAACACCACCAATCCTCTCTTAACCATCAACATTTACACTAATTCCATTTTATTCTCCCCACTTTCCCATCAACACACCTACACACTGGGGATTATTTACAGTGAGCTATTAACCAGCGACCTGCAGGTCTTGGGGATGAGGGAGGCAACCAGAGCACCTGGAGGAACTTCATGCAGTAACAGGAAAATGTGACAACACTTGACATGGGCTGTACTGGGGGTCAGGATTGAACCTGTGTCTCTGATGCAGATAGGAGCAAACAGCATAGAGCTCTATAATCTTTGGTTAAGAGCATCTCCACTCTCTGTTGCATTATGCTGCCCGAAACGAAAATCACAGTCTTGGCTAATGTTCACTCATTTAGATGCTGCCCAATGGAATTCTAGCAGAATTGATTGCAATTAGATATAACTTCTAAATGCATGTTAACATGAAGATGAAAAGAATTGTAATAAGTATGCAATTAAATTTCAAATTGTGCTGCATTTTCCTGTTCACAGCTAGTTTAGCATAATGTCACGTGTACCGAGGTACAGTGAAAAGCTTTTGTTGTGTGCTATCCAGCCAGCAAAAAGACAATACATGATTACAATCGATTCATTTACAGTGTATAGATACATGAATGACTAATTGAATCCTGAAATGCAAATCATTTCATGTTTCATGTATTTGAAATATTTATTGAGTGGTCTTCACCCATCTTAAGGGTATAAATCTAAATTTTGCTAATTTGATATAAAAATATAAAGCACATAAAATATTATTTCCAGCAGTTATTGTTCCTGTATGGTGGGGTGGGGTATGGGGGCGGCTACTTAAGAAGAGGCGATCTGCACATTATTAATAAAGAATTAAAACTTTACTTGCAGGCCATTCTAAACCGGGACTCTGTGTTTCTAAGCTGCCAGCAAACAGCTGTCGTGCGAGTGCCAGGCCACTGGAGGAAGATTGTATTGTTTGTTTTTCTCATCAAGTGGACTCTGTTCTGTACAGATGTGGACACATGTGCTTGTGCTACAACTGTGGTCTTCATGCCCGCTCTGCAGACAGCCAATCAAAGAGATCATCAAGATATTCTGCAGCTAACGTGTCAATAGTAACACACGCACTTGAGTCTATTGGCCAACACTGCAGCAGCATTGCATAAAAATATAATAGATATGAATACATATAGTGCAGAGGGGCAAAGTTTAATGTTTTTTTACACAGAGGGTGATGGGAATGTGGAATGCATTTCCATCAGAGGCAGATGGATAGTAGCGTTTATGATGCTTTTAGATAGACACATGCAAGTGCAGGGAATGGAGGGCTGTGGATCACGTGCAGGCAGATGAGATCAGTTTAACTTGGCATCATGTTCAGCACAAGCATGAGCCTGTTCAATGCTGTACAGTTCTAGTTCTGAAGCATGAAAGAAAGAGGAAGTCACCGTGAAGATCAGCTGGAAGAGGAAGAACATTAAATAAAGGTGATATTTTCCAAGCCACCACTAGGTGCCGCGACAATATCAAATTCACTGCCATGATTAAATGATGAGCCTTGTTGTGTCAAATGGATTTTGATTATGTAGGAGCCATTAAGCTTAAGTCAGTATATTAAAGCCATGTCTAACATTTTTTATAGTTTTAGTTTTGATCTGTCTGTATTTTTCGTAGGAGTAATGGATATCAAAGTTGGACTTAGAGAATGTCATCATGACTGCCATGACAGATAGTTTGTGAACCTTGTGTAGAAGGAGTGAGTCATAGCCAATGTGCAGCTTGTATCTGAGTGTTCCACACTTCCCCACAACTGTTCTCGCTGCCATCTGAGTGTAACTAACCTCACAGAAGGATGTCTAAGAAATTAATCCAGCTGTCCAATTGCTGATCCTTAAGCTGAATTTTTCACTGTTGATATGACAAATTCTCTTCCAGGTAAGTGTTTTCTTCCTTGTGGAGATCAGTGCAATCATAATGAGCAAGGGCAGAGTGAGGAAGTTAACATCTTCCTGATGACCAGTCCCAACCCACTGAAACAATCACCCAAATTATATGGTCACATGAAGCTATTTCTTTCTGTGGATGAGAAACAGTAAAGCCATTTCAATCATTTAATCACTTCAACATATTTATTAAACATTTGTTATATAACATAAATTATATTATTCAATAATAAAATTAAAAGTCATGTAACAGTCTAAACTGATGGAGGCATCAAGCTCCCCAACTGCAGATTGCATTGTATTCTCTCACCTTTCCTTTGCATTTCTCTAGATTTGTGGGGGACTTGCGACAAGCAAGCAAGCTGGGATAAATAAAACCTCATGAATAGAGCGTTCTGGGTTTATTTTCCTCACACAAATACAAAGTGAGAATGTGGAAGGCGCTATCACTCACCACTCTGCCACGACAGCAGGAAAATGTATCATCTTTTTCCAATTAAAAACCTGAGCATAGTTTAAGAACTATGTTTCCCACACATTGCAGGGCAAGGTATCCATAAATTATTTTTCAGCCACGCCATCCATTATTAAACTCATCATCTCTTAACAAACTAGGCCTGTTTGTTGGCCAGACTTTGGGCTGCACATTCCTATCTGTCACCAATGATTTTTACAATACTTTTGAAGGCTTTAATGATTGTTGAGTGATGCTGAATACCTTCCATTCAATACCTCGAGAAACTCTGTTGTTTGCATCAGCCTCCCACCTTGTCAAGTCAACGTGTTCTACTTCAGTATCCATCTTATTAGCATTGCCATTAGAGGGATGTGAGCAGGAGCTGACCATAGGGGGTGGTCATTCCATGGAATGACAGTCTTTGCCTGTAGGGCTCTGAAGCAGTTGGGTAGCGTAGGGTGGGAAGGATAAAGGAATAAAAAATCTTCATAAAAGGGACCAACATCAAAGTTAATATCCAGTAAAAGTATTCAGAAGTAAAAAAAGTGCAGCAGGTTCCGTTAGGTTCTTATGAAACAAACAGAGGGGCAAAAACATTTGTTTACCAGAGTTTCTGTCGATTAGTCTGACCTAGGCTCCAGATGCAAATTTACTTCATCCTTTTGACCAAATGATTTTCTTCACTCCTATTCTGTAAAATGGCTAACCAATGGCTAACCAAACTATTGCATGGTGACCGATTATCTGGAACTTAATGCTCAAGAAGAACAGTTAGTGGCGCTACTCTGAGGTATAACAGGCTTTTATAATTAACTGCAAACTAGACTGTTTATCACGTTGAAAAAAAACAAGCAATTATTTCCCCCCATAATTAACAGAAAATGTTCTTTGATGCACAGTTACAAGCAATGGGTCGAAGGTCATGACTTGCAGTGCTATTCATTTAAAGCCAGTGCAAGAGGCAGTTTTGCTGATATGTTATGGAAAACAAATATTTGCAATGGCACAGATAACAGGACCATATAACAAATTTTAAAAGCTGACTTATGAAAAATCAGTGAATAGTCATCACAGCTGTGGCGCCTCCAACCTTGTCTCTAACCCAGTCAGGGGGACAATGCAATTACAAGCACTCTCACTCTGCAGTCCAAGCAGGGTATTGGCAGATGCACAAATTGACCCCAGGCAACACAAGAGACAAACCAACAACGAGCAGTATGGTCACAGGCAAGCTCACCCTGACGAACAGACACACCACTCAAAATGGATAAAGAATGAGAATAGGATGCAGCTTCTCTCATTCCTGTTTAGGAACAACCACTTCAGCCCTAGATATAAATGTGAGCACACCTAGAGGTTGTCATCACCAGTCCATAAAGACTAAGGTATCAATATACCCAGCTATAGACAGTGTTTGACATTAAATGTATTATGGGTCTGCTTGTGAAGGAAAGGGGCTATGTTGGCGAACTTCATCTTGCGTAAGCCTATTTCAGGGAAAAGAGATGGATCCGATGTGATCCATGGATCCATGTCATCTTGTTCTATTACTCATCCTTGCCCTCAGAAATATCAAAAGCACCCCATGAACTTTCAATATCATTAAAACTCCAGCTATGAATAGTACTGTACAGATCGTCCAGATCTGGGGACATGACGGGGTGAGGGAGGGAGGGAGGTTGGAAGATGGGGGTTGAGGACAAAGTGTTCTATGATCAACATTATCTAATTAGTGGTACAAATGGAACAAGGGGAAGTCACATAATGTACACACCATTTGTTTTACAACAGTGTCAGTGTACAGCAGTTAAGTCACTAGAACTCCACTGACATAGAACTACTCCACAGCAAAGGCTTTTTAATGGGTACACAAAATGCTGGAGAAACTCAGCGGGTGCAGCAGCATCTAAGGAGCAAAGGAAATAGGCAATGTTTGGGGCCGAAACCCTTCTTCAGACTGATGGGGGGTGGGGGGAGGCGGGGAGAAGAAAGGAAAAAGGAGGAGCCCGAGGGCTGAGGGAGAGGTGGGAAGGGGAGGAGACAGCCAGGGTTAACGGAATTGAGAAAATTCAATGTGCAAGCCAAGAGGATGCAGACACCCCAAGCGGAATATGAGGTGCTGTTCCTCCAATTTGCGGTGTTGCTCACTCTGGCCGTGGAGGAGGCCCAGGACAGAGAGGTCAGATACGGAAAGGGAGGGGGAGTTGAAGTGCTGAGCCACCGAGAGGTCAGGTTGGTTATTGTGGACCGAGCGGAGGTGTTCGCCGAAACGATCGCCAAGCCTCCGCTTGGTCTCAACGATATAGATCAGTTGACATCTAGAGCAGCGGATGCAGTAGATGGGTGCCCCTTTATAATGGGTGCTGCCAAAATTAGATGGCAACAGATTAGAACTGCATTTGTACTTAAACTACCTGATAGTTGCTAAGCATTTCCAATTGGGACAAAGAAAACGTTAGATAGGAATTAATGGCTATTCCAGGTTCCATACTAGTGCAAACAAAGTGCAGATCCCACAGCGGCTGGGTGGGCAGGGACTTCTGCTCCAATCCCCTACAGCTCGCTCTAGAGCAAATCACATTTACACCATCCAGTGGTCTAGGTTGGCCACAATTAAACAGACACACCCTAGTTATAGCTCTTCTCCAACAGGAGGTGTATTGTCCTCAGAGTTCAAACATGGTCTTCAGAAATAGATCTGCTTTGCATCAGAGGGTGCTTGCTCCATCGGACAATAGGGGCACTTTAATCTGCAGGAAGAGAAACACGCAAGATATGATATAAAAACAGATGGCACGGTTTGAAATAAAGACTCATTAAATATGTGAATCAGCAAATATCTTATCACCAAAACAATTGTCTATGCAAACGATAATCTATGTTTTTATATAATCCATCATCAGGAAGCGAGTCATGTTTCCTGCTAGTTGGCTGAAATTCTCTGAGATGAGATTAGGAGCTCACCATGACAAGGTTTATCCTTCTCGATGTGGTGTCAACTCATCACCACACGGAAACGGGTGGAGAACCAGGTGGTTCGTAATGAAGACTGCGGGGGCAGAGGGAGTGAAAGCTGCTGCCACCTCTCCAGCCAGTTGTGTACAGGGGGCCAAACCAGAAACATCGTCAATGTTCATGTTCATTTCATAGGAGCAGAATTAGACCATTCGAGTCTATTCCGTCATGCAATCGGAGCTCAGCTATCTTTTCTTCTCAACCCCACTCTCCTGCATTCTCCCCATAACCCTTGACACCCGTATTAATCAAGAACCTGTCATTCTCCACCTTAAAAATATCCAAGGACGGCCTCCACAGCCTTTTGTGGCAAATAATTCCACAGCTTCACCACCCTCTGGCTAAAGAAGTTCTCCCTCCTCTTCTTTCTCAACTTACATCCCTTTATTCTGAGGCTGTGGCCTCTGGTCCTAGACTCACCAACCAATGGAAACATCCTCTCCACAAGCACTCTATCCAGGCCTTTCATATTTGAAAAGTGACACTTCACAAGTCAGGTGTTCATTTCTTTATACCCCAAATTATTTCTTTTCATCCCCATCAAAATGAAGACTGTAGCCAGCCACAAGGGACGGGCAGTCTAAGTCACTGCTGAATGTGGTTGCGCTGTCACCCCCTCCCACTGTGGTACCTACTTCCCACCGTTGATCAGCTTGTTCAAAGCATCTCTGGAGATCACGTGGCCGCAAATGAGTTTCATCGGAGGGTTGGATTCGGTGGCCTGTTGCCGGAGGATGGGACAGGCAAACACAGAGTGGTACCAGCATTTCTTCCCCAGCTCAATCTCAACCTGAAAGAAGTAGAAGCATGGCTTTACATTTTCATTTCTGATCTGGTTAAGGGGAACAATAGACTGTCAATGAATCTCCAGTCCAGATGACGGGTCTCAACATCAAATGTTGACTGTCCTCCACAGATGACCCACAGAACTGTTCCAGCAGCTCCCAATTTTACTGCATCCCAGACACACACAAGTAGAAGAGCATTTGTCGGAAAATGAACATCTCACCGGCAGCTCATCCTTCTGGCTCCAGATCCCAGTGCACTGTCGCTGCTCAATCACAGCCTTAATGTTCAGCAGAACTGGTAACGCCAGGCATCCAGCAGAAAAGCTGCGAAAAACACACAGTCAATTGTAAAGAGAGAGAAAGTGGGCTAGATCTCTGGAAAAGGTCTTAATCACTAGTACTCTTGCTCAACAAAAAACAGACAAGTTAAAACATATTCCATCACAACAGCTAGTTCAAGAAATACTAGACAAGCCTTAGATCAACCAAAAGATCGCCATTGCTCCTGCCTCCCCTCAACTGAAGATCTTTCCAGGAACCAAGAGGATCGGACTTTTACTGCATTGTGCGGTTTCCTTTAGCTATGGGAAGATGGAGACTGGAGCAATCACTCAAATCCAAAGTAGGAGCCTGTTGTGGACCTAAGTCCTCCCCATCTGGGTGTGACCTGTGCCTCTTCAGTCTGAACAAGGCTCTCGACCCGAAACGTCACCCATTCCGTCTCTCCAGAGATGCTGCCTGTCCCATTGAGTTACTCCCACCCCCCCCTCCCAGACACACCCCCTCCCTCACACCCCCTCCCCTGAGTGGTGGAATATTGCTTTGGGGGAACGGGTGAGTGGTGGAATATTGTGTTGGGGAATGGGTTGCGTGGGGGGGGGGGGACCAGGGCCCCCATGTGACGGGTCCCACAGTCTAGTTCCTACTAAAGCCCCTTTCAAGTCAATCTTTGCAATCTGCTCCCTCATGTCTCTCGGCAGACCCCTTGAACAGCTGTAGTTTAGTTTAGTTTCGTTTAGAGATACAGCGCGGAAACAGGCCATTTGGTCCACCGGGTCCGCGCTGACCATCGATGCCCGCACATTAACACCATCCTACACCCACAAGGGACAATTTTTACATTTACCAAGCCAATTAACCTACAAACCTGTGCGTCTTTGGAATGTGGGAGGAAACCGAAGATCTCAGAGAAAACCCATGCAGGTCACGGAGAGAACGTACAAACTCCGTACAGACAGACTTTGTAGACGGGATCGAACCTGGGTCTCCGGCGCTGCATTCGCTGTAAGGCCGAACCTCTACCGCTGTGCAATTGTGACCACCCATACACTGACACGTCCAATTTTACCTTCTCCTATTCAAATTGTAGGTTAAATCTTATCATATTGTGGTCACTACCTCCTAGTGGTTCCTTTACCTCAAGTTCTCTTATTAAATCTGGTTCATTGCACAACACTAAATCTAGAATTGCCTTACCCTGGTTGGCTCCACTACAAGTTGCCCTATGAAACTATCTCAGAGGCACTCTACAAATTCCCTTTCTTGCAGTCCAATGCCTGATTCTCCCAGTCTACCTGCGTATTGAAATCTCCCATGACTATCCTACATGGTGATTTTATTTCCTGATGCAATTTATACCCTATATCCTGGCTACTGTTTGGGAGCCTGTAAATAACTCCCAATAAGTAGCAATGTTACAAAACGTACCTTCAGCGGCGCTGCAGTTCTGCCACTGGCCGTGCGCGCGACTTTAGCGCCTTTGGGGGGGGGGGGGGGCGGGATTTAAATCCAGTTTTCTGCTGCCAGTCGGAGAGGGATTTCCTCGGGCTGATAGCTGCTGAAGAATAATCGATCGGACTTCCGTTCCCAATTTCTTTTTTAATCGCGAGACTATTTAATAATTAGATTAAAATAAAAAGCGACTTTTAATGCCCTCAGCGCCTACAACATGACGGATTGCAAGAATGGGACAAAACAAAGGGTAAGTCGTGTATTTTACATATAAATTTGCTTCTTGAGGTGGCTTTAATCTAATTTTACATTGCGAAAATGTGATTTGGGCCCCATACGAACCGGCAGTGTTTTCCTGCCGATATGGAGTTCAAATTCACCGCAAATGCAACGTTCCAATCGATCGCGTTCCAGAAAAACCCACTCGCAAGATCATTTAAATGCTCTTTTTTTTGGACGATCATGTCATAAGAGCATCTAAATCATCTATATTTTGTGTTATTGTCTATCCAGAATATTTTTATACTAAATATCAGTTTTAGTCCCATGTGTAAAATTTTTTTATTATATTGAGTGGATGTTTCTAGATTAATTTATGGGAATTAAACATTAAATTCCTTCCATCTGGAATATAAATTCATGACAGTGAGATTTAAAAATCATGTTATATTGTGAATTCTTGTGTGAATGGGATTAGTTCGTTATTTGGATACTTAGGCTATTTAAACAATATATCCTTTTCTTAAGAAATGGAATCTGCAGGACATTCTTAATGGGAAAGTAGTGGGCAGAAAGGCATGTCATGCGTGGTTTGAAGAGCAAAAACTTGTAGTTTACAATGCCAAAATAAAAAGTTGAGGAAAAACAAGGTGTACAGAGTTGCTTATTGGTTACAATCTGAGGAGTATGATGATGCTACTGATTTTGATTTGCCAATGTACCAGCTAGCAACTGATCTTCTCCATAAAGACTTGGTCTATTGCTAGAAATTGTAATTTATTTACCTATCTGTTACGGACTTACAGCATATAATACAATAATATTAAAGTTCTGATCTTGAGAATATCACATTTTTGAATTTTCAAGGCAGTCTGGGTGTTTATTACTATTTCTGTCACAACGGTCAATTTTGTAATTAACTACAATTAGGTAATTAACTAATGATATGCTTTAATTTCAGGTCATCCAAGTAAGATGTTTTATATTTGTTTCAGAATGCTTCAATCTATAATAACTGAAAATTTCATTCAGTTCTCTTAATCTTTAAGAACGTTATGGGCTTTTGACGGTCCTCGATCACAGCTTTTGTGTTAAGTCAATGGAAAAGCAATAGGGAACAAGATGCTAATTTCCGAGTATGAAAATGGCCATAACTTTTTTAATACTGAAGATATGAAAGTGAATTAGGTGTCAAATTAAACTTCTTTATATGCTCTATCTGATGGGATAAATTGCAAACTTGATTTTTAAAATTTCAAAATGTTGTAACATTGCTACATTAAGGTCTTTTTACCCTTGCAATGTTTTAGCTCTACAAGGACTCAACATCTTCTGATCCTATGTCACCCTTTGCTCAGGACTGAATGTAATTCCTTACCTTAGCTTATAATAGTGCAGTTGCCATATAGTGCCAGGAATGTTAGTGGCTCTCATCACATCAACCCACCTTTAGACAATGCACTGATTAGTGCTCATAAGGAATAGTAGGATTAGGCCATTCGGCCCATCAAGTCTAATCCGCCATTCAATCATGGCTGATCTATCTCTCCCTCCTAATTGGATGTGGACGTCCCCGGTAGAGTGAAGGGTAAAGCAGACAAATGTAAGGAAGCTTGGCAGACGAGGGAAATTGAGACGTTAGTCAAAAACAAGAAGGATGCATAGGACAGGTATATGCAGCTGGGATCAAGAGCATCCATGGAGGAGTTTCGGGAGCTAAGGAACAAACTAAAAAAGATCAGGGCAAAAAGGGGCCAGGAGATAGCTCTGGCGGTTAGAATTAAGGAAAATATTTTATAAATACATAAGGGAGAAAAGGGTAACTTTGAGAGAGTGGGACCTCTCAGGAATCAAAGTGGTCACCGCTGTGTGGAGACACAGGATATGGGCAAGGTTCTCAATGAGCATTTCTCCTCTGTATTTACCGAGGACAAAGACAGTAGGACGGAGTAAATTAAATAGTCACTGGAAGTGTCTTGAGAGCAGTCAGGGTTACTGTCGAGGAAGTACTGAAGGTACTATCGTGCATCAAGGTAGACACATCTCCGGGACCTGATCAGATATATCCGAGGACATTGCGGGAAACTAGAGAGGAAATTGCGGGAGCCCTGGTTGAAATTTATGAGTCGTCCTTAATTACAGGAGAGGTGCTAGAGGATTGGAGGGTGGCAAATGTTGTGCCTCTTTTCAAGAAGGGCTGTAGGGGAAATGCTGGGAACTATAGGCCATTGAGTTTAACATCTGTAGTTGGAAAGTTACTGGAGAGTATTCTGAGGGATAGGATATACAGGCCTTTGGCTGGGCAAGGGCTGATTAGGGATAGTCAGCATGGTTTTGTACGTGGGAGGTCGTGTCTCACATATCTGATTGAGTTTTTTCATGACGTGAGCGAAAAGGTTGATGAAGGCCGAGCTGTAGATGTTGTATACATGGACTTTAGTAAGGTGTCCGACAAGGTGCCTCATGGTAGGCTACTCTGGAAGGTTAGATCTCATGGGATCCAAGGAGAGATAGCTGAATGAATAGCAAATTGGCTCCATGCAAGGAAGCAGAGGGTGATGGTGGAAGGTTGCTTCTCGGACTGGAGGTCTATGACCAGTGGTGTGCCTCAGGGTTCGGTGCTGGGCCCGTTACTGTTTGTCATCTACATCAATGATTTGGATGAGAACATACAGGGCAAAATTAGCTAGTTTGCTGATGATACAAAAGTTAGTGGTTTTGAATGAATGCAGCAGGATCTGGATCGATTGGCCAGGTAGGCGGAGAAACGGTTGATGGAATTTAATACAGAGAGAAGTCTGAGGTGTTGCATTTTGGGATGTCAAACAAGGGCAGGAACTACACAGTAAATGGTCGGCCTCTGGTAGTGTTGTAGAGCAGAGGGATCTAGGAGTACAGGTGCATGGTCCCTTGAAGGTCAAGTCGCAGGTAGATAAGGTGGTCAAAAAGGCTTTTGGCACTTTGGCCTTCATCAGTCAGAGTCTTGAGTATAGAAGTTGGGAGGTCATGTTGCAGTTGTATAAGAAGTTGGTGAGACCGCATTTAGAATATTGTATTCAGTTCTGGGCACCATGTTATACGAAAGATATTGTCAAGCTTGAAAGGATTCCGAAAAGATTTACGAGGATGTTGCCAGGACTAGAGGGTGTGAGCTATAGGGAGAGGTTGAGTAGGCTGGGTCTCTATGCCTTGGAGTACAGAAGGATGAGGGGTGATCTTATAGAGGTGTATAAAATGATAAGAGGAATAGATCGGGTAGATGCACAGTCTTTTACCCAGAGTAGGGGAATCGAGGACCAAAGGACATAGGTTCAAGGTGAAGGGGAAAAGATTTAATAGGAATCCGAGGGATACCTTTTTCACACAGAGGGTGGGGTGTGTATGAGACAAGCTGCCAGAGGAGGTAGTTGAGGCTGGGACTATCCCATTGCTTAAGAAACAGTTTGACAGGCACATGGATCGGACAGGTTTGGAGGACTTTTGGACCAAGCGCAGGCAAGTGGGACTAGGATAGCTGGGACATTGTTGGCCGGTGTGGGCGGGTTAAGTTGAAGGGACTGTTTCCACACTGTATCACTCGATGACTCCATGACTCTACAACCTCTGACACCCATCAGAGGTATTTTGCAAACAACAGACCTATTGAGATATTACTATGTGCTGCCCTCACACTGGCCCAGAGAAGACATGGAACATGGTGCACTTGGGGAAGCAGAAACTGACGATGGTTTTGTTCATTTTTTGGGTATTCTAGTATTTTTTTAAATTAAGATTATTTTTCCTCCGCACTAAAAGCATTCAGCATTCCTGTAAGCAGTATATCTATATAATTTAGGACTAACAAAGCAATTGTCTTTTCATAAAAGATGCATTTTATGTCAAAATCTGTAACACAGACAGCTGGAACATAAAGGGCACTTTTTGGCTCGGATGTTGATCTTACCTGACACTGAGAGGGGATTCTACTGAAAGACCCAGGAGAGCACAAGCATCTCTGGTGAAGATGTCACAGATGTCCGCCCATTGAGTTGAATCCAGCAGATGGAGATATGGGGAGTTTGCAATGCCATGTCGCAGGTAAACCAGGCTTCCCATCAACACCTGGATGTCTGCAATGACAATCGTGTATCAGCATTGACCAGTCATGGAAAATTAAAAAGTTAAAAGCTTCAGGTCAAAACCAACACTTTGGAAAACAAGAAGTTATTCAGTGAACAACAAGAGCTGGAATATGGATCCCACTGCAGTGCAATTGGATCAGGGTTTGATCCTGAGTTCTGGTGCCAACTCTGTGGAGTTTACACATTCTCCCTGTGACTGCATGGACTTCCTCATATGTTGCAGTTTCCTTCCACGGTTAAGAGACCACGTTTACCTAAAGGCTGCTGCTGGGCACGAGAGATTACAATGCAGGTTTACAGGGAAATGGGGAGGGTCGGTTTATTCTGCCACCATAAACCGAATGAGCCAAATGGCCTCCCTCTGTCGTAATAGATAAAGATCAAAAACGCACAACCCAAAGTAAATTAATTCACCAACCATATATATATATACAGTGAACAGCCACACGCATAACAACACACCATTTTCTCGATGCAATACACTATGAAACCAGGTTTTTACCAGGATTGTTTTGTTCATGCAGATGAGAACTGCATCAGGGAAGGGAAGCTGTAGTGAGTCATGGTGTCAATACCAAGTGCGTGAATTGTTTCAAGCAGTAGAATGAGTATGACTGGAATCTGGTCAGGGAGGGATGTGTTCAGACATTGCAAGCATTGCGTGAGCATAGCGGATGTATCTGTGATTGACGTAGCGGTGATGGATAAATGTAGAACAAATTACATAACTGCCTAATCGAGGCAATGTTAGGCCGTGAGATATCAGTGGAGGGAAGCTGTTGGAAAAGATTCTTCAGGGTGGGATGAAGAATCCCATTTACAAGGGAGTTGGATAATTAAGGTTACAGCTCGGCTTTGTGCACCCCAGATTGTGTCTTACAAACATGATCAAGTTGTTTTGAGGAGGTGATTGTGATCGATGAGGATAGGGTGATGGATGTTGTCTACGATATTTGATAAAGACCCCCAAGGTAGGCTGACCAAAAAGATTAAGATGCACACACGTTACACATATTGTCCCAGGTATCCGTGCGCGAGTCAGGATTGTCCCTGGGGGCCTGTGTGGCGGGAGTGTCCAAGGGCCTGTGTGGCGGGAGTGTCCAAGGGCCCGTGTGGCGGGAGTGTCCAAGGGCCCGTGTGGCGGGAGTGGCCCAGGGAGCCATGGGGGCCTGATCCACCCTCCAAACAACTGCGGCGCTGCCGACCAGAACGCCGACCGGAATGCGCCCCAGTAGCCCCACAGTCTTCCCAGGGGATTGCAGTGAAGCCGGGCGGCGAAGCCTGTTTGGGCCAAAGGAGTCTCGAAGATGGCGGCGATGGGAGCATCGGCGGCAGCAGCGGAAGCCTCGGCGGCAACGTGGGGCTCGCGGTTGATGAACATGAGGGGGGAGGGAAAGACAATGGGGGCCCGGCGTGGGGGGGCCGCTGTGAGGGACAGTGGGAGAACAAAGAGGGACCCGATGTGGGGAAAGGGGAGGGGGGAGAGGGGCACTCCAGTTTAGAATCCTCTGCCCAGGGGATAAGTCTGTCTGTGTTTGTTCCGGTGAATGTGCTGTGCACACGGCAGCCAGATTCATGTATGTATATATTTATATAATGGTATATGGACACACTGATCTGTTCTGTAGTCATGCCTACTATGTTCTGTTGTGCTGAAGCAAAGCAAGAATGTCATTGTCCTATCAGGGACACATGACAATAAACTCTCTTGAATCTCTTGAATCTTGAATCTCAATGATCCTTTGTCATTTTCTTTGTGTTTTCAGTTTTAACTTCAAGTTTTTGTGTACCTTGTGTGTTGTGACTGTCGGTAGACCAATTCCCCTCTGGGCATGAATAAAGTTTTATCTTATCTTTTCTCTTATCTTATTAAGATAAACAGTGGAAGAAACAGTGGAAGAAAAATTAATATCCTTCTTTATTTAATTTTGATTGGAATTGTACAAGGTAATGAAAGGGTGTATTGGAGAAGAGAATTGGAAATCTTTGTCCTGACCAGGTGCAGAAGAGAATCCGTGGGAAACGGCAAAGTAGATTAGATGTTCTTACCTCCTGTTTGGGAATATGTTGAAGGGTGGATGGTAATGTAAGCATGAAATAGTTTAGCTGATAACGAAGTTTGTTTACATTCCTGAGAGGTTACAATGGATCACCCCGGTCCCCCACCACTAGTAGCGTAGAATATGATCGGCTCGGAAATGAGGATGGTGATGTGTGCTGCTTGAAAGATGAGATAGAATAATGTCAAGATTCCTTTGTTTGTGTTTGATTTGTATTAACCATCTGTTGTTGAATAAGATTAACATAAGCGACTAATGAAATAATTGGTAACCATGTTGTGATAGAATATTTTCGTAGAATAGTATCTAACAAAAGTTATTTACTGCACAGTATAATTGTTGGATAATTCTGCTGTGAAGTCAGAGAGCTGGTGAGCAGTTTTCTGCCGCCATCTCTCCATGATATCATGCAATAATGTCTCTTGAAGCAAACCTGCAAAATCTGTAACTTTTCGTTTTTCCTTTTATTTCCCTCTAAATTAATTTCTTCCAATGACTCAATTGTACAGATTCAGAACTGGCTTACTGATAGAACTCATAAGGTTAGGATGAAAGGACCATATTCAGGAAGGAGTTCTGTGACCAGTGCAGGGACCACAATATATATGTATGACGGATTAAAAGTAGATTGATTAATTATTAAGTTTGCAGAAAGTGAGGAAGGCTGAAAAAGCTTCCTGCGGGATATAGATCAACTATAGAAATGAGTAGCGAAATGGCAGATGTAGCTTAATCCAAAATTGTTAAAAGCATTGATGTGCAGAGGGATTTTGGGGTCCAGATCCATCACTCCATGAAACTTCTACCCTATTTATGTCTCTCATAAATTTACATACTTGTATCAGATCTCCCCTCATTTCAGAGCAAACATTTTAAGTTTGTCCAGCCTCTTCTTGTAGATAATATCCCCTAAACCTACATGTAGATACATAGATAAATAAGGCATATGGTCTGTTTGCTTCATTGGCTGGGACATTGAATAAAAGTCGGAAGTCATGTTGCAGCTTCATAGGATTTTGGCTCGGCCGCATTTGGAGAAATGGATGAAGTTCCGGTCGCTTCATTACAGGAACGATGTAGAGGCTTTGGAGAGGGTGAAGAAGAGGTTTACCAGACCTCCTTGAATTATGCTTGAATTCAAGGAGAGGTTGGCCAAACCTCGAGAATGCCAGAGGTTGAGGGGAGATCTGATGGAAGTAATGAAAGGCAGAGAGATGGTAGACGGTCAGAACCTTTACCCAAGCGTGGAAATGTAAAGAATTAAAGCGATAACTTTAAAATGAGAGGGGGAAAGGTTAAAAGAGATGTGCAGAGCAAATTTAGTTTTACATAAAGGATGGTGAGTACCTGGAATGCACATGTGGTGGTGCAGACAGATTATGGTAGTGGCATTTAATCAAATGATAGGGTGTGGAGCATGTGGAGGCAGGTAAGATTAGCATTACATTTGGCACAGATATTGTGGGTTGAAGGGCCTGTTCCTGTGCTGTACTTTTATATGTTCTATTTATAGTTGTAATGGTTTTGCATAATTCACAATGGATATATTAATTGTTTCTGAGACTGTTATCAGAGGTGCTTATGTATTTTTTTTAAATACTGTACGGCCTTTCTTGCATAAAACATGAATTGGATAAAAGTCCCTAATTTGCTATTTAGCTAATATATATTAATATGCTTTGTTACATTAGGTTAAACAGCCATATTTTACTCTGGTACCTTAAACATCTTCAGGCCATTACACTTGTAGATGCACTGTGGAAGTCTCACTGAATGGTCAAAGTGAACTGATAGTCTCACAGGTCGGACACACAACCTGCCCCAGGGAATTATCTGTGTGTAACCAAGGGAGACCTTAGTCTGCTCATGAGCTGACGTTAGTCACGATCGAAACTGGAACGCAATGCTGGTGATGACTATCCCAGCTTTGGGAGTGAGATCATCTGATTGGTTGCGGCGTTGAGACTCAGCCTCTGCTCAAAGTCATAGTGTGAACAGGAGAGAATGAGATGAACGCAGCAGAATGGCCAGACTGTCAATTTCTACACTCTGGACAACAGACAATAGGTGCTGGAGTAGGCCATTCGGTCCTTCGAGCCAGCACCGCCATTCAATGTGATCATGGCTGATCATCCCCAATCAGTACCCCATTCCTGCCTTCTCCCCACGAGGGCTCAACATCCTTCAAGGTACTGCCAAGAACTTTAATATTTTGTTTAGCATTAAGAAATGGCTATCTAAGCCTCATATCAATGTTCTGGGAACAAGAGGAGACAGGTGAAGTAGAAAGACAACAGAATTAATAAAGTGAAGTTAGGTTATGAGTTAGAATGAAAGGTTCATTCAATCAGAACACCTCACTGCAAATTTAGCTTGCTACCCAATTAGCTTCTATTTTACCAATTAAATCAACCTGTTAAACAATTAACCAAACACATTCTGGCTGACCACGTTGATGCTGTTGTGCAAAGGGCTGGAAGTTCTTGGCATATCCCAGTGCCTCTGTTTGGTTGACGATTCCGCCTGTCAGGAGGCTGATGAAATACAAGCGGTGCAGTTTGAACTCCAGCGTGCTGTTCACAGCCAGCAGCCTCTGCCGGTTTGACATCGTCCATCTGGGTGAGAGAATCGAGCATTAAAATGCATTGTTACTCCTACTCAAAAGAGATTGGACCCAAATTACAACTTTTGAGATAAGAATGGTTAACATAACGGCTACAAATCACAAAATAATATACAAGAGTGCTACAGAATATTATGTTGGACAACTGCCCACTTACAATATCCAACTGTTGTCACTTACTCCAGTGCTGGCCTCAAATCTCGGAGCCGCAGGGCCTCCAGGATCCGGTTCAACTCCAGGAAGGGTTTCTTCTGACAGAGGTCAATGCATATTCCAGATTCCTAGGAAAACGTATTTGTATCAGATTCCATTCTCAGTGACCATGGTCAACATAGAATGAGGAGGAAACAAAATAGAATGTTTGGTATAAATCTCTGCACTATAATATGAAGATAGAGTGTGGCAATGGGCCTGGGCTGATCTGGCCTCAACTTCAGAGTGATATTCAGCTCTATCACAGATTAGGATGTCAATGGTTTACAGAGGTTCTGCTTGATATTCTTTAGTCAGAGGGTGCTGAATCTGTGGAATGTATTGCCACAGAAGGTTGTGGAGGACAAGTCAATGGATATTTTTAAGGCAGGGATTGATAGATTTTTGATTAGTACGGGTGTCAGGGGTTATGGGGAGAAGGCAGGAGAATTGGGTTAGGAGGGAAAGATAGATCAGTCATGATTGAATGGCAGAGAAGACAATGGCCAAATAGCTTATGATTTATAACTTATGAAATTTAACATCAGTTGTCACGCACTCTCACTACATAGATGGCCATTCGCCCCCTGGGTCAATGGCAGCTTGCAGAACAATAACAGAGGTGGCCACAACTGAAGTTTTGACAATGTACTAGGGCAAAACTATCTTCTGTCAATGTGGGCCAGTGATCCAGGGTGTCAGTCTCAGATAACCGTCAGCAAACCAAAATAAAGAGGTGGATTTGAAAACCAGTTGCCATGACAGCAGACTGCTGTGCTGGCAAACCCTGCAGTTAGGCTCGGAAGCCAACAAATTTACTGGATGACTGTCGGGGCTGACATTTACTGCCCAATCCGAACCACCCTTGAAAAGGTGACGATGAGCCACCTTGAACCACGGTGGTCCTTTCAGTGAAGGTGATTCTAAAGTGTAATTGGGAAGGGAGTGCCAGGCTTTAGATCCATAATAAAGAACCAACAATATATTTCCAAATCAGGAAAGTGCACATGATGGAGGTGAACTGTAGGTGGTGGTGTTCCCATGGACCAAAACCCTTGTCCTTGGTTGGGACAGAGAGTGTGGGTTTGGGAGGTGATGTTAGAATGGCCTTGGTGAGTAACTGCAACCCATTTGGTAGATGGTACACACCACATTCACAGTGCATGATGAGTTTGATGACGATAGTTTGCTTTGTCCTGATTGCTGTGGAACTCCTTGAATACTGTTGGCACTGCACTCATCCAGGCAGATGGACTGAAGAGTCTGTAGAAGGATCCCATCCGGAATATTGCCTGTCCATTCCCTCCAGTGATGCTGCCTGACCTGCTACGTTACACCAACACTGTGTGATTTGTTCAAGGTGCCAGCGTCTGTAGTCCCTTGTGTCTCTAGCCTTCTGGACTATGTTTGCAGATGGTGAAGAGATATTTAGTGGAGAGAAGGTGAGCCATAATCCACAGGATATCTAGACTGTGGTTTGATTTTGAAGCCGCAGTATTTATGGCTGGTACAGTGGAGTTTCTTGTCAATGTTAATGGTGGGCTATTCATGTTGGTAATACCGTAGAATGTCAAAGGTAGACTCGCTGGGAGGAGTAGGCATTTTGTAACACAAATGTTACTTGGCCTGAATATTATATATGAGCTTGCACAACATAAACCTGTTCCAACATCAATACATCACCTCCCATAACTGCTTCTGAGTACATTATAACCCTACACATTTTCTTAACTGTTCAAAATTGAATATTTTCTGATTATAAGACAACTCTCCAACTTCAAACTTTCAGAATGCAGTTTCCAGATTTGGATTACTGTTTTCCCAGCAGTAATGTCTATCCAAATAAATGAAATCTTTGTTGATAATTCAAAGATTCAAAGTAACATTAGCAAATTTGCAGATGACACAAAGCTAGGTGGCAGTGTTAACTGTGAGGAGGATGCTATGAGAATGCAGGGTGACTTGGACAGGTTGGGGAAGTGGGCAGATGCATGGCAGATGAAGTTTAAATGTGGATAGATGTGAGGTTATCCACTTTGGTAGCAAAAACAGGAAGGCAGATTACTATCTAAATGGAGTCAAGTTGGGAAAAGGGGAAGTACAACTGGATCAGGGGGGTCCTTGTCTATGAAAGTAAGCATGCAGGTACAGCAGGCAGTGAAGAAAGCGAATGGCATGTTGGCCTTTATAACAAGAGGAATCGAATATAAGAGCAAAGAGGTCCTTCTGCAGTTGTACAGGGCCCTAGTGAGACCACACCTGGAGTATTGTGTGCATTTTTGCTCCCCTAATTTGAGGAAGGACATTCTTGCTATTGAGGGAGTGCAGCGTAGGTTTACAACGTTAATTCCCGGGATGGCGGGACTGTCATATGCTGAGAGAATGGAGCAGCTGGGTTTGTACACTCTGGAGTTTAGAAGGATGAGAGGATATTTAATTGAAACATATAAGATTGTTAAGGGCTTGGACATGCTAGAGGCAGGAAACATGTTCCCGATGTTGGGGGAGTCCAGAACCAGGGGCAACAGTTTAAGAATAAGGAGTAAGCCATTTAGAACGGAGACAAGGAAACACTTTTTCTCACAGAGAGTGGTGAATCTGCGGAATTATCTGCCTCAGAGGGCGGAGGAGGCAGGTTCTCTGGATGCTTTCAAGAGTTAGATATGGCTCTTAAAAATAGCAGTCAGGGGATATGGGGAGAAGGCAGGAACGGGGTACTGATTGGGGATGCTCAGCCATAATCACATTTAATGGCGGTGCTGGCTCGAAGGGCCGAATAGCCTACTCCTGCACCTATTGTCTATTGTCTATAATTCCAGCAATCTTTGTTTAAAAGATTAATTGATATAGGATGTGGGTAAACTTCTATGACCTGTGGTTACTGCCATTACAATCGATATAGTAAAGATATTACTGCAGGGAGCTTGACCCAATAAGACTTTGTAAGGATGGAGTGTAATTTGAAGATGATAATATTTCCAAGCACTTGTTGTCCTTGTCTTTCTAGATAGTCAGCATTTGGGAGTTGTTGGGGGGTACACACAGTTGAGCCAAAGGAACAGGCAGCATCTGTGGAGAACATGGACAGGTGACGTTTCACAAAGAGCTGGAGTAACTCAGTGGGTCAGGCAGCATCTCTGGAGAACATGGTCAGGTGATAATACAATAGATACAATAGACAATAGATGCAGGAGTAGGCCATTTGGCCCTTCGAGCCAGCACCGCCATTCAATGTGATCATGGCTGATCATCCCCAATCATTACCCCATTCCTGCCTTCTCCCCATATCCCCTGACTCCGCTATTTTTAAGACATGGTTAAGACATCGGACGATGGTTGGGGTAAGGACCTTTCCAGGAGATGTTAACCTGTCTGAGTGCTGCAGTTCACTCACACAAGCTAACAGACATCATTACGCCATAATCATAGACAGAGAAACATAGAAACATAGAAAATAGGTGCAGCAGTAGGCAGTTCGGCCCTTCGAGCCTGCACCGCCATTCAATATGATCATGGCTGATCATCCAACTCAGTATCCTGTACCTGCCTTCTCTCCATACCCCCTGATCCCTTTAGCCACAAGGGCCACATTTAACTCCCTCTTAAATATAGCCAATGAACTGGCCTCAACTACCTTCTGTGGCAGAGAGTTCCAGAGACTCACCACTCTCTGTGTGAAAGATGTTTTCCTCATCTCGGTCCTAAAAGACTTCCCCCTTATCCTTAAACTGTGACCCCTTGTCCTGGACCTCCCCAACATCGGGAACAATCTTCCTGCATCTAGCCTATCCAACCCCTTAAGAATTTTTTAAAGAAGGAACTGCAGATGCTGGAGAATCGAGGGTACACAAAAAGCTGGAGAAACTCAGCGGGTGCAGCAGCATCTAAGGAGCGAAGGAGATAGGCGACGTTTCGGGTCGAGACCCTTCCTCAGACTGGTCAGGGAGGGGGGACTGCTTGGGTCCCTGAAAGGAGTGGAGGGGGGACCTTCACCTCCCCCCTCCACTCCTTTCAGGGACCCAAGCAGTCCTTCCAGGTCCGACAGAGGTTCACCTGCACCTCCTCCAACCTCATCTACTGCATCCGCTGCTCCAGATGCCAGATGATCTATATCGGTGAGACCAAGCGGAGGCTTGGCGATCGCTTCGCCGAACACCTCCGCTGGGTCCGCAATAACCAACCCGACCTCCCGGTGGCTCAGCACTTCAACTCCCCCTCCCATTCCACATCCGACCTCTCGGTCCTGGGCCTCCTCCACGGCCAGAGTGAGCAACACCGCAAGCTGGAGGAACAGCACCTCATATTCCGCTTGGGGAGTCTGCATCCTTTGGGCTGGAATATTGAATTTTCTCAATTCTGTTAACCCTTGCTGTCTCCTCCCCTTCCCACCTCTCCCTCAGCCCTCGGGCCCTGGCATTCCCTCTATCTCTATCTCCCTCCCCCACCCCAGTCGCACCAGCTTCTCATTTTCACACCACAAACAGCTTACAATGGCTTGTTCCCTTTATCATCGATACTTTTTTGCATATCTTTCACTCATTGTTCCTTATCTCTCCACATCACCGTCTACATCTCTCGTTTCCCTGATCCCTGACCAGTCTGAGGAAGGGTCTCGACCCGAAACGTCGCCTATCTCCTTCGCTCCTTAGATGCTGCTGCACCCGCTGAGTTTCTCCAGCTTTTTGTGTACCCTTAAGAATTTTGTAAGTTTCTATAAGATCTCCCCTCAGTCTTCTAAATTCTAGCGAGTACGCCAAGTCTATCCAGTCTTTCCTCATATGAAAGTCCTGACATCCCAGGAATCAGTCTGGTGAACCTTCTCTGTACCCCCTCTATGGCAAGAATGTCTTTCCTCAGATTTGGAGACCAAAACTGTACGCAGTACTCCAGGTGTGGTCTCACCAAAACCCTGTACAACTGCAGTAGAACCTCCCTGCTCCTATACTCAAATCCTTTCGCTATGAATGCTAACATACCATTTGCTTTCTCACAGCCTGCTGCACCTGCATGCTTACTTTCAATGATTGGTGTACCATGACACCCAGGTCTCGTTGCATCTCCCCTTTTCCTAATTTGTCACCATTCAGATAATATTCTACCCTCCTGTTTTTGCCACCAAAGTGGATAACCTCACATTTATCCACACGTTTATCATAGTGGAGACGTTTCACTTCATCAGGAAGTGTCAATGTCCCATTGATCACTATCACAAAAGCCTTTACCTTTATCTGAACCAATATCTGGTCCTGAATTTGAAAGAGGACAAATGCAGGAAAGTGACATTAGTGCAGCAACATCAGTGAGAGATTGTGTTTCTGGACCCCGCCCCCCACAATCTGACCTTTTCCTCTCCCCCCCAAACAATCTTCTGAATGGATAGCCCCAGCCACAGTGGGCAGATCTGCTCCTGTCTCACCTGGCACAGTTCCTCTGCCACGCTCAGCAAACCTTGTCTGTACAAATGTCCCACCACAACCTCGCTCAGGAACTGCTGCTTCTCGTGCAAATCCCAGACACCTTCCACGCCGACTCCACTCACGTCCGTGTCAAAGTTCTGCACAAAAGGCAAGATGTTACAGCAGAGCCACATATGGACACACATGGCATTGTGGTACATGTGTGGAAAGGCATGACGTTATGGCTGCCACACTGACAGCGCAGGAGATCAGGATTGAACTCGGGTCGCTTGTTTGATGAGGCAGTGGTTCTGCTTTTCGTGGCAGTGTCGCTGCAAATATTATATTAGTAATATATCTATAATAATGATTTTCTGTTGTATCTCAACACAACTTTTGCTGATTTGCTGAGATTTCTACCCCACCACCTGCTGCCTCATTGCTGCTGCTCTTGCTAAGCCTATCCCTAATACATCTGCTAATCCCAACCCTAGTGCATCCTACTGCACCTGCTATCCCTAACCCTAATGCACCTGCAAACCAGGGCTCTCGCTTAACTTTTTTTCCCTGTTGCAGCCGGGCAACCGTGGCAGCTTTTTAGGTTGCCAAATGACAGTATAGGGTGGTCATTTAAGACGGTTCGCATGACACGTGCGATAATGTGCTCGGACGAAGTGCGTAGTTACCAGTCAGAATTATGGTCGATGAAGCATTCACATATTATTTATGCTTCAAACAAAGTGACAAACTAAACATATGCAATAACCAACCTGATCTCCCAGTGGCTCAGCACTTCAACTCCCCCTCCCATTCCGAATCCGATCTTTCTGTCCTGGGGCCTCCTCCATGGCCAGAGTGAGGCCCACTGCTAATTGGAGGAACAGCACCTCATATTTTGCTTGGGTTGTTTACACCCCAGCGGTATGAACATTGGCTTCTCCAATTTCAGGTTGTCCTTGCTTTCTCCCTCCTTCCCCTCTCATTCCCAGCTCTCCCACAGCTTACTGTCTCCGCCTCTTCTTTTCTTTTTCCCGACCCCCCCCTCCCGACATCAGTCTGAAGAAGGATCTCGAACGGAATGGCGCCTATTCCTTCGCTCCATAGATGCTGCCTCATCTGATTTTCTCCAGCTTTGTCTACCAAGGGGATCCCACCACTGGCCACATCTTCCCATTTCCCCCCCTGTCGGCTTTCCGCAGAGACCGCTCCCTCCGTAATTCGCTGGTCATTTCGTCCCTTCCCACCTAAACCACCCCCTCTCCTGGCACTTTCCCTTGCAACTGCAGGAAATGCTACACTTGTCGCTTTACCTCCCCCCTTGACTCCATTCAAGGACCCAAGCAGCCTTTGCAGGTGTGGCAGAGGTTCACCTGCACCTCCTCCAACCTCATCTATTGCATCCGCTGCTCATGGTGTCAGCTGCTCTACAACGGTGAGACCAAGTGCAGGCTTGGCGATCGCTTCGCCCAACACCTCCGCTCAGTTCGCAATAAACAACCTGATCTCCCGGTGGCTCAGCACTTCAACGCCCCCTCCCATTACGAATCTGACCTTTCTGTTCTGGGCCTCCTCCATGGCCAGAGTGAGGCCCACCGTAAATTGGAGGAGCAGCACCTCATATTTTGCTTGGGCAGTTTACATCCCAGTGGTATGAACATTGACTTCTCCGATTTCAGGTAGTCCCTGCTTTCTCCTTCGCTTCCCAGCTCTCCCTCAGCCCACTGTCTCCGCCACTTCCTTTCTTCTTCCCACCCCCCCCGCACCCTCACATCAGTCTGAAGAAGGGTCTCAACCCGAAATGTCGCCTATTTCCTTCGCTCCATAGATGCTGCCTCACCTGCTGAGTTTCTCCAGCATTTTTTGTCTACCCATTCACACAAGTTCTGTTATCCCACTTTCCTCACCCACTCCCTACACATTAGGGCCAATTTTACAGCGACAAGTTAACCTACAAAGCCAATGCGTCTTTGGGATGTGGGAGGAAACCCACACACTTGCAGGGAGAATGTGCAAATTCTACACAGACAGTGCCCAAGGACAGGATCGAACACAGATCTCTGGCGTGTGAGGCAGCAAGTCCACCAGTTGTGCCACTATATTTTATTTTTCAACACACAAAACATTTTACGTTGATAACTTTGATTACTAAAACAAAAAGAAACTATCCATTTTCAGTCTTAACTCTCTAAGTGACGCTATGTCCCCCTTTACAGCTACTGTATGTTTTAATTCAGTTCAAGACTATGGGACAGTACATTGGCCATGAAGTTGCTGCCTAAAATTGCCAGGAACCCGGAATTGATCCTGATATGGGTGCTGTCTGTATGGAGTTTGCAATTTTCCCTTTGATCACATGGGTTTTCTCCAGGTGCTCTTGTTTCCTTCCACATTCCAAAGGTGTGCAGGAACCATTTTCAGAACCAACCCAAAATGTAATATTTTCCTTTTGTCCAGAGTTTCTGTCTGACCGGTTGAGTTACTCCAGCTTTTTGTGTCTATCTTCAGTTTAAATGCATGTATATGGACGTGAAGGGAATGGAGGGGTATGGTCTGAGTGCAGGTAGATGGGACTAGGGGAAAACAAATGGTCGGCACGGACTGGAAGGGCCGAGAGGGCCTGTTTCCGTGCTGTAATTGTTATATGGTTATATGGTTATATGTGCAGTTCCTTCCTACACACACACACACGATACTATACGATAGAACTTTATTAATCCCAGGAGGGAAATTATGTGTGCGTGTGTATAGTTATATATTCATATATAAATATACACTGTTTTGTTTTCTCATTTATAGCATTGTTTACAGAGTCCTATGTTTACATATTATGTTGTGCTGCTGCAAGTAAGGATTTCATTGTTCTAACTGGGACGTGAGAAAATAACACACTCTTGACTCTTGACTTGCGTCGTTAAGGTGCGGGATGGAACTAGTGTACGGGTGATCGGTGGTCGGCGTGGACTCGGTGGGCCGAGCGGCCTGTTTCCATGCAATATCTTTTAATTAAACTAAAAACACTAAAACCAGAGGAAATCTAAAGAAGGGTCTCTACCTGAAACATCACCCAATTTCTTCTATCCAGAGATGCTGGCTGCATGGAGTTAGAAACATAGAAAATAGGTGCAGGAGCAGGCCATTCGGCCCTTTGAGCCTGCACCGCCATTCAATATGATCATGGCTGATCATCCAACTCAGTATCCTGTACCTGCCTTCTCTCCAAACCCCCTGATCCCTTTAACCACAAGGTCCACATCTAACTCCCTCTTAAATATAGCCAATGAACTGACCGCAACTACCTTCTGTGGCAGAGAATTCCACAGATTCACCACTCTCTGTGTGAAAAATGATTTTCTCATCTCGGTCCTAAAAGACTTCCCCCTTATCCTTAAACTGTGACCCCTTGTTCTGGACTTCCCCAACATCGGGAACAATCTCCCTGCATCTAGCCTGTCCAACCCCTTAAGAATTTTGTAAGTTTCTATAAGATCCCCCCTCAATCTTCTAAATTCTACCTACATCGGCATTAATGTTGGAATTTGCTTGAGTGCCCTCGAAGCCCTAGTTTCCAGAATTATTATTAGTGGAATAGTGCACACGAAAGAAGGTTTTCTAAGATTACAACAGGGTCTTGATCAACTGGGCCTATGGACCAAGGAATGGCAGATGAGTTCAATGCAGATTAATGCAAGGTTCTGCGTTTTGGATTGATAAACCAGGGCAGGACGTGCTAAGTAAACAATAGGACCCTGGATAGCCTCGGAGAGACCTCGGGGTGCAAGAAATGAAATGTTACATTTTCCGTGGCAATTCTGGGGCAACAGAAGACTTGCCCCCAGGTTCGGAACTGAAGGAAGTGGTTATCACATCATGAATATTGCTCTTTGTCTGCTACCGCCATGGGGTATTTGATTGAAAATCTCCAATCAGCATCAAAGTGGAGAGAGAGACAGAAAAATACGCGGGAGTAGGCCATTCGGCCTTTCGAGCCAGCACCGCCATTCAACATGATCACAGCTGATCATCCAAAACAGTACCCCGTTCCTGATTTTTCCCCATATCCCTCGATTCCTTTAGCCCTAAGAGCTAAATCTAACTTCTCCTTAATCTGCTGTAGGCATCAACATTGTACTTACCCTGTCGATTGCCTTCCCCACTTTAGAAACACTTGCGTGGATATCTTTGTGATCCAATGCCAACTTCTGAACTGTATCCTTTATCTTCTTACAACATTGTGACATAACCAACGACAATGTTGCAGATAATTGCAGATCAAGGTGGCCTTCAAAACAAAACAACAGAAGCTAATGATCAACCGCGCTGTGTTGGAACAAGCTTTTGTACAATGTTTACTGCTATCAATTTGGTATTGATACAATGATTCCTACTAAAGTATTGGCCAATGGAATAGCTCACATGCACCGTTCTGCTCCAAAGGCTCCAGAATGAAATCAGGGAACATGTATCTCAATGCTCAAAGTTAATTGTCGGGAAATAGACTTTTAGAAATTTCTGACTTGATATTAGGGCACTCAGAATGACGTGATTAAAATTATTTAAAGGATTGTTTTATATCAACAAGTGTTATCTTGAAATTTGAACGATAGACTGTTATAAAAGCAACAGCAGAAGCCAACTCTACAATCTTCCAATGTATGAACAGGCTGAGATTTGAGCTCATAATCTCACTGATGTTGCACGTACTGCTAACGTCAGCGCCAATTGCTCTTTGCCAGGGCAGGCTTTAGGATTTGTGGAAACATAAATTTCCAGTCCAGTCCAGAAAAAAAGAATCTCTGTTTTCATGTACATTTAATACTTTAATATTTTATGCTTTACGCTGTGATCTTCCTGAAATTTTATGATTATAGGTAGGTAGATGGCAGGCTAGCAACAGTTTGAGATTATTCATTAAAGTATACTAAATGCCTATCTTTGTTTATAATGAAAACAGGAGCAATATTGGACAACTGTGGGATTACATATCATATTCCAAAAGTAACCTTAAAAATGAATCAAAGACTACATTTCCTTTCAGATTCAAGATCTGGTCATATAACCATATAACAATTACAGCAGAAACAGGCCATCTCGGCCCTTCTAGACCGTGCTGAACACTTACTCTCACCTAGTCCCATCTACCTGCACTCAGCCCATAACCCTCCATTCCTTTCCCGTCCATATACCTATCCAATTCATTTTTTAATGATAAAATCGAACCTGCTTCCACCACTTCCACTGGAAGCTCATTCCACACAGCGACCACTCTCTGAGTAAAGAAGTTCCCCCTCATGTTACCCCTAAACTTTTGTCCCTTAATTCTCAAATCATGTCTTCTTGTTTGAATCTTCCCTACTCTCAATGGAAAAAGCGTATCCACGTCAACTCTGTCTATCCCTCTCATAATTTTAAAGACCTCTATCAAGTCCCCCCTTAACCTTCTGCGCTCCAAAGAATAAAGACTAAAGACCTATCTTGTTCAACCTTTCTCTGTAACTTAGGTGCTGAAACCCAGGCAACATTCTAGTAAATCTCCTCTGTACTCTCTCTATTTTGTTGGCATCTTTCCTATAATTTGGCAACCAAAATTGTACACGTACTCCAGAATTGGCCTCTTCAATGCCTTCTACAATTTTAACATTACATCCCAACTTCTATACTCGATGTTCTGATTTATAAAGACCAGCACACCAAAAGCTTTCTTTACCACCCTATCTACATGAGATTCCATCTTCAGGGAACTATGCACAGTTATTCCTAGATACCTCTATTCAACTGCATTCCTCAATTCGCTACCATTTACCATGTACGTCCTATTTTGATTTGTCCTGCCAAGATGTAGCACCTCACACTTATCAGCATTAAACTAGATTTGCCATCTTTCAGTCCACTCTTTCAAATGGCCAAAATTTCTCTGTAGACTGAAAATCTACTTCATTATCCACAACACCACCTATCTTAGTATCATCTGCATACTTACTTATCCAATTTACCACACCATCATCCAGATCATTGATGTATGACAAACAACAGTGGACCCAACACAGATCCCTGAGGCACCCCACTGGTCACCGGCTTCCAACCTGACAAACAGTTATCCACCATTACTCTCTGGTATCTCCCATTCAGCCACTGTTGAATCCATCTTGCTACTCCACTATTAATACCCAACAATTGAAACTTCTTGACCAACCTTCCATGGGGAACCTTGTCAAAGGCCTTACTGAAGTCCATATAGACAACATCCACCATTTTATCCTCAACAATTTCCCTAGTAACCTCTTCAAAAAATTCAAGATTAGTCAAGCATACTGGAAGGGCCGAGAGGGCCTGTCTCCGTGCTGTAATTGTTATATCGTTATATGGTTATACAAATTAACCAGAAAAAGCAGCCTACCAGAGGACTGGGAGAAATTCAGCAGAGGGGGACAAAGGGCTTAATTAGGAAAGGGAAATAGATTATGAAAGAAAACTGCAGGGAACATAAAAACTGACTGCAAAAGTTTTTATAGATATGTGAAGAGAAAGAGATTAGTTAAAACAAATGTAGGTCCCTTGCAGTCAGAAACAGGTGCATTGATCATGGGGAACAAGGACATGGCAGACCAATTGAATAACTACTTTGGTTCTGTCTTCACTAAGGAAGACATAAATAATCTGCATGAAATAGCAGGGGACCGGGGGTCAAATAAGGTGGAGGAACTGAGTGAAATCCAGGTTAGCCGGGAAGTGGTGTTGGGTAAATTGAATGGATTAAAGGCCGATACATCCCCAGGGCCAGATAGTCTGCATCCCAGAGTACTCAAGGAAGTGTGGATGCATTGGTGATAATTTTTCAAAACTCCTTAGATTCTGGAGTAGTTCCTGAGGATTGGAGGGTAGCTAATGTAACCCCACTTTTTAAAAAAAGGAGGGAGAGGGAAAACGGGGAATTACAGACCAGTTAGTCTAACATCGGTAGTGGGGAAACTGCTAAAGTCAGTTATTAAAAATGGGATAGCAGCACATTTGGAAAGTGGTGAAATCATTGGACAAAGTCAGCATGGATTTACGAAAGGCAAATCATGTCTGACGAATCTAATAGAATTTTTCGAGGATGTAACGTAGAGTGGATAAGAGAGAACCAGTGGATGTGTTATATTAGATTTTCAGAAGGCTTTCGACAAGGTCCCACATAAGAGATTAGTATACAAATCTAAAGCACACGGTATTGGGGGTTCAGTATTGATGTGGATAGAGAACTGGCTGGCAGACAGGAAACAAATTGTAGGAGTAAACGGGTTCTTTTCAGAATGGCAAGCAGTGACTAGTGGGGTACTGCAAGGCTCAGTGCTGGGACCCCAGCTATTTACAGTATATATTAATGATTTGGACGAGGGAACTGAATGCAACATCTCCAAGTTTGCGGATGACACTAAGCTGGGGGGTAGTGTTAGGTGTGAGGCGTATGCTAGGAAGCTGCAAGGTGACTTGGATAGGCTGGGTGAGTGGGCAAATGCATGGCAGATGCAGTATAATGTGGATAAATGTGAGGCTATCCATTTTGGTGGCAAAAACAGGAGGGTAGACTATTATCTGAATGGTGGCAAATTAGGAAAAGGGGAGATGCAATGAGACCTGGGTGTCATGGTACACCAGTCATTGAAAGTAGGCATGCAGGTGCAGCAGGCAGTGAAGAAAGCCAATGGTATGTTAGCATTCATAGCGAAAGGATTTGAGTATAGGAGCAGGGAGGTTCTACTGCAGTTGTACAGGGTTTTGGTGAGACCACACCTGGAGTATTGCGTACAGTTTTGGTCTCCAAATCTGAGGAAAGACATTCTTGCCATAGAGGGGGTACAGAGAAGGTTCACCAGACTGATTCCTGGGATGTCAGGACTTTCATATGAGGCAAAGAATTGGATAGATTCTAGGCTTGTACTCGCTGGAATTTAGAAGACTGAGGGGGGATCTTATAGAAACTTACAAAATTCTTAAGGGGTTGGATAGGCTAGATGCAGTAAGATTGTTCCCGATGTTGGGGAGGTCCAGAACAAGGGGTCACAGTCTAAGGATAAGGGGGAATTCCTTTAGGACCGAGATGAGGAAAACATTTTTCACACAGAGAGTGGTGAGTCTCTGGAATTCTCTGCCACAGAAGGTAGTTGAGGCCAGTTCATTGGCTATATTTAAGAGGGAGTTAGATGTGGCCCTTGTGGCTAAAGGGATCAGGGGGTATGGAGAGAAGGCAGGTACAGGATACTGAGTTGGATGATCAGTCATGATCATATTGAATGGCAGTGCAGGCTCGAAGGGCCGAATGGCCTACTCCTGCACCGATTTTCTGTTTCTATGACCTTCCAGGCACAAATCCATGTTGACTGTTCCTAATCAGACCCTGTTTATCCAGATGATTATATATATTATCTCTAAGTATCCTTTCCATTAATTTGCCCACCACTGACCTCAAACTAACAGGTCTATAATTGCTAGGTTTTCTCTTAGAACCCATTTTAAACAATGGAACAACATGCGTACGCCAATACTCCGGCACCATTCCCATTTCTAATGACATTTGAAATATTTCTGTCATAGCCCATGTTATTTCTACACTAACTTCCCTCAATGTCCTAAGGAATATCCTGTCAGGACCTGGAGACTTATCCACTTTTATATTTTTCAAAAGTGTCAGTACTTCCCCAGCACGGGGCTTGCTCCCACAGAGGCCCACAGGAGCCGTTGGAAGAGAGAGGAGGAGCGACGCCCGGCTGGTGAGTATAAAAACCCAGCACGGGGCTTGCTCCCACAGAGGACCACAGGAGCCGTTGGAAGAGGGAGGAGGAGCGACACCCGGCTGGTGAGTATAAAAACCCAGCGCGGGGCTTGCTCCCACAGAGGCCCAAAGGAGCCATTGGAAGAGGGAGGAGGAGCGACACCCGGCTGGTGAGTATAAAAACCCAGCGCGGGGCTTGCTCCCACAGAGGCCCAAAAGAGGCGTTGGAAGAGGGGGGAGGAGGCGGCACAATCCTTAACGTTCCATTCAGATAAGGGTTTTTTTTTGAGGAAGCTGCTGATTGGTGGGAAGTGGATTAGAGATAGCAGCTGATTGGCAGTCAGATTCCAGCAGTTTGTAGTGTACTGTATTTTGTATTGTATCCAGGGTAAGTGGGGAATTGTACTTTGTATTGTGCTGATATTGTATCCTGTGTAAGAGGGGATATGAAGGCCAGGGCAGTGTACTGTTCTGGATGTCAGATGTGGGAGGTCAGGGAATCTGATAGCCCTCCAGACGTCCACATCTGCGCCAGGTGTGTCGAGATGGGGGTCCTATGGGACTGTGTTAGGAACCTGGAGCAGCAGCTCGAGGACCTCTATCTGGTCAGGGAGAGTGGGGAGGTCATAGACAGGAGTTACAGGGAGGTGGTCACTCCCAGACCACGGGAGGCAGACAAGTGGGTCACTGTTAGGAAGGGCAAGGGGCAGAGGCAGGGGCTAGAGAGTACCCCGGTGGCTGTACACCTGGAAAATAGGTACTCATGTTTGAGTACGATTGGAGGGGACAGTCTACCTGGGGGCAGCAACAGCGGCCAGGCCTCCGGCACAGAGACCGGCCCTGATGCTCAGAAGGGTAGCAAAAAGAGGAGGGCAATTGTAATAGGGGAATCCATAGTTAGGGGGTCAGATTGGCGATTCTGTGGACGCAGTCAGGAGACCCGGATGGTAGTTTGCCTCCCTGGTGCCAGGGTCTCGGATGTGTCGGAATGTGTCCAAAAGATCTGAAAAGGGAGGGAGAGGAGCCTGATGTTGTGGTACACATAGGTACCAATGACATAGGCAGATAAAGAGAAGAGGTCCTGAAAGGAGAATTTAGGGAGTTGGGGGGAAAGTTAAAGCGAAGGACCAAAAGAGTAACAATTTCAGGATTACTGCCTGTGCCGCGTGACAATGAGAGTAGGAATGGAATGAGGTGGAGGATAAATGCGTGGCTGAGGGATTGGTGCAGTGGGCAGGGATTCAAGTTTCTTGATCACTGGGACCTCTTTTGGGGAAGGTATGATCTGTATAAAACGACGGGTTGCACTTGAACCCGAGGGGGACCAATATCCTGGCGGGGAGATTTGCAAAGGAGACTTTAAACTAGAAAGGCTGGGGGGAGGGACTCGGGTAGAGGGGGCTATGGACAGGGTGTGGGGCAAGAGGCAGAGAAGGGAAGCACTCGGACCCAAAATGTAGGCGAGAAAGAGGAAAAAGATAATAAACAGAGAATAAGGGATGGTGGGTTTCTAAAATGTGTATATTTTAATGCTAGGAGCATTGTAAGAAAGGTGGATGAACTTAGAACCTGGATTGACACCTGGAAATATGATGTTGTGGCAATCAGTGAAACATGGTTGCAGGAGGGCTGTGATTGGAAATTAAATATTCCAGGATTTTGTTGCTTCAGGTGTGATAGAATTGGAGGGACCAGAGGTGGAGGTGTTGCATTGCTTGTCAAAGACATTACAGCAGTGCTTTGGCAGGATAAATTAGAGGGCTCGTCTAGGGAGGCTACTTGGGTGGAACTGAGAAGTGGGAACGGTGTAGCAACACATTTAGGGGTGTATTATAGACCGCCAAATGGGGAGCAAGAATTGGAAGAGCAAATATGTAAGGAGATAGCAGATATTAGTAGTAAGCACAAGCTAGTGATTGTGGGAGATTTCAATTTTCCAGAAATCGACTGGGAAGCACATTCTGTTTGGAGTTTGTAAAATGTGTGCAGGATAGTTTTTTGCAGCAATACATAGAGGTATCGACCAGAGAAGGGGCAGTGCTGGACCTCCTGTTTGGAAATGAGGCAGGGCAGATGACGGAGGTATGCGTTGGTGAGCACTTCGGGACCAGTGATCACAATACCATTAGTTCCAATATAATTATGGAGAGTCAGAACTGGACCTAGCGTTGAGATTTTTGATTGGAGAAAGGCTAACTTTGAGGGAATGCGTAAGGATTTAAAAGGAGTGAATTGGGACATTTTGTTTTATGGGAAGGATGTAGAAGAGAAATGGAGGACATTTAAAGGGGAAATTGTAAGAGTACAGAATCTTTATGTCCCTGTTTGGTTGTAAAATTGGAAAGAGCCATGGTTTTCAAGGGAAATTGGACACTTGGTTCGAAAAAAGAGAGATATCTACAATAATTATAGGAGGCATGGAGTAAATGAGGTGCTAGATGAGTATAAAGAATGTAAAAAGAATCAAGAAACAAATTAGAAAAGCTAAAATAAGATATGAGGTTGCTTTGGCAAGTAAGGTGAAAGTAAATCCAAAGGGTTTCAACAGCTATATCAATAGCAAAAGGATAACGAGGGATATAATTGGACCATTAGAGAGCCAGAATGGACAGCTATCTGCAGAGCCAAAAGAGATGGGGGAGATATTGAACAATTTCCTTTCTTCGGTATTCACCCAGGAGAAGGATATTGAACTCTGTGAGGTAAGGGAAAAAAGTAGAGTAGCTATGGAAACTATGAGATTCAAAGAGGAGGAAGTACTGACACTTATGAAAAATATAAAAGTGGATAAGTCTCCAGGTCCTGACAGGATATTCCCTAGGACATTGAGGGAAGTTAGTGTAGAAATAGCAGGGGCTATGACAGAAATATTTCAAATGTCATTAGAAACTGGAATAGTGCCTGAGGATTGGCGTACGGCACATGTTGTTCCATTGTTTAAAAAGGGTTCAAAGAATAAACCTAGCAATTATAGACCTGTTAGTTTGACGTCAGTGGTGGGCAAATTAATGGAAAGGATACTTAGAGATAATATATATAAGCATCTGGATAAACAGGGTCTGATCAGGAACAGTCAACATGGATTTGTGCCTGGAAGGTCATGTTTGACAAACCTTCTTGAATTTTTTGAAGAGGTTACTAGGGAAATTGATGAGGGTAAAGCAGTGGATGTTGTCTATATGGATTTCAGTAAGGCCTTTGACAAGGTTCCCCATGGAAGGTTGGTTAAGAAGGTTCAATCTTTGGGTGTTAATGGCGGAGTAGCAAGATGGATTCAACAGTGGCTGAATGCGAGATGCCAGAGAGTAATGGTGGATGGCTGTTTGTCAGGTTGGAAGCCGGTGACCAGTGGGGTGCCTCAGGGATCTGTGTTGGGTCCACTGTTGTTTGTCATCAATGATCTGGATGATGGGGTGGAAAATTGGATAAGTAAGTATGCAGATGATACTAAGATAGGTGGTGTTGTGGGTAATTAAGTAGATTTTCAAAGTCTACAGGGAGGTTTGGGCCATTTGGAAGAGTGGGCTGAAAGATGGCAGATGGAGTTTAATGCTGATAAGTGTGAGGTGCTACATCTTGGCAGGACAAATCAAAATAGGACGTACATGGTAAATGGTAGGGAATTGAGGAATGCTGTGGAACAGAGGGATCTAGGAATAACTGTGCATAGTTCCCTGAAGGTGGAATCGCATGTAGATAGGGTGGTAAAGAAAGCTTTGGGTGTGCTGGCCTTTATAAATCAGAGCATTGAATATAGGAGTAGGGAAGCAGTGTTAAAATTGTACAAGGCATTGGTGAGACCAATTCTGGAGTATGGTGTACAATTTTGGTCGCCTAATTATAGGAAGGATGTCAACAAAATAGAGAGAGTACAGAGGAGATTTACTAGAATGTTGCCTGGGTTCCAGCAACTAAGTTGCAGAGAAAGGTTGAACAAGTTAGGTCTTTATTCTTTGGAGCAGAGAAGGTTAAGGGGGGACTTGATTGAGGTCTTTAAAATGATGAAAGGGATAGACAGAGTTGACATGGATAAGCTTTTCCCATTGAGGGTAGGGAAGATTCAAACAAGAGGGCATGACATGAGAATTAAGGAACATAAGTTTAGGGGTAACACGAGGGGGAACCTCTTTACTCAGAGAGTGGCAGCTGTGTGGAATGAGCTTCCAGCAGAAGTGGAGGAGGCAGGATCGATTTTAACATTTAAAAGTAAAGTGGCTAGGTATATGGACGGGAAGGGAATGGAGGGGTATGGTCTGAGTGCAGGCAGATGGAACTAAGGGCCGAGAGGGCCTGTTTCCGTGCTGTAATTGTTATATGGTTATATGGTTCTTTGATCCTGATAGTTTCCATAGCTACCCTACTTGTTTCCCTCAGCTCACATAATTTAATATCCTTCTCCTTGGTGAATACTGAACAAAAGAAATTGTTCAATATCTCCCCCATTTCTTTTGGCTCTGCAGATATCTGTCCACTCTCTAATGGAGCAATTTAATCCCTCGTTATCCTTTTGCTATTAATATAGCTATAGAAACCCTTTGGATTTACTTTCACCTTACTTGCCAAAGCAACCTCATATCTTCTTTTAGCTTTTCTAATTTATTTCTTAAGATTCTTTTTACATTCTTTATGCTCCTCATGCACCTCATTTACTCCATGCAGCCTATAATTATTGTAGATCTCTCTCTTTTACCGAACCAAGTGTCCAATTTACCTTGAAAACCATGGCTTTTTCCAATTATTATTCTTTCCTTTCAACCGAACAGGGACATAAAAATTCGGTACTCTTAAAATTCGCCCACTTCAAATGCAGGAAACACATGACATTAGTCGCTCTGTCACTTCTACATTCCAGATTCAGTTTTAATTATGTAAGTGAAACTTAGTAAAAGGCCTGGATAGAGTGGATGTGGAGAGGATGTTTCCACTGGTGGGAGTGTCTAGGACTAGAGGTCATAGCCTGAGAATAAAAGGATATACCTTTAGAAAGGAGATAAGGGGGAATTTCTTGAGTCCAAGGGTGGTAAATCTGTGGAAATCATTGCCACAGATGGTTGTGGAGGCTAAGTTCTTAGATATTTTTAAGGTGGAGATTGACAGGTTCTTGATTTGTAAGGATTTTAAGAATTACGGAGAAAAGGTGGGAGAATGGGGTTCAGAGTGAAAGACAGATCAACCATGATTGAATGGCAGAGTAGACTCGATGGGCTGAATAGCCTAATTCTGCTCCTATGAACTTATGAACATGAACAGAGAGCACTCACTTCCATTAAGTGGGGGGCTACCATTGACTCCACAGTCAAAAAGGTACAACAGAGGATGTACTTCCTGTGGCAGCTGAGGAAGCACAATCTGCCACAGGCAATAATGGTCCAATTCTATACGGCCATCTTAGAGTCTGCTCTCACCTTCTCCATCATGGTCTGGTTTGACTCAGCCACCAAGCTCCAATCCTCAGGAACTACTCCAGAATCTAAAGAGTTTTGAAAAATTATCACTAATGCATCCATGATTTCTGGGGCTACTTCCTTAAGTACTCTGGGATGCAGCCTATCTGGCCCTGGGGATTTATTGGCCTTTAATCCATTCAATTTACCTAACACCACTTCCCGGCTAACCTGGATTTCACTCAGTTCCTCCATCTCATTTGACCCCCAGTCTCCTGCTATTTCCGGCAGATTATTTATGTCTTCCTTTGTGAAGATAGAACCAAAGTAGTTATTCAATTGGTCTGCTATGTCCTTGTTCCCCATGATCAATTCACCAGTTTCTGACTGCAACTGTTTTAACTAACCTTTTTCTCTTCACATATCTATAAAAACTTTTGCAGTCTGTTTTTATGTTCCCTGCCTGTTTTGTTTCATAATCTATTTTCCCTTTCCTAATTAAGCACTTTGTCCTCCTCTGCTGGACTCTGAATTTCTCCCAGTCCTCTGGTAGGCTGCTTTTCCTGGCTAATTTGTATGCTTTATCTTTTAGTTTTGATACTATCCCTAATTTCCCTTGTTATCCACGGATATTTTCCCTTGTTATCCACCTTCGCTGATTTATCCTTTTGGCAGGTCCAGGTCCAGGTCAAAGTCCAGGTACACTACATCCACTGGCTCTCCCTTGTCCATTTTCCTAGTTACAACTTCAAAAAATTCTAGAAGATTAGTCAAGCATGATTTCTCCTTCATAAATCCATGTTGACTCGGACCGATCCTGTTACTGCTAACCAAATGTTCAGCTATCTCATCTTTTATAATTGACTCCAGCATCTTCCCCACCACCAATGTCAGGCTAACTGGTCTATAATTCCCTGTTTTCTCTCTCCCGCCTTTCTTAAAGAGTGGGATAACATTAGCTACCCTCCAATCCACAGGAACTGATCCTGAGTCGATAGAACATTGGAAAATTATCACCAATGCATCCATGATTTCTAGAGCCACTTCCTTAAGTACCCTGGGATGCAGACCATCAGGCACTGGGGAGTTATCAGCCTTCTGTCCCATCAGTCTATCCAACACCATTTCCTGCCTAATGTGGATTTCCTTAAGTTCCTCCGTCACCCCAGATCCTCTGACCACTGGTACATCAGGAAGATTGTTTGTGTCCTACTTAGTGAAGACAGATCCAAAGTACCTGTTCAACTCATCTGCCATTTCCTTGTTCCCCATAATAAATTCACCTTTTTCGGTCTTCAAGGGTCCACCTTTGGTCTTAACTATTTTATTCCTCTTCGCATACCTAAAGAAGCTTTTACTATCCTGCTTTATATTCTTCGCTAGCTTACCTTCGTACCTCATCTTTTCTCCCCATATTGTCTTTTTCGTTATCTTCTGTTGTTCTTTAAACATTACCCAATCCTCTTGCTTCCCGCTCATCTTTGCTATGTTGTACTTCTTCACTTTAATTTTTATACTGTCCCTGATGTCCCTTGTCAGCCATGCTTGTCCCTTTATCCCCTTGGAATCTTTCTTACTCCTAGGAATTAACTGAGCTTGCACCTTCTGTATTATTCCTAGAAACCCCTGCCATTTTTGTTCCACTGTTATCACTGGTAGTGTATCCTTCCAGTCAACTTTGGCCAGCTCCTCCCTCATGGCCCCATAGTCCCCTTATTCAACTGCAACACTGACACCTCCGATCTACCCTTCTCCCTCTCCAATTGTAGATTAAACCTGACCATGTTATGGTCACTGCCTCCTAATGGCTCGAAGGGCCAAATGGCCTACTCCTGCACCTATTGTCTATTAACCTATAGGAAGAGGTTGAGTAGGTTGGGGTTCTATTCTTTGGAGCGCAGGAGGATAAGGGGTGATCTTATAGAGGTGTATAAAATCATGAGAGGAATAGATCGGGTAGATGCACAGGAATAGATCGGGTAGATGCACTCTTGCCCAGTGTAGGTGAATTGAGGACTAGAGGACATAGGTTTAAGGTGAAGGGGAAAAGATTTATTAGGAATCTGAGGGGTAACTTTTTCACACAAGGGTGCATGGAACAAGCTGCCAGAGGAGGTAGTTGAGGCTGGGACTATCGCAACGTTTAAGAAACAGTTAGACAGGTACATACATAAGACAGGTTTGGAAGGATATGGACCAAACACAGGCAGGTGGGACTAGTGTAGCTGGGACATGTTGACCGGTGTGGGCAACTCAATGACTCAATAAATGCCTCAATAAATGCACCATTTTCAGTACCATACATTTTTTTCAAAAATATATTGATAACACTTTACAGATCAATCGAACAGAAGAGTCGATGTTCATTGAAAATAAGTTAAAAAAGCAAAATTACCTAGGAGGTATGAAGAGCTGTCTAATTTGTTATATTCATGCGTCAGATGAGATATGCGGGGAGCATAGGATCCTGAATGACTGCAGCTGGAGGTCTGGTACATTGTAACCATGTCCACAAGTTCTCACCATTCTTTAATTGACATTAAGCAGGTTCACACGTTATAGGAGTAGAATTTGGTCATTCAGCCCATTGAGTCTACTCCGCCATTCAGCCCATGAATCTACTTCGCTGATCTTTGCCTACTAATTCCATTTTCCTGCCTTCTTCACATAACCCTTGACACCCGTCCTGATCAGGAATTTGTCTATCTCTGCCGTAAAAATATCCACTGACTTGGCCTCCACATCTCTCTGCGGCAATTATTTCCACAGAATAACTACCCTCTGACTAAAGAAGTTCCTCATCACCTCCTTTTTAAAAGAGCACCCTTTAATTCTGAGGCTTTGACCTCTGGTCCTAGACTCTCCCACCAGTGGAAAAAAGAGTGTCCACATCCACTCTATGCCTTTCATTATTCTACAAATTTAAATGAGATCCCTCCTCAACCTCCTAAATTCCAGCAAGTAGAGGCCCAGTGCTGTCGAAGGTTCATCATATGTTAACTCACACATTTCTGGAATTATTCTTGTAAACTTCCTCTGGACCCTCTAGAGAGCCAACACACCCTTCCTCAGATAAGGGCCCCAAATTTGATCACAGTACTCCAAATGCGGCCTGCCAGTGCCTTATAGAGCCAAAGCATTACGTCTCTGCCACAGATGGAGAATAATTTCAGTTGCATAAGCAAAAGATGGCTCCCGATATCCAGCAGTTTTTAGAGGGCATTTAATGCCTTCTTTGGTTGAATAACTTAGTGCTCAAGGCTTCAGCTCAGAATGACTGTGATGGTGACATAAGAGGACCAGCAACTCTTGATCTCGGTGGAATGGGCACTACAACTGGTCGGGACCTGGAGGGGAGCGATTAAAGAATGTAACCAATTCTACAATGAGTAGGAATTAAATCCAGGTGTGATAGGAGGTAATAATCCAGGGCCTTATGGTAATTTAACATAAACATTTCAGTCATAATCGGTTTGACCGTGCAGTTCCTTAAATAATATGAGGAATAAATGTTGTCTGTGTGCACAGTTGCTGTGTCGTGCTCACCTGTATTGGACAGCTCCTGTCTGAGGCCGCTGACATAGTGTAGCAGTTCCTCCAGGCTGCGATCACAGTGTTGTCCATACATCAGGAACTTGTGCAGCACCTTTTCCAGCTCCCGCTCCACACATACACACTGGTCCATGGGGCAAAGACACAGCGGGACAGACACACACAAGCAGGGATGGGGCAACTTGGAGTTAGCCAGCAGAACGCACAAATGAACCCGCACTCGGTGCAGAAACACACAAAACACAAACCTCGGGTCAGTAAGGGTCTGACAGAAACAAAGCAGTGAAAGCTCAGTGTTAGATTCAGGGCGACAGAATATAACACAAGCAAAGACAAAAGACTCAGACCAAGAGTCTGCGCTGAAGGCTTGGACGCAGTGGGGAGCGAACCGTCCCACAAACGCTGGCACTTTGGCAACAACACAGGAAGCCGGACAGCAGCATCGAGCCCCAGTGGCTGGTTAGACGCAGACAGCCAGAGCCTGGAACTCGGCGACACGCGAGAGAAACATCGCTGGAGCCGCCACTAGGCCCCTTCCCCTTCCCTCCCCTTCCAAGCACCACGATGCCGGAGCCGCCACTCGGCCCCTTCCCTTCCCTTCCTAGCCCCACGATGCTGGAGCCGCCACTCGGCCCTTCCCTTCCTAGCCCCACGATGCCGGAGCCGCCACTCGGCCCCTTCCCTTCCTAGCCCCACGATGCCGGAGCCGCCACTCGGCCCCTTCCCCGCCGCCTAGCCCCACGATGCCGGAGCCGCCACTCGGCCCCTTCCCCGCCGCCTAGCCCCACGATGCCGGAGCCGCCACTCGGCCCCTTCCCCGCTGCCTAGCCCCACGATGCCGGAGCCGCCACTCGGCCCCTTCCGCGCCGCCAACTTGTCAGCTGCTCGGCCGCGGGCCGCGCTATTCCCACACGGGGCAACACGGAAGCACGGCTCCGCACAACCCTCCCGTTGACGGGGCGGCGGTGGCGCTGACACGTTGCGCGCTCCCGGACACATCTTGTAACCGATGCGCGTGTCCGGACCCGGGCCCCCGGGCGCGCTCCCGCCGTCGGGAACAACTGGCACCGTCGCACACCCCCCCCACCCGCTCTCCCAGTGGTTCCGTCCACCAGGAAGTAGCCAGCGCAGGGATGTACCACTCGCCGAGGGGAGGGAAGGGGGCGAACCCGAAACAATCCAATCGCCAGCTATTCATTGCCAAGAGCTGCGGTTTCGATATAAATGCCGTGAATAACCTTGACAGCCGGCCATCGCGCTTTATTCTCATGCATCTTTTAAATTAAGTCGAGTTGGTGTGTAATTGCGAGTGACTGTTTCTCCCTGTTTGCCAATAATGGAGCATTCCTTTAATGGATACAAAGGGTCGCGAACGTTGCGATTGTCACGCGCGGGAGCGCGCACATTGGGGGCGGGAGCGCGCACATGGTGGGGCGGGGGCGCGCACGTGGGGCGGGGGCGCGCACATGGTGGGGCGTACAGAGGGCTTCAGGGTGAAGACTGTTGCATTGAGCCCGTGAAGTGAAGCCAACGGGCCGTCGCTGCGTGAAGGCCCAGAAGTAAACAACGCATTAGTTGTTTAAACCGAGAATGTGCCGCAGCCAGAGTTGTATCTTTAGTTTGCGTGTAATGCAATTATAGCCTTTGTAATCAGGAGCCCGGCCACAATTCAAACACACACGTTCTCGTGTTATTCACAGAGTCATGCAGCGTGGAAACAGACCAACTTGCCCCATCTCCGCTGTGAGGGATAAAGTGATTAAACCCTATTAAAGAAAGGAGTTTTAACGAGAATTCAAACAGAGAGGGGCTGGAGAGAGGATTCTGACACAGCAGTGTCTGAAGGTTGCCAGACCCATCCTTGAGTAAGAAGTGATAGCATTGTATGGCGGTAGAAGGGAGTGATGTAGAGAGATCCCTATCAGTGGAAGGGAGTGATAGATGGGACCCTTGTCACTATAGCTTAGCTTTAGTACTGATATAGGAGAACTGAGAGGGTTCACTAGGAGGTGAGTAAAACTAGGGTAGATCATGAGCAACTGAGCATGCTTAATAGAATAAATGAATATTACAACACACCCCTGGTCAAGAAATTGCTCATTACCATGAACATGTTTGAACATGCAATGTATGATATGGGAGGTGCGAGGGGATGTACCTACAGATTGTGCACCTCCGACCCTGATTGGAGAAGGGTCCGGAGGGGAGGTTGAATGTAAGATTCTGTGTATAAAGGGGGATGATTTCTCTGGCTTCGGTGTGTCTCGAGTTGGAGAGGCACCCGGTCTGCAGACTCGTAAAATAAAGAAATCTCTTGCTTCCAAGATTTAGTCTTTGAGTATTAATTGTGAGCATAAAGGGTATCTCACAAATTGGGGGCTCGTCTGCGATCGCCACTCTGGCTGCTTGGTGGAGGCAAAGAAGGAGGGGAAGGTGCACCCTGCTGATTTCAGCAGTCTCTGATCTCCTTGCTTGCCATCAGCAGTTTGAGCGAGTGATATTCGGTGAAAAAGACTCGGGAAGCAAGAGGGGGTGTAAGGTAAATACGTACGGGACGGTCGAGCGATTCTTGTGCACAGGACCCAGGTAAGAAAAGCGACTATTAAGTATTGCCTGGGCGACCGGGGTCTGTCGGACGGGAATAGTCCGACGAGACGATGGGAAACCGGAACGGGAGAAGTAAGGGTCCGGGGAAACGGGATGAGTCTCATACTGATATGGAGCCTAACATTCCGCCCGATAGTCCGTTGGGGCGAATGTTGTATGGATGGGGTGAAGGGAACACCCGGGGTAAGAGTAGAGAAACTATGATAAAGTTTTGTTATTTTGAGTGGCCAAAGGAGCCTATTCGAGGGAGCGCAGTGTGGTGGCCGCGGTTGGGTTCAAATGAGTACTGGGTGAGACAGGCGTTGAATGTTTTTGTGAATGAGAGACAAACGCTGAATCAAATAGAAAAGGAATATGCCCAGTGCAGGAAACCCAATAATGGGATGTTTCCGTTAAAGACGGAAAGAGAGCAGGATGAACCTGACTGGCCACCAATTGGTGATGATCACCTACGGAGACTGCCCCCGCCATATGAATCCCAGCCCCCAAATATATCCCCATCAGCGCCGGCTGCATCTGCCCAGGAGGTCCCACTAAGCCAGAGCGGATCGGCAGTAAACCTGTCCGCTCCTGTCTCAGAAGAGACAGATAATAGAGAATTACAGAAAGTAGAATAGAAACATAGAAACATAGAAATTAGGTGCAGGAGTAGGCCATTCAGCCCTTCGATCCTGCACCGCCATTCAATATGATCATGGCTGATCATCCAACTCAGTATCCCGTACCTGCCTTCTCTCCATACCCTCTGATCCCCTTAGCCACAAGGGCCACATCCAACTCACTCTTAAATATAGCCAATGAACTGGCCTCAACTACCCTCTGTGGCAGAGAGTTCCAGAGACTCACCACTCTCTGTGTGAAAAAAGTCTTTCTCATCTCGGTCTTAAAGGATTTCCCCCTTATCCTTAAGCTGTGACCCCTTGTCCTGGACTTCCCCAACATCGGGAACAATCTTCCTGCATCTAGCCTGTCCAACCCCTTAAGAATTTTGTAAGTGTGAAGGAGAGAGCCAGTCAGATGAGGAAAAGGAAATAAAAAGTGAGGACAAGGATGGGACGGGTGGCCCAGGCAGTAGTCGGAGGACGCGATCTCAAACGAGGGCAGCGGAACAGGGATTAGAGCGATCTGTTCGAATGAAGCCCCTCAGGGAGGTCCCGTTAGGGGGAAATGCCGGGGGGATGGGATTTGTAAATGTGCCTCTCACCAGTATGGAGGAGAGGAACTTTAAAAAGGAGATGAAAAGTTTATTGGAAGACCCCTTGGGACTGGCTGAACAAATAGATCAGTTCCTAGGGCCAAAAATGTTTTTATGAAAAATATTGAGTTGTTTCAAACAATCTCATTGAAGTAAGAATGGAACTAATGTGATGTGTGTAAACCATATAACCATATAACCATATAACAATTACAGCACGGAGACAGGCCCTCTCGGCCCTTCCAGTCCGTGCCGACCATCACCGAAAATAAATAGGGCCATTCAATTTGATCGAATGCTTTCTCAGGGTCTAGCGAAATGACTGCTAAGTCTTCATTAGCTATTTGATTTGAGTATATAATGTTGAATAATCGTCTCAAATTATAATATAACCATATAACCATATAACAATTACAGCACGGAAACAGGCCCTCTCGGCCCTTCCAGTCCGTGCCGACCATTTGTTTTCCCCTAGTCCCATCTACCTGCACTGAGACCATACCCCTCCATTCCCTTCACGTCCATATACCTATCCACTTTACTCTTAAATGTTAAAATCGATCCTGCCTCCACCACTTCTGCTGGAAGCTGATTCCACACAGCCACCACCCTCTGAGTAAAGAAGTTCCCCTCACGTTACCCCGGAACCTCTGTCCCTTAATTCTCATGTCATGCCCTCTTGTTTGAATCTTCCCTACCCTCAATGGGAAAAACGTATCCACGTCAACTCTGTCTATTCCTTTCATCATTTTAAAGACCTCAATCAAGTCCCCCCTTAACCTTCTGCGCTCCAAAGAATAAAGACCTAACTTGTTCAACCTTTCTCTGTAACATAGTTGCTGGAACCCTGGCAACATTCTAGTAAATCTCCTCTGTACTCTCTCTATTTTGTTGACATCCTTCCTATAACTAGGCGACCAAAATTGTACACCATACTCCAGAATTGGTCTTACCAATGCCTTGTACAATTTTAACATTACTTCCCTACTCCTATATTCAATGCTCTGATTTATAAAGGCCAGCACACCAAAGGCTTTCTTTACCACCCTATCTACATGCGATTCCACCTTCAGGGAACTATGCACAGTTATTCCTAGATCCCTCTGTTCCACAGCATTCCTCAATTCCCTACCATTTACCATGTACGTCCTATTTTGATTTGTCCTGCCAAGATGTAGCACTTCACACTTATCAGCATTAAACTCCATCTGCCATCTTTCAGCCCACTTTTCCAAATGGCCCAAATCTCTCTGTAGACTTTGAAAATCTACTTCATTATCCACAATACCACCTATCTTAGTATCATCTGCATACTTACTTATCCAATTTTCCACCCCATCATCCAGATCATTGATGTACATGACAAACAACAGTGGACCCAACACAGATCCCTGAGGCACCCCACTGGTCACCGGCTTCCAACCTGACAAACAGCCATCCACCATTACTCTCTGACATCTCCCATTCAGCTACTGTTGAATCCATCTTGCTACTCCGCCATTAACACCCAAAGATTGAACCTTCTGAACCAACCTTCCATGGGGAACCTTGTCAAAGGCCTTACTGAAATCCATATAGACAACATCCACTGCTTTACCCTCATCAATTTCCCTAGTTACCGCTTCAAAAAATTCAAGAAGGTTTGTCAAACATGACCTTCCAGGCACAAATCCATGTTGACTGTTCCTGATCAGACCCTGTTTATCCAGATGCTTATATATATTATCTCTAAGTATCCTTTCCATTAATTTGCCCACCACTGACGTCAAACTAATAGGTCTATAATTGCTAGGTTTATTCTTTGAACCCTTTTTAAACAATGGAACAACATGCGCAGTACGCCAATCCTCCGGCACTATTCCCGTTTCTAATGACATTTGAAATATTTCTGTCATAGCTCCTGCTATTTCTACACTAACTTCCCTCAATGTCCTAGGGAATATCCTGTCAGGACCTGGAGACATTCACTTTTATATTTTTCAAAAGTTTTGTATGAATGAGGAAGTATGAAACCGGTTTTGTATGAATGAGGAAGTTTGTATATGTGATAGGTTTGTTTGCTGTGGGCCACATGTTGGAAAGGTATGTGTGTGTGTTCCTTTAAGAAATTGTAAGCAATGGGGGAGGTTATTGTAAGGTAACGGACAACGCTTTGTATCATCGCAACTTAAAAAGGGGAAGTTGGAAAATGTAGGTTGCTTGGCTTCTATAGATTTCTTTTCAGTAAAGTTAATTTGGAAAATTGTTAGTCGTATGTATTTAAACTAGGAATTGGAATTTGGGAATTTTAGGGGGAATGGTTTGAACAAAATTAGAAATAAGTTAATTGCTGAACAACAAGCAGCTTTTATGGTTTGTTTAGATAAACATTCTGGTTGGAGAAGGGTAATAAATTAATTGGGCCCAGGGAAAAAAAAAAAAAAAGGAGTTGGCAGACAATGATGTCAATAAGGGGAAGTTTGTTTACTTCAGAAGAAAGACAGATGGTCAGACAGGCAGGAGAAGGGGTTACAGGCTCAAGCAGGAGCAGTAAAATATCCCATCACTGCGCCGAATTGGAGTAACCAAACAGAGGAAGGAAGAAAAAGTATGAGAGATCTCAGGGAGATAATAATCAAGGGAATCAGAGAAGCCGTTCCCAAGGGACAGAATTTCGAACGGGCTTTTGAAAATCAGCAGAACAAGGACGAACCTCCAACAGTGTTCTTACAAAGATTAAGGAAGAATGTCCAGCAGTATTCGGGGATAGACCCTGATACGACCGCAGGTCAGCAGTTGTTGAAGGTTAATTTTGTAACAAAATCATGGCCGGATATTAGAAAGAAATTGGAAAAATTGGAAGATTGGAATGAAAAACCATTGAATCAGTTGTTAACAGAGGCTCAAAAGGTATATGTAAGACGGGATGAGGAGAAACAGAAGGGAAAGGTAAAAATGATGTTGCAAGCAGTACAGCAAGGAGTACAGAAGGGGGGAATCGAAGGTGATAGAAAGCCGGGTGCTCGTGGAGACCGGGGAAGAGGAAGCGGTAGTAGTATTAGAGGATGAGGAAGAGGTGAATGGAGGGACCGAAGTTGGGGTCCCCGGGAAAACAAGGAACAAGGATCAGGAGGGTGGTACACGGGGCCACCCTGGTGTTATTATTGTAAAGAGCCGGGTCATTTCAAGAGGGAATGTCCCAAGCTACGACGGGAGGTGCAGTCGTACGCACTCATGGAGGAAGAATAGGGGAGTCAGGGGTTCCGCTCCCTGGGGTGTATGGGATACACACGGGAACCTCTGGTAAACTTGAGATTAGGACCCCAGGGAGAGGATATGATATTTATGGTAGATTCGGGAGCAGAAAGATCGAGTGTAACTAAGGTACCAGAAGGAATGAGATTGGGTAAAAAACAAGTTAGAATCTCAGGGGTAGAAGGGAAAGTGATGACATTACCCGAGGTAGAAGGGGTGATGGTGAAATATGAAAATCGGGAAACTATGGAAGATTTAATCTTGGTACCCCAGGCAGGGATAAATTTGATGGGGAGAGACTTAAAAATCCAATTAGGGATGGGAACAGCCCCCGTAGGGGGACAGATAATAGTCCAATTGTATAAATTGACCACGGAGGACGAGGGAAGAATAGTCCCGCAGGTGTGGGCCAAGGAAGGAAACCGGGGTGGGCTGCAGATCCCACCCTTGAAAATAGCTCTGAAAAAAGAAAGTGAGATAGTACGGGTAAGGCAATATCCAATTTCTATGGAAGGAAGAAGAGGACTTCAGCCAATTATAGAGAACTTACTAAAGGACGGTATATTAGAGAGTTGTATGTCCCCATATAAACACCCCCGTACTCCCCGTAAGGAAGACGACGGGACGTTCAGATTGGTCCAGGATCTCAGGGAATTAAATAAGGTAGTTAGAACGCGACACCGGTAGTCCAGAACCCGTATACCATAATGGGACGGATACCCCGAATCACAAGTGGTTCAGTGTGGTAGATTTAAAAGACGCTTTTTGGAGCTGTCCCCTGGCTGAAGAGAGCAGGGACCTTTTTGCGTTTGAATGGGAAAACCCAGAGACCCAAAGGAAACAGCAGTATCGGTGGACTGCACTCCCTCAGGGATTTACAGAGTCCCCGAACCTGTTTGGACAGATATTAGAACAAGTATTAGAGGACGTCCCGAGGAATGATGAGACACAGCTGTTGCAGTATGTGGACGATTTATTACTATCAGGGGAAGAAGAGGCAGTTAAGGACGCAACAATAACCCTCCTGAACTTTCTGGGGGAAAAGGGGTTGAGAGTGTCTAAAAGTAAATTACAGTTTGTAGAACGAGAAGTTAAATATCTAGGACACCTGATAAGCGATGGGAAAAGGAGAATAAACCCGGAAAGGATAGCGGGAATTACGGGACTGCCAATGCCGAAGAATAAGAAGGAGATTAGGAAGTTTCTTGGACTGATTGGATATTGTAGATTATGGATAGATGACTATACCCGACAGGTTAGGTTTCTATATGATAAATTAGGTGAAGAAAACGACAAAGTAAAGTGGGTAATCCGGGGACGAACACCAGTTTAGGAAACTAAAGAACAGTTTAATCACTGCCCCCGTACTGGCTCTCCCGTCTATTGACCAGCCATTCCATCTTTTTGTGAATGCAGAAAATGGAATTGCGCTGGGAGTACTAACCCAAGAGAAAGGAGGGAAGCGGCAGCCCGTCGCGTTCCTCTCCAAACTCTTGGATCCAGTATCGCGGGGATGGCCAGTATGTATTCAAGCGGTAGCGGCAACAGCAGTGTTAGTGGAGGAAAGTAGGAAATTGACGTTTGGAGGAACTATTTACTGGCAGTGTCTCATTCCCTTACAGAATTAAAAGCTAAAGGATTATTGGCTCAAAGCCCACCACTCGACTTTCCAATACATGCTGTAAAGGCCGGCGACTGGGTACTGGTCAAAAATTGGAAGGAGGAGAAACTCCAGCCCAGGTGGACCGGACCGTACCTAGTATTACTGACAACCGAGACAGCAATACGAACAAAAGAAAAAGGGTGGACCCACGCGATCCGGGTTAAAGGACCCGTCGATCCACCCGTTCCTGAGGAGGAGGAACAGTGGATGGTGAAGCCAGGAAGCAAACCCCTAACAGTAATTTTTTTTAAAAAAAGCATTGAATGTATAACTGACAGTATGAAAGGAGTAGTCGTGGTATCGTTTGCTTTGTATGTGTAATGAAAACTTTACAAGCTCTTAAAGTGTACAACATCTTTTAATGATAGGACTGGGTATTACAACACCTTCAAGCACCGGCTACATTTTTCTACTGAGGGGAAGCGTTATGATTGATGTTAACTGGGCGGGGTTAATGGGAGTGAGGTAACTATATTGGTTGCATAAAAACCATCTACATCCTTCCCCTTAGAAATCAAAAAAACAGATTGTTGTCACGACAACCGAATTAAACAGCAGAATTAAACAAAATCGCCGTAGCGAACAGGCGGCTTACTGATCCTGCCCGAGCGCGTACGGATGTCTCCCCCTCCCCCCGAAAGAGCAGAAGAAGCAGGAGGACGCAAGGCAGCCGGGGAACCAGGGAAGGGCATTGGGGTGGGAGAAACAGGGAGAGGGAGAACCGCGATCGGCAACAGGGGACCCGCGCAGAGGGGAACCAGGCGCCCCGCGACGGGGGACCGAGGCATGCAGGGAACACCAGCCGGGGCGGCAGGCCGGCTGATAGGAGAGTGGAGGGGCATAGGGCCCAATTGGAGGCGTGGGTTCGTATCCCACTTCTGACACCATGTAAATGAAAACTTTACAAGCTCTTAAGTGTGCAACATCTTTTAATGATAGGACTGGGTATTACACACACCTTCAAGCACCGGCTACATTTTTCTACTGAGGGGAAGGCGTTATGATTGATGTTAACTGGGCGGGGTTAATGGGGTGAGGTAACTATATTATTGGTTGCATAAACCATCTACAGTATGTAATTTTGGTATTGTGGTTAAAAGGTATTAATAATTGTGATAAATGTTCATCCTATCCAATACAGAGGGCGACAAACAGGTGAACAAAGTATGCCATGACGGACTAGAACCATTGTAAAGAGGGGGGAAAGGAGTATTTGATGGCAGGCAATAGGGGGTATATAGGGAAGTTTGGGGCTGTTACCTGCCCAAGGGGAGAGAGATGGGTTGTGTACAGTTAGTTTTCCCTTCTCAGATCGTAAAATGGGCAATAGATAAGACGAAGAAGGAAGTAATAAAAGAGGTTACAGAGGTAGTAGTCACTAAGCCTCCCCCTCCCCCACCTACTCAGCCTCAAGTGCACCAGACACTGTACGAAGAGATAAAGAAGCAGATCGAGATCCCTGAAGGAGAAAAAAACCTGTTTGTGGACTTGGCCATCCGGATAGCTGGAATCCTGAATGTGACTAACTGTTGGGTCTGCGGAGGACCACTGATGAATTCACGTTGGCCGTTGGAGGGATCCATTGTTGAAATATGGGACCTGATGGGGTGGAACCTGACAGTTGGACAAGACCGAGATCCCCAGGTATGGGTCCTGGCAGACGCTCCGGTCGGGACTGAGTGTATCGCTAGGCCCTGGGCAAAGGATGCCGTCCTAGTAGGCAGCAGCCCCTGCCAGCGCATCGTTACCCAGTGGCCAAATCAGTCCCGAGTGTGGTGGCCAGAGGAGCCTAAATGGTATCTAACTAAGAAATATGGGAAAAACTGCGCTATCCGGATGGAGATCGATGGAGTGGAATCAGCCGGACTATGGAACTGCACCGGGAATAACCCTTATCAGGGGATCCCAGTATTGCGAGATATATGGAACAAGGCTGCCTCTAGTGAAAGGTGAAAGTAAACCCAAAGGGTTTCTACAGCTATATTAATAGCAAAAGGATAACGAGGGATTCTGGACCATTAGAGAACCAGAATGGACAGCTATCTGCAGAGCCAAAAGAGATGGGGGAGATATTGAACAATTTCTTTTCTTCGGTATTCACCAAGGAGAAGGATATTGAACTCGGTGAGTTAAGGGGAAAAAGTAGAGTAGCTATGGAAACTATGAGATTCAAAGAGGAGGAAGTACTGACACTTTTGAAAAATATAAAAGTGGATAAGTCTCCAGGTCCTGACAGGATATTCCCTAGGACATTGAGGGAAGTTAGTGTAGAAATAGCAGGAGCTATGACAGAAATATTTCAAATGTCATTAGAAACGGGAATAGTGCCGGAGGATTGGCGTACTGCGCATGTTGTTCCATTGTTTAAAAAGGGTTCAAAGAATAAACCTAGCAATTATAGACCTATTAGTTTCAGTAAGGCCTTTGACAAGGTTCCCCATGGAAGGTTGGTTAAGAAGGTTCAATCTTTGGGTGTTAATGGCGGAGTAGCAAGATGGATTCAACAGTGGCTGAATGGGAGATGTCAGAGAGTAATGGTGGATGGCTGTTTGTCAGGTTGGAAGCCGGTGACCAGTGGGGTGCCTCAGGGATCTGTGTTGGGTCCACTGTTGTTTGTCATGTACATCAATGATCTGGATGATGGGGTGGAAAATTGGATAAGTAAGTATGCAGATGATACTAAGATAGGTGGTGTTGTGGATAATGAAGTAGTTTTCAAAGTCTACAGAGAGATTTGGGCCATTTGGAAAAGTGGGCTGAAAGATGGCAGATGGAGTTTTAATGCTGATAAGTGTGAAGTTCTACATCTTGGCAGGACAAATCAAAATAGGACGTACATGGTAAATGGTAGGGAATTGAGGAATGCTGTGGAACAGAGGGATCTAGGAATAACTGTGCATAGTTCCCTGAAGGTGGAATCGCATGTAGATAGGGTGGTAAAGAAAGCCTTTGGTGTGCTGGCCTTTATAAATCAGAGCATTGAATATAGGAGTAGGGAAGTAATGTTAAAATTGTACAAGGCATTGGTAAGACCAATTCTGGAGTATGGTGTACAATTTTGGTCGCCTAGTTATAGGAAGGATGTCAACAAAATAGAGAGAGTACAGAGGAGATTTACTAGAATGTTGCCAGGGTTCCAGCAACTATGTTACAGAGAAAGGTTGAACAAGTTAGGTCTTTATTCTTTGGAGCGCAGAAGGTTAAGGGGGGACTTGATTGAGGTCTTTAAAATGATGAAAGGGATAGACAGAGTTGACAAGAGGGCATGACATGAGAATTAAGGGACAGAGGTTTCGGGGTAACATGAGGGGGAACTTCTTTACTCAGAGGGTGGTGGCTGTGTGGAATCAGCTTCCAGCAGAAGTGGTGGAGGCAGGATCGATTTTAACATTTAAGAGTAAAGTGGATAGGTATATGGACGTGAAGGGAATGGAGGGGTATGGTCTGAGTGCAGGTAGATGGGACTAGGGGAAAACAAATGGTCGGCACGGACTGGAAGGGCCGAGAGGGCCTGTTTCCGTGCTGTAATTGTTATATGGTTATATGGTTATAGTGGACCGGCCCCTGAAGGACTGTTATGGATATGCGGATACAAGGCATACTCGGTGTTACCGATGAATTGGAGTGGGACTTGTTTTATTGGACTGGTACAACCTGGATTCTTCCTGTTAAACACCAAAGAAGGCCGGTCGTTAGGAACACCTGTATTTGATGACCTACCGAACACCAGTATACATGTTAAACCGGATCATAAGGCTACAGGCAGTACTGGAGGTAATTACCAACCAAACTGCGGGGGCGCTGGAGATGCTGGCAGAGCAGCAGACGCAGATGAGAGCAGCGATATACCAGAACAGGTATATGAAGGAGGGGTATGCGGGAAATTCAACCTCTCTAATTGCTGTTTGAACATCGATGATAATGGACAGGCAGTGATGGACATATCAGAAGGGATCCGTAAGTTGGCGCATGTTCCAATACAAAAGTGGAATTCGATTATGGGAACCCAATGGTGGGATTCCATCCCCGGAGGAACATGGTGGAGAACGGTGGGACTTGTGTTTCTATGTGCAGTGGCTGGACTGATCTTTATCCCCTGTTGTATCCCTTGTTTTAGGGAACTTATTACCAGAAGTATAAGTCAGATGCAGGCTGTAGTCATGCCTATGGGAGAGAAAGGGGAAATACAGAAAATAATGATAATGCGGCCAGGGGAAGTTTATGATTTACAGGAGGAGAAGGTTAGGACAATGTTACGTCAGTTCGAGTTGAAGGAACTTAAAATGAGGGTTTAATCAGTGTATGCGTAGCAAAAGAAAAAGGGAGGATTGTGAGGGATAAAGTGATTAAACCCTATTAAAGAAAGGAGTTTTAAAGAGAATTCAAACAGAGAGGGGCTGGAGAGAGGATTCTGACACAGCAGTGTCTGAAGGTTGCCAGACCCATCCTTGAGTCCTTGAGTAAGAAGTGATAGCATTGTATAGCGGTAGAAGGGAGTGATGTAGAGAGATCCCTATCAGTGGAAGGGAGTGATAGATGGGACCCTTGTCACTATAGCTTAGCTTTAGTACTGATATAGGAGAACTGAGAGGGTTCACTAGGAGGTGAGTAAAACTAGGGTAGGTCATGAGCAACTGAGCATGCTTAATAGAATAAATGAATATTACAACACACCCCTGGTCAAGAAATTGCTCATTACCATGCAATGTATGATATGGGAGGTGCGAGGGGATGTACGGTGGGATGTACCTACAGATTGTGCGCCGCCGACCCTGATTGGAGAAGGGTCCGGAGGGGAGGTTGAATGTAAGATTCTGTGTATAAAGGGGGATGATTTCTCTGGCTTCGGTGTGTCTCGAGTTGGAGAGGCACCCGGTCTGCAGACTCGTAAAATAAAGAAATCTCTTGCTTCCAAGATTTAGTCTTTGAGTATTAATTGTGAGCATAAAGGGTATCTCACACCGCTAATCCCAGCTACCTGCGTTTAGCCCATATCCATCGACACCTTTCCTATCCACGTACTTATCCAAATGTTTCTTACACTATGTGATAGTAATCGTGGCCAAGCATTTGGGTACTTTTAAAGCAAAGATTGACAGATACTTGATAGGTGAGGGTGTCAAAGAGGATGAGAGATGTATAGAAACACTAGACTAAGTGGGACCGTTGGGTTTCAGCATCACACGGGAGGGCTGGTCCCCCAACGCAATATTCCACCTCTCCACCAATTCCAATATTGGTGGCCAGTTGGTAGAAGGGGTGGGGGGGGGGGTCTGGAGCGCTAGTATGGGTGTTGTGAGCTGAAGGGACTGGTTTCCAGAGGGCTGGTATGGATATTATGGGCCGAATGGATTTTTGGGCTGGCGGCTCAGTCACTCAAGCCTGTTGTGCTGGCAGCTCACTCACGGCTGGTGGGCTGGCAGTTGACACATGGCTGTTCCTTGAAATTCCATTTCAAGCAGGGTGCAAGGCCACTAAAGACAGCGAGTCCTGACCTCACCCTCCTCCATCTGAGACTGAGCCACGCCCACACTTCTGGTTTTATAGTCCCTCCCCCCTCCCACCGGAAGGGGTGTGGCCATCATGGCGTGATTGACAGGAGAGAGAATTTCAACATTTAAAAAACACTAATAACTCTTTTATTTTTCATTGATGAGAAAAATCCTCGGCACCTGATGAGCAGAGGGGGACCATCTGAGTAAGATGGCCAAAAATCACAGCTGTACATGGTAGCATTTTCTAAAATCAATATAGAGCGCAAACAGGAAGTGGTTAAGATCAGACTTTTAATTATATAGAAGGCAACTTTAATTAGGCAAAGCAACTTTAATTAGGCAAGGCAACTTTAATTAGGCAACGCAGCTTTAGCATTTCCAAACCAAAGGCAACACAGCTTTAGCATTTCCAGACCAAAGGCAACAAAGCTTTAGCATTTCCAAACCAAAGGCAACACAGCTTTAGCATTTCCAAACCAAAGGCAAAACACAGCTTTAGCATTTCCAAACCAAAGGCAACACAGCTTTAGCATTTCCAAACCAAAGGCAACACAGCTTTAGCATTTCCAAACTATATTTTCAAACCACATTAAGGGCACTGACAGGTCAGTAAAACCACTCACAGTTTAGTAGACAAGTGTTCAGTGTTATTCACAGCTCAGACTGAGAGACGTGACCCTCCCACTCCCCATCTTGCAGAGACTAAGGCACTCAGCACCTCCGTGTTTTATAGTCCCTCCGGAAGGGGCTTGGCCTTCAGGAGAGAGAATCTCAACATCTTTTAAACACTAATAACTCTTTTATTTTTAATCGATGGGAAAAATCCTCTTGTCCTGCGCAGCGGAGGGGGACTGAGTAAGATGGCCAAAAATCACAGCCGTAAGTGGCAGTGTTTTTCTAAAATCAATATACAGAACAACCGGAAGTGGTCAAGATCAGACTTTTAGTAATATAGATATAAAATTCTTAGAGGTTTGGACAGGCTAGATCAGGGGTGTCAAACCCATTTTAGGTCATGGGCCGGATTAGTTAAAACGTGACTTCATGCGGGCCGGATCAGTTGTGCATGCGCGAATGCTCACGTGCACGCTCCCACAGATTTTGTTGCCTTTGTTTTTTCAACCTGCTCTCATGTATCTCATTCTCTGCTATAATTACAAAGTGTTTCACTTTACAAATTTTGTTTCTTATGAAGAAGGTTGCCTAGCAAGCATTACTTTTATGATTGGTATTAACTTACAGTCGTACGCTACAAGACAGTTGTGATGAGAGAGAGAAAAAATGATAGTATTTTAGCAAAGATTGTTTTGGGAGCCGAACCCTTTTCAATAATAAACCATTTGAAATTGAACATTGGCAGACACTAATGTAGACCTAACGAAACAAATTGTTGTTTCGTTAGGTCTACTTCTCCGCCACCATCTGGGTTGTGGCCTCTCCCGGTCAGTGCGGGTTTCTGGGACGATCGGGAGACTGGGAAGGGCCTAGAATAGAGATGCTTTGTGGTCGGCTGAACTCTCTCCTCCGCCATGATGCTCCACACAGGGTAAAGAGAAAAGTATCCACCGCGCAGCCTGCACCGCTACAATGCTGTTTTTTTCCTCGGAGCATAAGCAAGTTTGGTATTCTGAAAAACGTAAGGAATCATAGGATTTTTCAAAAGTCATTCACCAGAAAGAAAAACGAATGAAGTGCTGGATGAAAAAACTGTGCATAAATTATTATCTTTATTCATAATTTATGTGTAAAAATATATTTAATCTGAGGAACGGGTGTTGCCGTGTGGTCACAGTATAGGAAAATTAATGTATTCCAGACTGGAACACAATGATGATAGTTTCTGAGTTGAATTTCACTATTCTGCTAATTTCAACAATGGAATCCTTCAACCAACACCCCTCCCCCCCCCCGCCCCCCAGACTGACGGACACCAGTGACCCCAGCCCACAGCCAGCACGGTAAAGAAGCTCCAACTCTAGCCTAACCCCGCTCCCAACGGGCTGGGGACCGCCAGCTAAACCCCCCCGGCGCCGGTGAAAGCCGAGCATCAGTCATACACACAATGTACTGCAGCAACTGAGCCTCCCCGCACCAGCTGCAAGCCTGGCACGACACCTCCAGCCGCCCCAGACAGGGACGGGACACCAAGGAGGAGATGGGGACGGCCCAGCAGCAACTAAAGAGCGTCCGCAGACCCGGGCTTGATCTCGCTCATTCACAGAAGTATAAAGCAATGAAAACAACAAAATAATCTTAGCTTTTAACAAAGGAACAATAAATACATAGCTGAAAGCTGTATTCACTTACCCAGAAGAATCAAAGCTGGAAAAACGGAAGAAATGAAGGTGTATGTACACAGCTCCATTGCTTTCCAGCAATGTTTATGCATAGTGACCTTTGACCTGGGCATCCGCAGTCGGAATACCAAACTCGCTTATTTGAACCCAGCCGCTCCGCACCGCGCAACCTAACCCCGCTCAGAACTGATCTGTTCTGTATTCATGCCTACTATATTCTGTTGTGCTGAAGCAAAGCAAGAATTTCATTGTCCTATCTGGGACACATGACAATAAACTCTCTTGAATCTTGAAACATCCAGTAAATTGGCCTCAACTGCCTTCTGCGGCAAAGAAGTCCACAGATCCTCCTTTTCCTAATCTGACACCATTTAGATAGTAATCTGCCTTCCTATTCTTGCCACCAACGTGGATAATCTCACATTTATCTACATTAAATTTATACATTATCTGCCCACTCACCCAACCTATCCAAGTCACCCTACAGCCTCATAGCATCCTCCTCGTAGCTCACACTGCCACCCAGCTTTGTGTCATCCACAGTGATAATACTGAGGTTTATCTGCTGGTGCACTGCCCAGGCTGCCATTGAAATCTCTGAATGTTGGGGTATTAGTTTGAGCAATGGGACAGTTGCCCCACCTTTCCCCAGCCATTGCTTTTTCACCCAAAATCTGATAAATGTATTCACTATCAGAATGTTTTTAAAATACATTTGGACAGATGCATGGATAAGAAAGCTTTGTCTTGGCATCATGTTTGGTGATGATCAGCCATGATCATACTGAATGATAGTGCTGGTTCGAATGGCCTACTCGTGCACCTATTTTTGATGTTTCTATGAAACTGGTTTCCCACACTGTACTGTTATATTCTATGTTCTGTTCTTTTCCCTTTCACATATATCCCTCCTTCCAGCTACACATAAGTGCTCCCTCTCCTTGTCTGACCCACATTTACTTTTCACCCGTAGCCCTTGTCATGTACTCCACACCTCTCCCAATAATCCCCATGCCCATATCCACCTACCAGTTGCAAGGGTTTGGTCCAATGCATCCCTTCGGCATTGTCCCCTTCAACTTCAATCTGAAGAAGGTCCTGATCAAAATGATGCTTGTCCATTCACTTTGTGGTGACAAAGATGCTGTCTGATCTACTGAGTACCTCCAGCTCTTTGTTATTAGACCTAGTTATATACCCAAGTTGGGTCTGTCGAAGGGAAAATAGTTTAATATTTGTGGACACTGTTTTATGTTTACAATTTACTAATCCTACCCCTTCTTTTCACCCTACTGTAGGTTTTTAGTCAGTCTGAATCGATCTGGTTTAGTCTAAGTGTGGGAACTGCCACAATCTGTTTCCTGTTCCTCTCCCTGGAAGGGGGGACATTCAGTTTCCACCACGTATCTCCAAAGACTGGGTCCCATGTTACTGGAAGTATCTTCTGCGGTTAGATATTCTCTTCCCATTATGCCAAATGTTTGCACGACCCTGGGCAAAATCCTTCCCCATCACTGTTCCTCTGACTTGTAAGTCATTTAATTCAAAGTATTTCTTCCAATTGTAGAGTCTGGTCTGTCTGTCAAGTTCTCTAAATATTTTGAACTGACTGCATGTCCCTGTTTGTGGACAGGGTTTGATGCCCATAGTAATGATTTATAGCATTGGGCAACTCAGTCGGGGAGTTCACTGTTTAAGAACTAACTGCAGATGCTGGAAAATCGAAGATACACAAAAATGCTGGAGAAACTCAGCGGGTGCAGCAGCATTTTTGGAACGAAGGAAATAGGCAACGTTTCGGCCCAAAACCCTTCTTCAGACCTGAAGAAGGGTTTTGGCCCTAAACGTTGCCTATTTCTTTTGCTCCATAGATGCTGTTGCACCCGGGGAGTTCACTGTTTGTGTGAAGTGTTGTCTTTGATATAGCTGGCATGTTGCTGTGCCAGTTTGATTATGAAAGTAGTCAATGTATTCTTCTACCCTGAAGGATTCACTACTGCAGCCACACATTGGGCCTGGGGTTATTTTCCAGTCCTTGTCCATTCAGTGTTTGATTATTTTGAGGTGAATGTAGAATCTTCTCACCTGCTGCTGTTTCTCCCCTATAGTTACCCTAATTGTTTCTGGTTGATGTGCCAAGGTCTTTGGAGATCTTCTAAAATGTCCCCAGTTTTCTATGGTTTGCGATAGATGGAGTTTGTCATCTTGCTGTTCCAAGTACTGTTTGTGACACCCCTAGCCAATGTCACAACCCATCGCCCTCTCCCCTGTATCCAATAATCACATAACAACTCCAGAACTGTTTGGCGTCTGAAGACTGGGCAATGTTCAGGGACTCGGCAATGGACCAGAATGAATATGCCACAGTCGCTACAGACTTCATAAAAAAATGTATGGAGGACTGCATCTCAACAAAAACCTTCCGAGTGTTTCCTAACCAGAAGCCTTGGATGGACCATGAGATCCGCATTCTTCTGAAGACCAGATCCCGGGCATTCAGGTCTGGAGATACAGAGGTCTACAAGAAGTCCAGATAGGCCAAAAGGGACTTTTGCTCCAAGCTGGAGGATGAGATGGATGTTCGGCAACTGTGGCGGGGCTTGAACGCAATCACCACCGACGAGGACTCTTTTTCCTCAGAAGGCTCAAATCCTTCAATGTGCGTAATGATATGCTGCACATGTTTTACAACACTGTGGTTGCAAGTGTGGTTTTCTACGCTGTTGTCTGCTGGGGCAACAGCATTAGTGCAAAAAATAACAAGAAGCTGGACAAACCTCTTCTGGTTAAATGGGCTAGCACAGTGCTGGAGGGCAGAGTGGACTCTGGGATGGATGTGCTTGAGAGGCATATGAGGCGCAAGGTGCAGGTCATCCTGAAAAGCCCCGGGCATCCCCTCCATGTAATTCTGGAGAGTCAAAAGAGCACTCAGAACAACAAGCGGCTCCTCTCCCTGCCCTGTAGAACGGAGCGGTTCAGGAGATCCTTCACCCCTGCAGCCAATAGATTTTATAATACGATTAGGCTGTAGGGGGATGCATTTTTGCATTTTTTAATTTTTAATTGCTAATTATTGGTCTTTTTAAGTATTTATTGCTCTCAGATAGTGACCACATTGTATTTTATGTATTTTCTGTCAGCGTTCGTTTTGAATGTGTGGGTTTGTTGGTTGCGGGCTTCTGGACATATAACCATATAACCATATAACAATTACAGCACGGAAACAGGCCCTTTCGGCCCTTCCAGTCCGTGCCGACTATTTGTTTTCCCCTAGTCCCATCTACCTGCTCCATTCCCTCCATACCCCTCCATTCCCTTAACGTCCATATACCTATCCACTTTACTTTTAAATGTTAAAATCGATCCTGCCTCCACCACTTCTGCTGGAAGCTCATTCCACACAGCCACCACCCTCTGAGTAAAGAAGTTCCCCCTCATGTTACCCCTAAACTTCTGTCAATTCTCATGTATGCCCTCTTGTTTGAATCTTCCCTACCTCAATGGGAAAAAACGTATCCACGTCAACTCTGTTCTATCCCTTTCATCATTAAAAAGACCTCATTCAAGTCCCCCCTTAACCTTCTGCGCTCCAAAGAATAAAGACCTAACTTGTTCAACCTTTCTCTGTAACAGAGTTGCTGGAAACCTGGGCAACATTCTAGTAAATTCCTCTGTACTCTCTCTATTTTGTTGACATCTTCCTATAACTAGGCGACCAAAAATTGTACACCATACTCCAGAATTGGTCTTACAATGCCTTGTACAATTTTAACATTACTTCCCTACTCCTATATTCAATGCTCTGATTTATAAAGGCCAGCACACCAAAGGCTTTCTTTTACCACCCTATCTACATGCGATTCCACCTTTCAGGGAACTATGCACAGTTATTCCTAGATCCCTCTGTTCCACAACATTCCTCAATTCCTATCTTCATTTACCATGTATGTCCTATTTTGATTTGTCCTGCCAAGATGTAGCACTTTCACACTTAACAGCATTAAACTCCATCTGCCATCTTTCAGCCCACTTTTCCAAAATGGCCCAAATCTCTCTGTAGACTTTGAAAAATCTACTTCATTATCCACTAACACAACCTATCTTAGTATCATCTGCATACTTACTTATCCAATTTTCACCTCATCATCCAGATCATTGATGTACATGACAAACAACAGTGGACCCAACACAGATCCCTGAGGCACCCCACTGGTCACCGGCTTCAACCTGACAAACAGCCATCCACCATTACTCTCTGACATCTCCATTCAGCCACTGTTGAATCCATCTTGCTACTCCTGCCATTAACACCCAAAGATTGAACCTTCTTAACCAACCTTCCATGGGGATACCTTGGTCAATGGCCTTACTAAAATCCATATAGACAACATCCACTGCTTTACCCTCATCAATTTCCCTAGTTATCACTTCAAAAATTCAAACCAAGGTTTGTCAAACATGACCTTCCAAGCACAACTCCATGTTGACTGTTCCTGATCAGACCCTGTTTATAGATGCTTATATATATTATCTCTAAGTATCCTTTCCATTAATTTGCCCACCACTGGGTCAAAACTTAATAGGTCTATAATTGCTAGGTTTATTCTTTGAACCCTTTTTAAACAATGGAACAACATGCGCAGTACGCCAATTCCTCCGGCACTTATTCCGTTTCTAATGATTATTTGAAATTATTTCTGTCATAGCTCCTGCTATTTCTACACTAACTTCCCTCAATGTCTAGGGAATTATCCTGTCAGGGACTGGAGACTTATCCACTTTTATATGTTTTCAAAAGTGTCAGTACTTCCTCCTCTTTGAATCTCATAGTTTCCATAGCTACTTACTTTTTCCCTTAACTCTCACAGAGTTCAATATCCTTATCCTTCTCCTTGGCGAATACCGAAGAAAAGAAATTGTTAATATAATCTCCCATCTCTTTTGGCTCTGCAGATAGCTGTCCATTCTGGTTCCCTAATCGTCAATTTTATCCCTCGTTATATCCTTTTGCTATTAATATAGCTGTGTAGAAACCCTTTGGGTTTACTTTCAACCTTTCTTGCCAAAGCATCCTCATATCTTCTTTTAGCCTTCCTAATTTCTTTCTTAAGATTTCTTTTTACATTCTTTATACTCCTCTAGCACCTCATTTAACTCCATTGCCTCCTATAATTATTGTAGATATCTTTTTTTTCAAAACAAGTGTTCAATTTCCCATTGAAAAACATGGTTCTTTCCAATTTTTTACTATTTCTTTCAACCTAACTAGGGACATAAAGATTCGGTATCTCTTACAATTTCCACATTTAAATGTCCTCCATTTCTCTTATACATCCTTCCATGAAACAAAAGTGTCCCAATTCACTCCTTTAAAATCACTTACGCATTCCCTCAAAGTTAGCCTTTCTCCAATCAAAATCTCCACCTAGGTCAGTTTGACTCTCTCCATATATTATATTGAAAAATAATTTTGGTATTTGTGATCATGGTCCAGAAGTGCTCACCAACGCATTACTCTCCGTCACCTGAGCCGTGCCTCATTTCCTAACAGGGAGGTCCAGCACTGCCCTTCTCTGGTCGTTAACCTCTTTGTACTGCTGCTAAAAAAAACTATCATTGCACACATTTTACAAACTCCAAACCATGCAGCCAATTTACAGAATGTGTTTCCCAGTCTATTTTTGGGAAATTGAAAATCTCCCACAATCACTACCTTGTGCTTTACTAATATCTGCTATCTCCTTACATATTTGCTCTTCCAATTTCCTCGCTCCCCATTTGGCGGTCTATAATACACACCCTAAAGGTGTTGCTACACTGTTCCACTTCTCAGTTACCACCCAAATAGCCTCCTAGGACGAGCCCCTCTAATCTATCTGCCAAAGCATTCTGTTAATATCTTCTCTGACAAGCAATGCAACACTCCACCTCTGGTCCCTCCAATTCTATCACACCTGAAGCAACGAAATCTGGAATTTTTAGTTTCCAATCACGCCCCCCCCCCCCCCCCCTTTCCCCCCCCTCAGCCCTCCTGCACCATGTTTCACTGATTTGCCACAACATCTTATTTCAGGGTGTCAAGTCCAGGCTCTAAGTTAGCACCTTATTACAATGCTCTAGCATTTAAAATATCAAATTGTAGAAAACCCACCTCCATTATTCTCTGTCTTCTATTATCTTTTTCATCTTTCTCGCCTAGACATTTTGGGTCCGAGTGTCTTCTCTGCTTTCTTGCCCACACCTGACCTTAGCCCCTTACCGAGTCCCTCCCAGCCTTTCTAGTTCAACGTCTCCCAGTAGCCTTAGCAAACTCTCCTGCAGGATATGTTCCCTCGGGTTCAAGTGCGCGTCTTTGTGTAAGATCATGCCTCCCAAAAGAGGTTCAGTGATCAAGAAATTCTGAATTTCCTGAGGGGATAAATAAAGTATTTATTATTATTATTTTAAAATCAGGAGGACAGCTAAAATGTCAGCGAAAATCACTCTTACGAGATCAGTTCGTTTGATAGGGGTATATGGATGTGCCTTCCGGAGCCCCATTCACCATGATGGTATTTCGGTCACATCCAGTGGGAGTTCAGAAGGATCCTTAGAGGGGTGAACCTCGAAAGAGTGGCCTTAACCCTCAATTACTCAACCTTAAACCCTCACT